>CM070503.1:9621756-10088629 GCA_036346375.1 Guadua angustifolia
GTGTATGTAGAACCGGGGGAGTATCTAGTGTAAACCGATAGCCAGGTGCTATCTCACGAGCTCTCACATCACATGCAAACCATTGGATGAGATTTGGTTGCATTTTATTTTAAAAGACCTGAGATTATGGGATCACTCACATATGATCTGAGGGATTATTTGCAAAATGCTCATCAATATGGTCCTAAGTCTATTCAAACCTAGCACATCCAAAATGCCATTGGTTAGCAGAAGCATAAGGAGCTTGCATGATAGCACCTAGTTAGAAGTTTGCACAATATATTTTTATATCAAGTCACCTGTTTATAAAGATAACCGTATTTAGTTTCTCCTGCTTTAAGTGAATGATGTGCAAGGTTGTTTAGTTTCATTTCCATTTAGAGATGCTTACCTCTGCTCTTATATATTCCAGGTATGTCCACAACAATATTTTCTTTAGTTTTGCTGTTGACTCTGACTATGAATACATTTCAAAAGGCCACAAGCCAGACCACCAAAATGGGTCTGGTAGAAGTGCGAAAGTCTCCTCCCCAGATTTTGGGGCTAAGCTAGATAGGAACCATGCGGATTCTGGTGGAACGGTGAATTCAAAAACTGAAGAGCCTGACGGTGTTTTGAACAATAGTTCTGATGCATCTGCAGAGGCTCAAATAGCAGACAGTGAGCAGGCGACCTACACTTCTGCTAACAATGACTTAAAAGGAACTAAAGCTTATCAAGAAGCCGATATTCCTGGGCTTTACAATCTTGCAATGGCTATAGTTGATTACAGAGGTCACAGGGTTGTAGCTCAGGTATGTCTAGAAAACAGTTTCTGATTTATAGCATTTCTAGATACTTTTCCTGCTTACATCATGTTTTTCTGCTGTTCCACCTTAAGTGCAATAATCTCTCTATATCTGTGGCTCTGTGCTGCTTCTTGTGAGATCACTACTTGAATTTTATTTGTTGAGTTTGCTATGTGATTTAATATAGACTGATGCTAATGATATTTAGAATTTGATAATTGCATTCTGTATTTTGCTCTTTTACATGAATCCTTATTTGAGCCATTTTTTTTGGAATTGGTTTTAGTGATGCAAATGTCCTGATAAGTTCTTATTAATGTGCCTTATGTAATTAATATCGGGATTGTAGAGTGTCATACCTGGTATTCTTCAAGGAGACAAGTCTGATTCCCTTCTGTATGGTTCTGTCGATAATGGCAAGAAGATATCTTGGAATGAATCATTCCATTTGAAGGTCAGTTAACATTTTCCTTCTGGTCTGCAAAACATTTTTTTCCTCAAGATTGGACGATTTTATCTGCTGTATGAACTGAAACTAATGTTCTTTACTAGTGGACTGTTTGTCCTGTTGTTGCATGACCTCTAGACATCTTGTCCAGTTCAAACAAGAATTTGATAGTGTTGTCAGGTTGGTTGTTAACATGTACTTGTTTTGCTAATTAAGGCTATTTGATCGATATAATGTTTATGATAGGAGGCTGGCTGGTTTATTGAGATTGCCAGCAGCGATGCTAAAATTGCATGCTATAATTACTAAGTATTGCTTGCTGAAATACTATTTTCGCTGTCCCAAGTTTTTGGCTATCTACTTTGTTGCTGATTCACCTGTCATGCTGATGGATCAGGATGTATGGCTTGACCACTTGACTACTATTTCTGTCTAGTTTTCGTAATATATCAACTTCTGTCAAGCATGTTCATGGAATGTGCATGGCTTTGCTTGACTGGTTGCATATTTATGTAATGTGTACAGTGCTTGACTGGGGCACCCTTGATTTTCTGTCAAAGGTGAATATGAAATTACATTAGAAAGTACTAGAAAGGTTCAGCGATCTTACTTTCGACATAAAACCTGGATGGCAATAAATAACCTTTCTGGCCTCTTGTCATACAGCACCGTATTTATTATGTGCCATGTGATAATTGCCTTTTCATGTTTTTTAAAAAACTATTTTTATTTCATGTCAATACCTTCGTTTAAACTCTTAAGGTCTGCTTTTTTAGGTAGTTGAGGCTGCAAAGCGGCTCCATGTAAAGGAGCATGTGGTTTTGGATGGCTCTGGCAATCCTGTAAAATTAGCTGCTACAGTCGAATGCAAGGGAATTGTTGGAAGTGATGGCAGGTAGCTCTTACTTTGAAGTTAAACATTGTGGCTTGTTTACTTTTCAGTGTGATTGATGAAATGCTCTGCAATTGCTGCCTTTTTTACTTTGTTTCTTAAAGCCTTTTGTTTGTCAACACTGGGTAAGTAGTTACATTTTGTTGTGCTTTTGTGGCCTTGTTTGAGGAACATTAAACATGTAAACAACCTAATAGTGCATTTTGAGCTGACCATAATTTAATTATTGCATGCTTGAACTGTCAAAAATCTCCAATGTTTCTTTCCTTCTTTTTTTTTCATGGCTCGTGACTTTATTGTTGTCTTTGTTTTACAGTAAATTGTGTTAATGTTGTGCTACCAGTTTATTTAATACAGTTGTCTGTCTTTTTATTTTACTCTGTAGGCATTATATTTTGGATCTGATGAGAGTGACTCCTCGAGATTCTAACTTCATTGGACTACAGCACCGCTTCTGTGTGTTGAGGCCCGAACTAGTAGCCTCATTTGTTGAGGTCAGCTAAACACATAGTTTTTTTTCTTTAAAACAGATTCTGTGTTACGCTGGTACACGATTGTAATATCTTTTTATTGAGCAGGCTGAATCCATAAAGCAATCCCCTGTGCAGAAAGTTCCAGATGTAAGCATTCTAACTTCTGATGCTATGGTTGGTGCTGAATGTTACTGTTGTTCTACTTCTGTGCAGGGAAGATTTGCTATGTTTGTTCAAAAGCATGCATTTTTAAATAAGCAGCTGGAAAAATAGTTTTTATGTGTCACGCCAAAATGGAAAAATAATTGAATATGCCTTTCCCCTGTCATATAACCAAAAAAAAAAGTTGCCATGTTTTTAGTGGCATTTATATCTTCCTTTGCAGTTGCATGATCATAATTTGTTTATCTATAGCTCTACTTTCTACTGTGGCGTAAAACAAACTACTTTTGCCATTTTTATCCAGCAGCTATGGAAGTTGGATGAGCCTGTGCACTCATATATCGAAGTGGATAAATCTAACAAAAGACATGTAAATTTCTTGCACATATGTAAGCTTTAAACTTATTCCCTTCCTGTTATGTCAGGCTACTTCTGTGGAAGGACATGGCGCATCTGATGAATGCTCTGCTCCTAGACATGCTGAACATAACGACTCAACTGCTGAAATCCTTTTCAATCCAAATGTCTTCACAGAGTACAAGCTCGCTGGTAGTCCAGAGGTCAGTTTTACAACACTACTCTTTGTTCAATGTCCTATTCCAGTTTAATAACATTATAGCCTTCACTATTCTCAGGAGATTGCAGCAGACGAAGCGTTGGTTAAAAAGGCTGGTTCATATCTTCTAGACACAGTGATCCCAAAGTTTGTTCAGGATCTTTGCTCCCTTGATGTCTCTCCTATGGATGGTCAAACTTTAACCAATGTGCTGCATAGCAGGGGGATAAATGTTAGGTATCTGGGCAAAGTGAGCCTCTGAACTGATCCTGCTGAAAGTGAATACATTGTGTTGCATTTATTAAGTCCATGATATAATTCCTCTCAGGTTGCAGGCATGATAAAACATTTGCCACATTTATGGGACTTATTTTCTGCTGAGATAATTGTTAGGTCTGCAAAGCATGTTGTCAAGGTGATGTATCTATCTTTATGCTAACTGCAGCTGTTTTTTTTTATGACATTTGAAATTCTTGTCTGTCTAGTTGTATGACAGTTTTATCATGGATCATATATGATTGTTTGTGTTGCAATTTGATCAACTGTGGGAATATGTAAACCTTTCATATATCATGGCTTTGTGTATATCATACTAGGAATGAACGTATCCTCACTCCTGGAGCACCAATAAATATTGTTTATATGCAGTGTTAATGCAGGATGCATGTCGTTGTGATATCTACCTTGTGGTTAGGCTTACCGATCATTATGTTATAAGATAAATATTCACATTAAATTCTCTGTCATATAGAACTCTCAAAATGCCTGTCATATAGAACTCCCAAAATGCGTAGCTTTCCCTTGTTACGATGTTTAACCCAGTTTTAGTGTAAGGGTAATTTTTTATTAACCCTTATTGTTCTTTCCATTCCAGGAAATACTGAGGCAAAGCCCAGCTCATGATATTGGACCAGCTACTGTTCATTTCTTAAATTGTTTTGTTGGCAAACTTTTGGTTGCTTCCACAGAAGGTAGCGTTGACAGCTCGCAGTCGAAAACCCAGAAGGTATGCTATTCCAAGCATAAGCAATCTCATGGTATTCAAGTGCACTTTAAAGTCCACTGTTGAACTTGAGCTATCACCAGTAGATCTGGAGCTTTTCTATGTGGATCAGTGGATCCTTTAATTACTGCTTGGTGTGTTAACTGGTATTATAACTGTAATCAATTAATATTGTCTTTTAAATATTCAATTTGTTAGGGTCATGAAAATACACAAAATCATAAATCTTCTAAGGGCCAGATATCGAGCCATGCAGCTTCTTCAAGAAAGGGTCTATCAGCGTATTTCCATCTAACATCTGATGGAATTTGGGCCAATATTAAGGAGTTCGCTAAACATAAATATCAGGTACTGATGGTTGCTGCTTATTTCAGTTCTTTAGCTTTCTATTTGAACACCAGGACTAAGGAACTTAATTTTTTTTAGTTTGAAGTGCCAGATGATGCAAGGCTTGGGGCCAAAAGACTTGTGGTCCTCCGCAATCTTTGCCAAAAGGTTAGCTTTGTTCAGCCCTACATGATATTTGTATTTATCAGATGATGATTGGTTTGGTATTAACTCACAGAAATTTCTTAGAAGTTCAGGTTGTAAGGAGATGCTCTTGTGCATTATTGTGAATTCTTTACTTGCATGTAGAATACATGTTCTCTATGGTATAGAGTGCCTTTGAAAATTATCATTGTGATGTCATGCATGGTGTACATTCAGGAAGTTGGGTCACTTGTCACATGTTCTGCTTGTAACAGGTAGGAATAACAATTGCTGCTCGCAAATATGATCTGGATGCTACAGCTCCATTTGAACTTTCAGATATCTTGAATCTTCAACCAGTTGTCAAGCACTCGGTTCCTATATGTTCTGATGCAAGGAATCTTATGGAAGCAGGGAAAATTCGGATGGCTGAGGTATATTTCCAATATAATCTTGTTGTCTACTTGTCGGCCAATTTTCTCAATTTTTTAATGAACTGATCTACAGACTTGCTTAATATTCTGTTCAATTATCTTCACGCATGGATTTTACAAAATTTGCTTCATGCATTTCAGGGAACACTAAATGAGGCCTATGCATTATTTTCTGAAGCTTTTTCGCTACTTCAACAGGTACACAACACAGCTATCTTAGCATGAAGTCTTCACAACTTCTGACATTTACCGCTGACCATTGAAATTGCAGACCACTGGTCCCATGCACAAGGATGCTGCAAACTGTTGCCGGTAACACGCTAACTTCTTGATACGGGATTGTTTTACTGGTATTTGCTTTGATGAGGAAGATGCATGTAACAAGAATCTGAACCTCCTAGATGAATATGTTACACTGGATTACCAGAATCGTCTAGATCATGGCAGTATCATGCTATATGCTAAATGTCCTGTGTTATTTTACCGTTTGAGATGCTTGTTACATAAATTGACTAGAGAATCAATACATCAGGAATATTTTGTTCTATCACATGTTCAACGGCGAATATGTAAGGCACATTGGAGATTGGCACAGAAGAGCTCAGATGCTTGGCATTTTCCACAATTTTTGTTATTATGCATATACTTTATTCATATTGAATTTTGAAACTCCCGTCTTTTTTTTTATTTGTTTTATTTTGGCCAAGGTACCTTGCTATGGTTCTGTACCATGCCGGTGATACAGAAGGAGCAATTGTGCAGCAGCGTAGAGAACTTATCATAAATGAGCGATGCCTTGGCCTAGATCACCCTGATACAGCTCACAGGCATGTACTTTGTTTAATTGTGTTTGTGATGTAAATTTTTATGCTGTCCTTACGATTCAAGAAATCATAAATTTAGCTCAATTTATCTGTGTAAAACTGAATTTCCTGTTATTGTTGCAAAAACTTATTTCTGAATGCCATCATTTATACGAAATTTGTAAAGCAACTATGGAGATCTCAACCGAAAAACAATTAAGTCTTGTTGAAAATGTAACTATGGACATTCTGGTATCTCTAGAATCTAGCACAATAGATTGTTATAACCCTGTATGGGTTTTGTACTTTTTGCTGCTGAGTTGCGGTATTTCCTTCCTCCAAACTATATAATTAGTTGAACAATGTTCAGCTTGGTAGTATTCAAACATGGCTTTGGACGTGTTCCTTAATGTTATGTTTGTAATATTAGTTTGACAATGTTGGAGGAGATCCCATTATACTCCGCCAGCCTCTACAACGGGCATGTGGTGCAAGGTGTTGGGAGAGATCCTATCATACTCCGTAGACCCTCTAAAGAGGGTACATGATACGGTTCCCAACCCTCCCAAGGCATTTTGCCTTGTTCCTGTCCATAGGGCATGAAGCTCAACTCTCGATCCATGAGGGCGCCTCCCTGTAAGCACCCATTGAGATAGAGGGGCACCGTCACCTCACTCGGTATCAACTGATCAATGGGATTGCCAAATCCCATGGGCCCCAACGAGGTTGGCCCCTGAAGGAGGGCCCTGTGGGACCACGGAGTTAGAGGCCTACCCTCAGGGAGCAATGACGTAGGATCCACTACCACCTCCTGGGAATGACGAAGATGCTCACACTTAAGTCACCCTACTAGGGGTATCATAGTATTTGTGTATCAGGCTGAGCACCTGTAAAAGCTCATTGTAACCCTCACTTGTAACTAGAACTCTAATAGAATACATACATAAGCCGGTGTGCCCTCGGGGTCACTCTTGGGCAAGGAGACACCCCCTCTACTTCATTAGCACCCAAACCTGTATAAATGACCGTATCTCCAATATTTTCGTGGATGCTGGTTCGTTAGACAGCCAACATCCGCCTCTCTTATGTCCTGTTTTCCAACATGTGACAGACAACATATAATGTTCTTTTTCTCTTTGATGTTGGCTATCAATACAATTTACATCCTTTCTTTTTTTTTCTAACCTTGTGTTCTTTTCTTTTTCAGCTACGGTAACATGGCGTTGTTCTATCATGGGCTCAATCAAACTGAACTCGCACTGCAGCACATGTCCCGCACACTGCTTTTGCTAAGTTTAGCATCAGGTCCTGATCATCCAGATGTTGCAGCAACTCTTATAAATGTTGCAATGATGTACCAGGATGCCAGCAATATGAAAAGTGCTCTTAGGTATCTTCAGGAAGCACTTAAGAAGAATGAACGGCTTCTAGGTCCAGATCATATTCAAACAGCAGTTTGCTATCATGCTCTTGCCATTGCATTCAGTTGTATGGGTGCATACAAGCTTTCAAATCAGGTTAGTTCTGACGGAAAATGATTGGCAAAACACCATTTTCAAAATATTGAACTGATGTTTTGGCTTTTGATGGCAGCATGAAAAGAAGACTTATGATATACTGGTGAAACAATTAGGGGTTGATGATTCACGAACGAAAGATTCAGAAAATTGGTTGAATACCTTTAGTATGCAAGTACATCAGGTATATATTCAAATGGTATTATTGATTAGCATGGTACTTTTCAGAATCATACAATACAATGGAATATGTTGCTTATTTTTCTTTGGAGAAGCAGTAAATTATGAATAATTCTTGCATAGTCTGGTATATATGTTGTATGAGGTGCCATGTTCTGTCAGAAAATTCCTAGGGCTGCTTCTGTTTTTGTCCCAACTCCCAATATTGTTGTTCTTTTCCTAATATAAGATGCAAAAAATGCAATGCAAAATATTTCCATAAGGAATGTAGAAAAATTGTTTCTTCCCTTCTGCTTTGCATACCCCTTGCATGCCAAATCATTTTTATTGTGCATTGAAGATAAAAGTTTTTTTTCTTTGCACAGGTTAATGCCCAGAAGCAAAAAGGCCGGGGAACTAACCCATCTGGTACCGCTATTGATTTTTTGAAGGTAAGCTATTATGGTCTTGGAACTTCATCCCACTTTTGGAATGCCAGAATAGCCATACGCCAAATAGAGAAGGTAGATAATTTTTAATTAGCTTATACCTCTCAAGGGGATGAACCAAATGAGAATCACGTATAAAATGTGAGAATGCCATCTTGTGATCTGAGCTGTCCAATCCTGTGAGGGGAAGCGATTATTATTCATTTGATCTCGGGATGCTATTGTTGGAAGCTGGCAACAGGGTTCCCAAATCCGCCGGGGAGCAGGGTTTCGGTTTTTGGAACATTGGTCCAGTTGCACACACCCCCTCGCCTTCACATCATCTTCCATAGAAATGTGCATATTAGAGGATAATGCAAAAGTTCCCTTCATTGGTTCTTCAACATTTTCAAATTCAAAACATAAGGTGGACCGGGTTTGGGGACAAAACCCAAAACGGATTCTAGAACCCTGGTTGGCAACAGTAGTCTGGCACTCACAGTTGTAAATTGGACTGATGGACAGGCAGTTGGTAGTTGGGATTGTGAGTGCATTATCTTATTTTAACTCTAGTTGTAAATTGGATTGATGCATGTTGGGATTCGGATTACCAAATCCCAAATCCTCTGTATATATTGCACTAGTCCAAGATCATGCAGTGTAAAATAATTGAGGCCATTCACATGCCTGCCACAGGAAATTGTCTGAGGAATGCACTCCTAGGTTGCAAAGTCTTAATAGTATTCCTCTTTGTAGAACTCTGAGTTCACTGGTCATTCCTTAGCAACTGATTAGCAAAACATATAGCCGTGGGTGCATAAATTACTCAGCAAGTAGTAGGGAACAGTGATGCAATTATACTCAGCCATAGGGTTGTTTTGCAGAAAGCAATAATTAATTGAAATATGATAAAAAGATTGAAAGCATAATTGAAAATGATACAATAAGTAAATAAGCCAATTGCATTTAAAACATCAAGTGAATCACCTGTTCACTTCCCAACAATTCCACCTTACATGAAAACTCTCAATCTCATGTAAAATTAACCTTCCAATCATTACCATAAACCTGATGTCCCATCGAGTCGAAGTAACCCTCCGCTCGCACACCCATTGGAGTAACCCTCCATTTCAACCAATGAAGGGGAGCACAAGTGTGAAAACTCTCTATCTCATGTAAAATTAACCTTCCAATCATTACCATAAACCTGATGTCCCATCGAGTCGAAGTAACCCTCCGCTTGCACACCCATTGGAGTAACCCTCCATTTCAACCAATGAAGGGGAGCACAAGTGTGCAATAGGTTATTTAGTCAGGTCCATCCCATACTACGCATGTGGTTGCACAAATAGGCCAAGTTCAATGGCGCACGAGATTAAGTACTTAAATAGCCTCAGGCAAGACATCCACATCTCAAATATGCTAACACTCCCTTTACTCTATGATCACTTGCCTGAATGAAAATTATTTTGTAGAACCAAGACCAATGGCATACCCTGCATGGCACAACAGATTTTATAACAAGAGCTACTCACCACAATTCCATATCTCATTAAATCAAGTTTATCAATATTCATCATGTGATATGAGTCCATCGTACAACTAAGCTTGCCTAGGCATAGATACGGTAGCCTAATGTTGGTAGTACAATTATGTCCAACTATTAAACAAGGTGGAATAATGACAAGTTGGTGTTGAGCTACTCCCAGCAACTCACATTGATATAGAATTTGTTTGAAATAAAATACTTTTGCACACAAAAGTTCAACATGATCAAATGTTATGACTTGCCTAGTACACTGTTGCCTCGTCTCGCTCTTCAAATCTTTCGTTTGCTCCCTGGGGATCAACGTCTATCGGAAAAGAAAACAAGAAATACAAATAAACAACAAACAGAGACTAAAACAAACCCCAAATGAAATAAAAGCAGCATAGGAATGAAGAGCTCGAGTTTAGATGCATTTAGGAATTTGAGTAAGGTTCAATCAGAGCTCGTATGAAGGAGAATGAGCTTTCGGAAGTTTGGACGGGAGAGAAAATCTAGAAAATACAAAGGGAGAGTATGTGTGATTGATAGGTGGGTCCCACGAATTTTTGGAATTTTGGAATTAAAATAATTTTGAGCAAAAGGCTAACAAGTGGGACCTGGTCTATGGACCAAGTCCATGGGAATTCCCTAGTCCACAGTGGACTAGGTGCATGAGAATAGTGTGGCTGACAAGCAGAGCCACATGTCAGTGATGGAAGGTTTGGATCTAGCCACATGGCTACTGATCGAGGCAACACGTTGGCGACAGGTGCTGATTTGGCTACGAGGTGGTGCTGACATGAATACCGAGGTGGCAGATGACATCAGTGGGTGACGTCAGGGTGCGTTGGCACGGGCTCGGGCTCTGGTGACACAACGGCGTGAGGCAACCTGAATCTGGACTTGGCGTCATGGGTTCGGAAGTGGGTAGAGGGCAACCACATGCGGCGACGCACAGGGACCAAGGGTCATCGGGGACGGCAGCCCGACAAGGGAAAACCTCAACGGTGTTGGCGAGGAGGTAGAAGAGGTGGCGGCATTTTGGTAGCAGATCAAGACCCCTTGACGGTGGATTGGACGCGGTTGTCAAGACGAAGTCGGTGGAGAGGTCGGTGGGGATAGAGACTCACTGGAGAGGGAGATCGATGGCGAGGAGGAGCTCGGGAAGGCTTTAATGGCGACGGTGGCACTCCATGTATTTAGACAAGCTAGCGCGGGGCAACGACAGTTGTCACGAGCGGCGGTGGCTAGGGCAATGGAGGCGGCGGGACAAGTGGTACTTGACACAAGGTTCCGGGGCTTTAAATATCCTCTCGAGGCATGTGGGGTATGGATGCCAAAAACGGTGGCGATACAGTTAGTGCTAGCGTTACGGCTTTGGCGCGGGGTTGGCCGAGGCACGCATGGAGGCGGCTAGGTCGAGTAGGTTGGCGAGGCAGGTCGGCCAGGTGACATTGGGCTGGGGAGGGGCGGGCCGATGAACTGGAGAGGCCGGGAAAGGGAAATGGGCCGGCCAAATTTGGCCTAAGGGGATTTTTGGAATTTGGAAAGGATTTCTGAATTAGGGAAAATGCTTGAAATTCAAATAAATACCAAACGAGCTCCAAAAATTCCAAGTAAATATAGAAAAATTCTTTGCAGTACGTAGAACCCAACTAATACTAGAATTCTTTTAATTGATGTCTAGATTAGTCAAACTAAATCTTTTTATTTTAGGAAAATTCCAATTAAGCTTTAATTAATTCGAGAAAATCAAAATGGTTCCTTTTATTTTGAAAACTTTCAAAAGGTGTGAAAATTAGGATGTTACAATGCAGTCCCTACCCCTCAAAATTTATTGGATTCTTCCCATAACTGTATATGATCCGTACGCTGTTGGACGCACTGTTCAATCCAGTTTGTGTTTCTTCTGTTATTTTATTTTGCTTTTTTTTTTGTAGACTAATTTTAGTCCTGCCTTTTCTGCCCATGCCAATAGGCAAGGCAGTATTGCTATCATTTTTTGGCTTTTCCTGGAAGTGAATATCGATGCTGATGCGGTGTTCTCCTAGGCGGCACCTAGGCGTTAGGCAGATGGCACACAAGCCGCCTAGGCGGGTGCTAGGCTACACCCTCTGCCTAGCTGATTTATCCCACCAAAGCAGTTGGTGTGCCGAACACTTCTGGTGTCAACCAATTCTTACCTTTTAATTTGACAGGCAAATCCTGGATTGTTACGAGCAATGAAGGCAGCTGCGATCCAATCTGGTGATGGATCGGCAAATGTCAACAGATCTCTTAATGCTGCAGTAGTTGGAGAAGGTGTTCCTCGAGCAAGAGGAATTGACGAGCGAGCTGCTCGAGCAACTGCAGAAGCTCGGAAGAAAGCTGCTGCCAGAGGTGTTAATGTGCGTAATGGACCAGCTGTGAATAGTGCGTCTGAACTAGCTCAAATTCTCAACCTTATCAACTCGGCTGCTTCCACTGCCGCTACTACTGCCACTGCGAACACTCAAACAACTGAATCTGAAGGGCAGCAGTCGAACGGGCCTACCCCAAACGGCGGTACTGCGGAAGCCAAGGATACCAACGGACCATCCTCTAAGCCCGACGGTCACACTCCAGTAGGATTAGGGACGTCATTGGAGTTGAAGAAGCAGAAATCAAAGCAGCGATTGTAGAGAAACAGCATCCGGAATAATTGTTTTTCCAACAATTTTGGGCTGATTTAAGTTTTTACCCCATACGATTGTCACGTCCACATGGTGGCAGAGTGAAGACAGTTGCTGCCACAATGATAGACTACTGATGAGGTAAATGGCTAAGCCTTCTATAATGTCGAGTGAGTCGATATCTAAAAAGTTTTTCTAAACTGGCTATACTAATTTGGCTGACCACGTTGACACAGAGCCTGCCATAGCATGCTAAAGATTTTTTTTTTTTTTTTGGATTGTTGGGTGGAATCTATATCATACTCTGCACGCTACTGCCTGGTTGACACTGGCCCTATCAAACAAATAATGATTCACCTTATCACCTGGACCCGGAACTAGAAAATATCGGTGAAGTGTACACACGTAATACTTGTAGAATGATTTCATAGCAGTCTTAATCCAACACATAGATTTAAAATTTACTAAAAGTACAATGCAAAGAGTTCTATGGTCTTAAAAAAAAATCCCCAAACACTCGAATTGTAACCAATTTAATCAATAAATTTGGCTAACTGAAGAGGTGATCTTGCAGTGTTTTTCATATTTTTAGAGGTGCCGGGGCTCCCCGGCAGCTCCCTGGATCGGCCCCTGCGTGGACCTTATACTGCAATCAACGAGCATGCAGTCTGTAACCAGCCCCTACTAATCTAATCACAGCTCTTGCTGTTAAAAAAAAAACGAGCATGCAGTTGAGTAGAGGGAATCTTCATTCCAGTGTAAATCGTTTTGACGCACGCTTCTTTTGGGTCAAGCCACTATTGAGTCGTAACCAGCTATAGTAATTTCTTCTGGTACAGCCGAATACCACGCACCATCCTAGTCTCGATATCTTGCAGTCTTCCCGGCATTGGAGGTAGTACAAGTTTCACGCCGAGGGGACACAGTAGGCTAATACAACTGTAAAGTACTGCAACTCAAATTCCGAGCCTACAGTGTCGTAGGAACACAGAATTCCAATCCGAAAACGGCAGGCAACTAGGTTAAACAAACAATTCAAGGTAGTATAGTATGCGTTTATTGTGATCGAAAATCACGTGAACGCAAATCAAAGATTTATTCTGAGTGTTGTACTGGTCCCTCAAGCACGAGTTACCAGCCTACCAGGGATTTGCGAAGGAACGAAGTGCATCATCAAAATAGACGAAAGCACGCATAAGCTTCAAAATTCACTGAACTGATGGTTTGCAAGATTTGTGCTACAAGTACAAACGTCAGTCAATGGGCGGGCTTCTTCTCGGTTGTGTATGGATAGTACTCTTTGCCATTGTCCACTCTGGTAGTGTTACCGCCAATGTCCAGCGCAGCAGATGTGAATGCCAGGCAAGAACCAGCAATGAGGGCTGACGGAATGCTCCTTCCTGCCAATTGGGTGTTTCCCAGATTAACAAAGACATCAGTCTTGCTACCCAATATACTGAATCATAAACATGAATATAACGAGTAAACAAAAGAGTGAAAACCTAGAATAGCCTATTACAAATATGATCAAAAATTAAATATGGCCAAGCACATCCCAAGCCATAACCATTGGACTTGCATGAAGTGATAAGGATAGTGTTGATACTTGTTGGGATATCAACTATCTGATTGAAAGTGATAAAAGTACAACCCCATAGTAAGATTACGAGTAAATAGATTCACAGGGAACTATTATCCAGGTATGACGCAAGAGCATACCAAGGGCATTACAAGGATATCATATCTGACTATTTGTTACTGGATCCAATATCAAACTTCTGTTAAGTATCTCTTATCAGTTATCAAGAATTATGTTCACTCATGGGTTTAAATCTCTCATCTCCAGGGGAACCAGGGGCATGATCCGGACTAATTCTGCTATGTTCCTCAAGTTGTAATAAAACACCCAAATAGGAAGCTAACCAACATAAACAATTGCTGCAATCACAGCCCTTATGGTGTCACTGTACAGCTCTTACTGTCTAGTCAAGCCAAACCAATGTTAGAAGCAAAAACCATGGTAAAATGAAAACTGACCAGAAACAATGCATCGTGCTCTATATGCCCAAATTATAGCTCAGTTAGTCATGCGAAATAACTAGGACGGTGAAAGGACCCAAAGTTCCAGGCATTTAAAGAACTCCGAAAACAGGAGTTCCAATTCAGGGCCGGCCCAGGGGCATGGTCAGCAAGTGCGATCGCCTAAGGCCCATGAGAGCCAAGGGCCTCAGCCCATGTATATATACATAATATATAGCCTGTGTAGATTCATAGTTAGATATACAAATCGAAGTACATAAGGATATGAGCTTATATCATCAACTCCCAAGCAGCCATTAGCAAGAACAAAAAAATTAGACCACCAGCAACAATACTGAGAACAAAAAAATTAGACCACCAACAATAATACTTGGACATTCCTCCGGTTGGTGATTTACTGAGGCCTCACCATGGAGTTCAAGATCTACACGATATCTTTTGAACCAAAATCTGTGCTGCACACACTAATATACATGTATATCTGATGCAGAGACATAGATGATTATCATCTTTCGGCATAAGAACAAGAAGTCAGTGATACGATCTCACATTCATATTTGGACAATCCGACAATGTCATCTCTGACTAAGAGTTGTTGTGGAGGTAGTTTTCATCTTTAAATCTCAAATATCTGATGAAATAGTTGCTTAGTACACTATATTCATGCTTATTGACTTTTCATTTCAGATGCAATTGAGTAATTGTTAAGTTGGCCGTCCTTCCTATAATTATGTTCACGAATGCCTCTACCAAACTCCCACCTTCACTAACCATACTGCAACCTGCCCGTTGAACACCATTGGCCCCAAATGTGTATTTCAAAATGTATGTAACCAATTTTAGTTTTAGAAGGAAGTGACGCTGCATGTCTGTGTTAATGCTCTTGAATGCTTGGTAAATTAGTGACCTCCAGTGTTAAAGAGATGATAAAGGAGTTTTGTCGCTTATGATAGCCTAAGCATTTCAAACTTGTTTCAGCTGGGACTACAAGCTTCCGTACTTCATTGATTCATCAGATTTAACACAGTGTGTCTTAATATTTTTTAGAAATAAAGTTTTGATTTTATATGTTTGCTTGAAACATAGCACTCGTTATTTTAAGCAACCGTGCTCTGTAGACAAAAAATGTTAGTGTTTTCTCATATGCAATTGTGGTTTGAAGTTATCTAGAAATTTTACAGTCATTCTCCTATAATTTGCAGGAGCAGTGGAACACGCATATATGCAGATGCTTAAATTTCTAGACCAGTGAATTTTTTTGGTTAATGTAGATTTATGGTGCCTATGTGTTGCTACGGAATATAATTAAGAGTGCATATAATATCCAGTTAAATCACACAGGTATGCATAAGTTGAAACGAATGGATTACAACTTTCTTACAGAATATTGAGGAACTGTAGGATATCTGATAATCTTGCAACAATATTTTTTTTTTCTAAGCTTGCAGGATTAACCTTGCTGTAAGTGTTACATTATGTACAACAGTACCAGTTTCTGTTGCTATCGGTTATTTCCCTAAAAATTCAATGTGGGGCATATGTTTGAGTAAGAAATTCACTATCATAATCTAATTGAAGGTTTTTATGTACTGCCATTGCTGGGAGCTGATTAGCTCAATATAACATGTTAAGATCTGCTACTGTAGCTAATGATGTAATTAGAGCTCAGATCTTGTTGCTCTATGACTGATCGTTGCATTGAATAATTTGTGTTATTATACCTTTTGGGTTTAGAAGTATGAAACACATATTTCTCCACATCTGCCTGTTTCTCTATCTGAGTTCAGTGGCATAATATTTGCCACAATGAAATAGTTAAAGGAGAAACCGACTCCCTACTTTTGAGTTTAGTTCGTACTATTTTGTAGAAATTGTGGTGCCGTGTCATGCGTAGTAGGTATAAGTTTAATGGACATTTTTCATATTGTTGTTCCATTATACCGTGCCAAATATACTCTTAAAGATGACATGAACGTTATGTCATTGTCTTAGTGAATACTCCTGCATTTTCATATGGCCCTACCTGGATCATAGTAAACATGTAGAATCTGAAAGCTCTGTGATGTCATCTGCACTAGATAATATTTGTGAACAAAAGATGCATGTTTCGGAATGCTTGTTCATTTCCAGTGATCAATGAGGACTTATACTATTTTCTTTCTATGGAATCAGAGTAATCACATTGTGGGTTTGAAAGTTCTTTTCAAGAACCAGCAGAAGCAATCTCTGGAGGTGCATCA
Organism: Guadua angustifolia; assembly: GCA_036346375.1. Taxonomy (NCBI): domain Eukaryota; kingdom Viridiplantae; phylum Streptophyta; class Magnoliopsida; order Poales; family Poaceae; genus Guadua; species Guadua angustifolia. The sequence goes on from CM070503.1 coordinate 9,638,350, forward strand.
GTTGCACCATGAAGATACAGAGTCATCTCCAACACCTCAACATTCTACACCTATATGGATACTTTTATGATCAGGTCCAGACAGACACAGCTGTTAGAAAAATTATCGTTGATTCATTTTGAGGTCGTTTGGTCATCATTTCTATCATATGGATTAGGCATGTACTACCAGTCGGACGTCCGATTTTTTGTTTTTCTTCGGACGCCCGCGAAACATTTTTTTTCTACGCGTGCAACATTTTTTTTGAAAGCTTGCAACATCCCTTTACTGTAGCAAATTTCACTGTTTATCAAAGGAAAATGTTGCACGCGTTGGTAGAAAATGTTGCACGCGTAGAAAAAAATGTTGCGGAGTGTTAGGACGTCCGATACCTAGCATTACCGTATGGATTATGTGCACCAGTGTTTACCTAATCTTGGAGTATGCAATAGAAGGTGAACTTTACAAGATGAAATGTGTGTATCAATTTCAGAATCCTTGCTATTGCTAGGAGCACTCTCAGGATACTTGGTGCGCCAGGAAAGGATAGGAGCTTAAATTCTGCCAGTGCATTTACCAAGAATATTAACTATAAAGATGTCCTTTAGTCCTAGGTGTCTTCTGTACCACCTAAAGATGTATTGTTTGTATACAAGTTGGACAAGAAACAACATTACTACTAAATTGCAGAAATCTGTTTCCATTTTGATTTGTTTACTAGCTTGCACATATATGGTTTGCTGGATGTGTATAACAGAAAACTGATGTTTATTGTACAGTTTGAAATCATGCTTGATGACATGTATCATCCTCTTTTGGGAGTCCGTTGCAACGTACAGGCACCCTACTAGTAGTTTACAAAAGGAAAAACACACTATGAAGGTGCTTAAGATTGTAATTAACATCCTATAGCTGTATGAGAGCCACCAATTTAGTCATGTTAATCTACCGGCTAATTTCAATTATTATGCATGGAAATAATGTTCATAGGACTATTCTCAAAAGAAGCTGTCTTTACTCCTACAAGAGTTATGCTCACTCAATGGCGTGACTAAAACTTTCAGTGATACAAGATCCATAGCAAAGATCTTTTCAACAAGCCAGTCAAAGAACATATTCTTACAATCGAACTGCATTTGAAAGCAGTCAAAGTTTGAGTAGTATTGATTTATAATTTAATGTTGGTGATCTTTAGAGCACAAGGAAATGCTTTTGAATCATTCAATCCCAGAACCGCTAATTGTTCTGCTGCTTTTAATCAAAGAAAATCATTTTATGATGCAACTGAATCCACCAACCAATCACAGCCCAATTCGTGTGAATCATCCTATCATGGTCAGTATAACATAATCCCAGTTGATATCTACATGTCTGCATATAAATATCGAGCCTAAACACACGGAAGTAGCACAGCCCCTAGTATATCACTAGTTCACTACCCATTTAGCAATGACCAGAAGAATCCACAGACCAAGGCACATGTGCATCTGTTGAATACGGCAAGAGCATCTAACCTCTGTACCCGTAGACAGTGGCGCCGGCGACGAAGGCGCCGATGGCTCCGTTGACGAAGTCGCGCTTCTTGCGCTGGCTCTGCATGAGCTGCTCGACGCCGATGTAGAGCCCTCCGACGGCGGCGAAGGTGGCCCCGTAGCTGCCGCACATCTTGAGAGTCCGAATGAGGCCCGGGAGCGCGACGTGGCGCTCCACCCGGGGCACGTCGTACCAGGTGGCGACGACGGTGCCCCAGATGGTCCCTGCGGCCAGCCCCGTCACCGCGCCCTTCACCGTCTTCATCACCGGCGAGTCCTCCTCCGATGCCATCGCTCCCTCCCCCGCTCCTCCGCTCCTGCACGGGCAGCAAAAATCCGCAAGCTCGAGCCGTTGAGCCGAGGAACCCTACCACGAGATCGAGATCTGGTAGAAGCGTGCGCTCGATTTGGGTGGGAGCCGGAGAGATGCGCGCGGCAAGCGTCGGGTTTGGGAGGTGGGCCGAGCGGGGAATAGGGAGTAGGGAGTGTGGCTTACCTGAGGGAAACCTTCGCTACGCGGCGTGCGCCGGCGACCGGGTGCTGAGGCGGAGGCGAAATTTTTTTTTTTGGATTTTGGGCGGACGGCAGGAAAGTTTCGGTTCGGCGTGGAAATGGGGCGTTCGCGTCGTGAGAGCGAGACGGGCGAAGTCGGCTCGGCGGTGCTCGGCCGTCGGCCGCGCCGTTGGTCAGGGTTTGGACTTGATCTCAATGTGGGCCTGCTGTTTCGGCTCGTGCAAAGTTTAACGGGCTTTTTACTCGTGCCACCCACCATTCCTGCCCAGACATCGTGTACGTTCCTCTCTCAAAGAAAAAGGAAAGACATCGGATACGTACCTGTCTCAAAAGAAAAAAGAAAGGCATCGTCTACGTACCTCTGTCTCAAAAGAAAAATCGTGCTGTAACCATGGTAGTACACCATTGCAGCATTAGCACAGTGGTGGTACACGGACGACGCAACACAGTCTACATATACGCAGGCGGTAACCGTGCTGCATACAGGCAGTGGCGTAGTCAGGATTTTAGTTTTGGTTGTACCAACTTTCAAAAAAAAAAACTTACATGCCAACATATAAATATAGAATGTATCAAAAGCAATTAAGCAAAATACGAAGATAATAATAAGGTTTTACAATAGTTTGGAGAATATTATCATACTTCTTCTTTTCGGGCTTGCGCTTCCTAATGGTCATAAAAGTCTCGATTATATCATCTTCATCCACTTTGGAGAACATATCTCGCTCAATGAAGGTGACTAGATAATTATCCAAAAGACTATCACCCATCCTATTTCTCAACTTATTCTTGACAAATTTCATTGCAGAAAATGCCCTTTCAACACTTGTCGTGGCAGCCGGAACGGCGGAACGCCAGAACCCGAAGCAAGCAACTCGCACGAGTTAGGAGTGGCGGTGGACGGCTATGCGAGACACGAGACGTGATTTCTGTTGCGTGAGCTATTGAGCTAATCTAATCAGGATGGGGTAATGGGCCGGCAAAAAATTCGTTGGGCCACGGCTCAACGGTGACAACCGCTGGCTCCGCCCCATGCATACAGGTTACACAAATTATAATCTGATTAATCTGATGAAGATGAATATGTCAGATGAAAAAAAAAAGAGCCAATTAGTGCCACCAAACAACAACGCGTCGTGCAGTAATGGCGCATCTTCATGCATGGCTGCCTGTCTGTCACCTCATGCAGGCAGTCAGGTGTGTGTGGGTGGGTCTGTGGCCAGGATAAGCAGTCCTGCGCCATTATAGCGTACGCATGCAACGGTCGAGCTTGCCCATGCCGAACTCGGGCTGGCCCAACGGGTCACGAGCTCACGATGCCAACAAGGTGCTCGGCGTCGCGGAGCGAGCGACGCCGACGCGTGGATGGAGGAGGCTCGTGCTGCTGCCGCTTGTTCGGCGCGGCGATCTTTCGGTAGCCGACGGGGCGAACGCACGGCGCCCCCAGCCGAGAGTGCAAGCCCCGGCTGTCGTGGGACGGCACGAAGCCACCAAAGCGTCACTCCGCCCGCACGCACCGCGCACGACTATAGCCCCGGCCGGTGAGGCCGTATAGCCAGCCGATCTTGAGTTTTGGCACGGCCCACGCGGTTTTATATAATCCACGAGTTCGGGCTAGTGTATATATACTCAGCTCAGGCCTCATGCATATACGCTTCTAGTCGTTGCCGTCTGGATTTGCACAGTTGAATTTAAGAGGTTATAGTTTAATGTATGTGACTTGCAACGAAAACATATTTTTTAACTAAATAATTAAATCATATTATGTATTTATAAGAATTAAAATTGTACTGTTGACTTAACATTGAAAGAAAGAAATGGGTAATGGCCTGGGCACAGAAAGCGGGTGCAGATAGGAAGCTTTTTTCTAGAGAAAGGACAGATAAACGCTATTATTCGTATTTATAGGATAGTAAAGATTTGTAGGCTCGAACCGCCAGCGACGGCGTGGTCAGCAGTCACCTCAGCGCCGGCCAGACTCGTCAGATGCAGAGTGCCTAATGATGGCGTGCCGGAACCGAAGAGCGGACGGGGCCTGCCACAGACCGCAGCACGCAGGCAGGCAGGCAGCGCCATCGACCGATGATGATGTCGCGCGACAGCATCACTGCGGCGCGGCCAGTCGGGCGCACAGGCCCGTAGAACAAGCTAACCTCGCTTTTGCCGTCTCGCTCCCCTCTCCTCGGCCGCGGCCGCCCCCCATGTGCCCGCGGAGGCAGCGGCAGCATCGCGTAGGCCGTAGGCCACCACACCCGAGTCGCAAAGTGGCGCAGCTTTGCCAAAAGCCACTGCCGACTCTGCCCCGTGCCCGGAACCGGAATCGATTCCTTGGGGCTCTGCTAGCTGCTCCTACAATAACACCATCCATAGCATGTTGCCATTCCTCTCTGTCAATCGGGCATTCGGGCTCATGGTATGTGCTCTAGACGATGGGAGTCACGATACGTGCTCTTGAATTGAACTAGGGATGGCAACGGGTATATACCTGTCGGGTATTGGCCATCCATACCCGTACCCGTCAGATGAAAAATCACCCGCTAATTTACCCGTACCCGACCACGGGTAGAACTTCTTCCCCATACCCATACCCGCCGGGTCATTTTCACCCGCCGGGTCACCCATACCCGTTAATTTAGTGAACACAATTTTAGCCAATAGCTCTTCACCTGACGTTGATGAGTAAAGGAAGTAGAATCAGAATGTAAGTAATGTTGCATCGGCCTATAATTCTGCTCGGCAATGAAATTGGGTATCCAGAATGTTGAGGAAAAAAAAAGCTATGGAAGACCATGATATTTAGAATTAACCTAGCTTCAACAACTTCAAGAATCAAAGAATATCAATAATAGTTACCGGGATTTTTTAGGACAGGAGCTTCAAAAACTTCAAGAACACTTTATTGATAATCCTAGGATTGGAGACACTCTCTACTGAATTGCATATTTGGATTTTGGACTTTTGGAGTCTAGTTTTCTGAGGCGGAATTGGAGATTTGGACTTTGGAGTCTAGTCGTCACTCGTCAACTGGGCCTGGGCTTGGGCCGCTTCCACTTACACGGGTAAATGGGTAAACGGCACGGTGGAAGTACCCGTGCCAGATTCGTCATACCCGATGGGTACGGGTTTTCTCCCATTAACGTACCCATGGGTATGATTATTGGACCATATTTGCATCCTAATGGAGTAAATACCCATCGGGTATCGGGTGCCCATTGCCATCCCTAAATTGAACCATGTCGAGAGCCGGTTAGTGTAGCTGATAGGAAACAAGATACGACCACATGGATGCTGCATTATGTTACATACATATAATTGTCCAGCATCAGCACGTGGCTACTACGGTTGGTTGGTGCCTTGGTGGTCCGTCTTCAAGTACCAAAACCACGTTTCTAAAAGCCAAACGGAGATTGATTCAAATATAATTTACTTGGGTTTTGATTTTCGAATGCAAATTAGGTAGCTGCCAGGAACAGATAAGGATCGCATTTACTTCCGCTTGGATGATAGCTGCTGCGCAAATATCACTCATGTCTCAGGTTCGCTACCGAGTTAATGCAAAAGTTTGTAAAAATAACGCTAGCAAACAGCATGTGACATAGTTCAAATGAGTTTCTACAGAATCTCCTATCCTTGATAAAAATTCTGATTATAAGGTTTGATTGAATCCAACCCTACATAAACAGGGTAAATCACATTCGAATTTGCATTTGCGTACCTATAAGCTAATTGGTTTTTTTTTTGGTGTGGATATGATTTGTCAAATCAGAATACGTCCAAATAGAGATAAAATTACTTGGATATATAATTCTCATCCAGAAATATAACTTCTCAGATGCAATAATCATATTAGAACAAAACCATCTCCATTTTCACCTCCATACAGCATGGGAGACCAGGAAGCAGGAACACCGTCTAGTACCAACAAAATAGGCTACGATATGAGGGCAAAGCAGCAGGTGCACCAGATGAATAAAAATTACAACAATTTCTGCTGGTATCACCACCTCATGTGAAGTAAAACTCTTCTGCAAGCAGAACAAAATAATATTCAGCCTAGAACAGCTGAACATGGTAGGTGTATTATATGTTCATACATTTTGCATCAACATAAACACAAATTTGGGCAATCAGTACACGTTTGTTCGCATTTTGCAGCATTGAGGAACTACCAAAGACGACAATGGCAAAATTTGAATACCAACTGGTACTGAAAATTTTATGGATGACTCACTTACATTCTAGGCCTGCTTCCGCTGCTCGCCGGGGCTTGCTTTTCCGACGGTTTCCATTCTGCCTGAATCCATTAGGCCTAGTTGATTCATCACTGCTTGATCGAATACTAGAACTGATTTCTTCTAGCACAAGATTGGCGCTCTCTTTCAGTTGTCTGCCTCTCTTGTTACCAGCAGGTGCAGTGTTGTTCTTTTCTAACCTTGATGCCTTCAGCTTCGCATCATCACCTTCTTGGTCATCACCATCGATGTTATCTACAAAGTTTTCAACATCTGCTTGATCGATCTTATCGGCAAAGCGCTTTTGGGGCCTTCCCCTCCTCTTTCTTGTAGGCATAACTTCTTCACCACTGCTACCTTTCTCTTCATGGCTCCTGACAATGGTTAGCTTCTTTCCTCTGCCTCTTCCTCTACCCATTGATTCAACTCACGCAACAGTAGCAAGATTGGTTTAGGCAATTACTGGAACAGGAACCACTACTGAAGCTGCCACTTCTATTTATCAGATTACTCGTTGGATGTGATGTATTTCACAGAGATACCTTCTGCTGCTATAATCCAGCCAAAAGATATGCTAGAAATCTGCAGGAGTAATATCAAGAACATGCTTTTACATCCAATTAATTCAGGATCGAATACCTTATTGAGTTCTCCGAGTTTGGAGATTGGAGTGAACTACAAGTTCTATTGGGATCCATGGCAATCAAGAAGTCATAAATTCAGATCAAGCAACATAATTATCAAGATTAAAGCTATATAAAATAGCAAGCAATACGCATCTAATCAACATAAATAAAAAAAGGTAGAGCGTCTCCTTCTGCAAAATAATTTATGAACGAAAACAACAGGACGAAAGGACTGATTCAACAGCTAAATCGTTGCTTAGATTAGCAGATGGATGACAAGCAAGAACCGGACCTTCGGTAAAGCTGGCGTCTACTCCAAGCAGCATCATGCACCTCATTTCTCCAAGTCTGGTGGGTAAAAGATGGAATTTCGGCGGTGCTAGAGGAAAGGAAACGCTGGTTATCTAATGGATCGGTGGTGATCTTTGGTTTGCGATGCCAGAAGTACCGCGGATCGGGAGGTTACAGCCAAGATTGAGATGTGGTGTGTGGGAAGCAGGAAGACTCTAACAATGAACAGCTAGTGCCGTACTGCCCTGGAGCTCTGGATGGTTGAGCACTCGAGCTCCAAAAGCCGCCAATATCTGCTGGGGCGGCAGCAGCTGGGGAGAGAGATTTGGTTCCTTCCTTGTGGGTTTTTTTTATTATATATTGTTTTTTAATATATTGTTGAGGAGTTATTTGCTGTTTGTTTATGCTTTTTTTTACGGAGTACCAACCGTTGAAAAGTGAGAGGGGGAGACAGATACTGTTCTTGGCTTATTGCGTATTTCTAGATTAAAAATGTAAAGCAAGAACGATCCCAGGAGACGCGGTTTACTTTTACCGTGATGGGATTTTTGTTCCTTGTTGGTGGTTTTGTTGGAGAATTAATATGGTATAATATTAATTTAATTTTATAGTTATGCAATAAAAATATAAAGTTAAACAATGTGTGCACTACATGATTACTAGCGGCTAATAGATATTCAAAAATATAAAACATGCTAGTAAGAAAAGTATGTCTGCTAGATAGCCTAACTGATACATAAATTTAAATAGCACTATAAAGGAGATTGCTTTGATCAATAACTGGTCGGTTCAAGACACTTACAAAAAGCTTGATAAAGAATTGAAAACGATGTAGGAACAACACGTCGATCGAAGATGAAAACAAGCAGTCGCGTGATACGATACTTTCTAAAAACCTAATCGTCGGTCTCCCGTATAGGTTACCAAGTGGTCGGCGTCGGATCAGAGATACTACTTTTGCTTACGCCCATTGCACGATGAGCGAAGGGATGAAATGGCTCCAGTGGTAGTAAGCACGGAGAAAGCAGAGAGCGCCACAGGAGAATGAGATTGGTTTTATGTCGCCTTTTGCTTAACGTACATGGACAACTAAAATAGCCTTGTGATAACACATATCAAACTACTACGATTTCAAGAACCGCCCATGTAATATACATCAGCAATCGAGGGGCAAGGCAATGTGGCGTAGTGGCATAGTCGGTTACTATAGCAAAAGATTAAGTACACTTAACATGTCTCGATCGAGCGTCATCATAAGTCACAAGTCACACGATAAACATGTGAAATGCACGATATACATGCGTATGTGCATGTATATATAGCCTAATATAGCCAACCTGTACTTCTAACCTTACCACCAACCCATATTAGAGTCCATGCAAGAGCTCTCTTTGTAAGTTGGTTTCTCTCTATCTAGCTAAGCAATATAGATGCCCTCAACTTAACATCCTTTTGACTTCTTCTATTCAATTAATTCTAAAATTACTTCCAACATGTTTAACACCAATAACACTAGTTACCCAACACCTGACAATCTGAGTATCTGACACCCATGGTCACATTGCTTTAGTGAGAGGTCCCACAGTTCTCTGAATCATTTGTTGTTTGTTTTTTTGCTTTTATATATATATATATATGCCCTATTTATTTCGGCTTTGGCTTTTGATTTTAAAGCTAGCTTCTTGGCTTAACAAGTTTTTAAGCTGTCTGCTTTTAAGTTAAGACATGTTGTTTGGCATCTGGCTTTTTGATGGGTTGGATGGTGTAGCTTATTAGTGGAAAGTTTGAAATACCCTTTAAGGTTGTAAGAACTTTTCTTATATACTAATTTATCTAATACAAATGTTTCATACTTTTTCCATCGAATGTTGTATTGAAAAACATAGATTAATCTTGAGATCAAACTTCATTCTGAGCATAATTATTTATCAACTTGAAACTCTTACTACATGACAATTTTGAACTCTTATCAGACTAAAAATAGCATAACAATTATGAACTATCGTCAAACTAAATAAAAACATATATTGAGGGGCTCGATGAGGCGGATCTGGTCGCCTTTTGCTGCGCCAGATCCAACCACCTCTACCTGCCTCTCGTCATTCCACCCTTAGGTCCAGCCGCCTCCACCCACGCCACGCCAGATCCGATCGCCTCCTGCTGTGCTACAACTGGATCCACTCAGCTCCACTTGCACCATGCCTGGACCCTGTAGCCTCCCACCGCTCCAAGTTTAGGTTTAATCGCCTTAACCCGCGTCACGCCGGATCCGGATCAGTGGAGGAGGAAGGTGGCTGGGGACGGTGGATGAGGTAGGAGGTCGGGACGGTAGAGACCGGAGCGCTATGTCGCACAGAAGAGAGAGAAGACAAGGAGAAATAAGAAGATGGGAGAATGATTTTTGAGTTTATATGTAATGGCATTTGGTGGGTAATTTTGGAGACTTCCAATGGCAAAAGATTATTTCATCTAAAAATAGTCCAAAAAAGCACCTTTCACATGGCTTTTGCTTATAGCTATATGGAGACTTTAGGCTTTTTTTAAGTCCGGCTTAAAAATCAGTCATTTGTTTCAGCTTTAGCTTTTTTACTTTTAAACTGGTGAAAAATCGAAACAAACATGGCAATAGTATACCAAACATCGAAAAGTGAGAGGGAGAGAAAGAGAGTTCTTGGCTTATTGCCAATTTCTAGATTAAAAAGGTAAAACAAGAAGGATCCCAAGGGACACGGTTTACTTTTACCATGATGGGATTTTTGTTCCTTGGTGGTGGATGTTTAACACCAATAACACCAGTTACCCAACACCAGACAATTTGAGTGTCTGACATCCAAGGTCACATTGCTTTATTGAGAGATCCCACAGTGGCTCCAGGTGATCCATGCTCCAGTAGTCCAGTTGGTTCCAGAGAGCGACCGTTTGTTCATGAGATTTTACCAAGGAATTTTTTTTAAATAATACATTTTTTATTCAAAATTTCAAAAATATACCACGGAATAAAACAATTACAGAAATTACATTTTTTCCGTGGTATATTTTTGAAATTTTGAATAAAAAATGTATTATTTTAAAAAAATTCTTTTACCAAGTAAGTTCAGGCTTCATTCAGTTCAAGTTTTCAGCAGCTCAAGATTGATAGTATTAAACTTTCAGTTTTTAGCTTTTATCCATTTCAACTGTACCTCATAGTTTTTACCACACAGTAGCAGTCCTGTTCTGTATTTCTACTTCCCATGCCACTAGTGTTAGCAGTCCCTGAGTAGGGATGACAACGGGTCCGGGTACCTCCGGGTCCAGCTTCCGTGAACCTGGACCCGAAACCCGAAATGTGGACCCGAACCGGACCGAAATCGATCACGGGTCCAAACTTGGACCCGGACGGACCGACGGGTGCGGACCAAGCAGTGCGGACCCGATTTTGGACATGTATTAATACGTTGATTCCGCTTGATTAGTGCGTTGATTCCGCTTGACTTCAATCAAAGTCCTTCGTTCCTTCTGGACTCAATCAAAGTCCTTCGCTCCTCATCATGCGGCAGCAGCAAGTGTCCAACGGCAGCAGCTCCTTCGCTCCTCACGCTGGCAAAAATCAGCGGCAGCAGGATTCGAACTCAGGCCCGGCTAACTCATGCGCAAGTGTGCTACCAACGCGCCACGCACTAGCTTGTGCTCTTTCTATCCTTCACATGAATATATTATTTCAATATTTCGGGTCCGGGTTTGGGTACCCACGGGTCCAAAATGAGACCCGGACCCGGACCAGACCGGACCCGAAATAATATACCCGTGGGTCCAAATTTGGACCCGGACCTGGACCCATCGGGTCGGGTACCCACGGGTACCCGGACCCACGGGTATTTTTGCCATCCCTATACCTGAGGAGTCAACATTGTTATGTCTCTACAGTACGAGGGCATTTCTATTTCCCACACAGTAATCAGACAAAGCTAAGCCCACTACGGCTGTTGTGGCAAGTGGCTGTATATTAAACTAGGTTGAAAAGCGCGTCATGCCGCGCCGTGAGGGGAATAATCCGATATGAGTTTTTTGTAAATTGAATCTGTGTAAGCGTGTTTTTTCCCCAAAATAATTGTTGGGCGGATTTATTTACGATTTCGGTTTTTTAATTTTTTTCGGGCTGGAATAGCATTTTTTTCTTTGTAAAATAGCAGGTGTAAGGATTCTCGGCGGTGTATCTATAGGAGCGAATTCTATGTTTTTTTTCTTACAAAGTTATGTAGAGGGGTCTAAACGCTGTTTAGAATTTGTTCGGGTCTAGTCTTAAAAAAAGCGATGAAAGGACGTAAATGTGATTTTCAATTCAGTTATAAATCGGTAAAAGTTATAAAGATATAGTCGGATGCATACTTGTTATTTCGGAAAATAGTAGAAATTGATTTGCGGGTGGAAAAATAGAGAGATAGAGCTGTAGAAAGATTTCTTTCGATGAATTATTTGGGAAATACTGGAGATCAAGGTTGCAGTGTGTTGTGTTGCGGAAAATTTGGTTGTTTGTTTTACGTTTTGTGGGTCTTGGTTTGTTGTATTTATTCTTTATGTGGCTGTTCTGTGGCTGGAAACATGGTAGGTAGCGTGGATAGTATATGTGTTTAATGCCCCGAACAGTCGTTGTGCTTAGGGGTTGGTCGGTTTTAATACTGGGCTGGTAAAGGCAGCTGTGTAGGGGGGAACGGAGGGAGTGCATAGCGTGGTATGGCAGAAGGAGCTAGGCGAGCTGGGAGTGATGCCGTTGGAAGGTCGTCGGGGCGAATCGCTGGCGCAATGGGTCCTGAGCCGATCGGTATGTTTTCGGTATCTCTTTCAAGTTCTGTGGTGATGTTCAGGTAGTGTGTGTTGCGAGCGTAGGTAGGGTGTGCGGATCTTGTTGCGTTTGATACTTCGATGCTAATTGTATGGGCTGCTGTGGATTTTCGGAGGGTATTTTTGTTGTGTTGGCAGAAACAATGAAAGGAGAAGTTTGATGACTGGTATAGAAAAGCTGGTAGGTGTGTGGGGAACATCCGTTGGTATGGTCTAGTAAATTCTCTAGGGATTGTGGTGTGTGGGTTTTTCTTTGTTGGTGATCTGAATTGATCGTTGGTGTTTAACATGATTGTGTTTCAAATGTAGGTGGCGTTCGGAGGATCTATATTTCTCGTAAGGTAATTCTTGGTGAAATCGCGAGGAGCCTGGGCGCGTCAGATGTTAGGTACGGTTGTCGTCTGGATTAAGTGGCTATATTGGAAGTGTAGAGGTAGTGTTTCCAGCGAGTGGACCGGGTATCTTGAGACATGCGATTAAAGTCGATTAGGCACGGAGCTATCGATCTTTGGTCTTCTTGAGAAAGTCTGTGCCAGTGATGATCGAGAAACTGAAGGAGGTTGAAAGAATAGAGGTCGACGATACTAACTGGCTCGCTAGAATTCAGGGAGAGGAACGAATCTCGTATCTAAAGGGAAAGTTAGCTGGTGTCACGGCTGAGAAGAGTGCTTTAGAAAATAAGTCGAGCGCTGCTCTGCACGGGTGGTCAGAGACGTTGAGTACTTTCATGTTTGCCGAACAAGCATGTGAAGATATTTGTCGTTGCGCTGCTGGGAGTATGGGGGAAGATGATTCTGGTGTAGGTGGGTCAACGGTGTTCTACAATGCTCATTGTTTAGTTCAATGGATGGAAGAGCACGATAAAGAATCGACAGCTGCTTTTTATAAAATACGTGATCTGTAGATGTACTGTGTGGATGTAACGTAGGTCTACACGTTATCTATACAGGTGTACGAAAAGTAAGGTATGGTATGGGTATTGTAAGTGTTCTGAACGTTTATAATCTAGAGGGGCTGGTTTATAAATGTATAAGAGGTGTCTGTGGAGTCGTATGGGTTGTGTAGGAAGGTTCTGTATGGCTGGGTATGTATGCGTCTGGCGGTGAGTCGTGCGTATCGTGCCCTTGTTTTGGTTGCTGTGTGTGTCATGGGACGTTGTATTATATATATATATATATATATATATGTGTGTGTGTGTGTGTGTGTGTGTGTGTTTGTACGTTTATGTATACAGCAGTATATGTATATACGTGTTTATCTATATTCAGGTGTGGATGTAGACGGAACTGGTAGGCCAAGGAGAAATATCTGCTGTGTTAGCGTTGCAGTGTGGAAAGTTAGAAACGCTTGGAAAAGTAGCCGAATGGGCAGGAAAAATGTATCTGGTGAAGCCGCATAAGTAGTAGTGGGCTAGAATATTACGTTAGCATAAGCGGTAATATTTTACGAGGATCGATAGTTTTCCATAGGTATTTGCGGTAGAAATGTTAGCTACGGTATTAAAGGGTGATACGAAGGATGAGCTTCTGATTCGGTTATTACGAGACATGAGTTATAAGGGCGGGCATTAGAAAGGGAATGCGGTGGCGTAGCGTAGATCAGGCGAAGACAGTCCGTGAGTGTGGCGGATGTACTGTACATTGGTAACGCCTGGGCAAAAGGAGGCACATACGTTCCTCTGTATAAGCGGCAAAAGTGATGGCCTGGTCTGACGTCGTCGCTGGTTGCCTGGGACAAATAGACAAGCGTATAAGATTAGAGATAGGGTGGTATACGTAGGGTTAGTCTGTGCTATGTGTATGTTTGTGGACGTATAACCTGTCATGCGGTTAATCAGTTGATTTATCGAAGAGCAACTTTTTCCTGGCAGGCTGCTTTTGTTCAGAAATCCTGTAAGGTATTATCAAGATGTGAGTGGTACACACTAGTAGGAAACATTAGCCGTAGGGTGGGTAAAGTGGTAAAGTATAAGGAACATGAAACCTGTGCTTGTGTTCGGATGAAGAACTGTCAGTGCTGATGTCTTGTTTGGGTCTTTTGAGCGTGTGCTCTATGTATGGTGAGATCTGTAGGTGATAATAGTTGAGCAGGAAATGTTATTAGCGTTGTTATTCTAGAATCACAAAACATCAGTCGGAAAACGAAATACTGTACTTACCTGTTGTATGTGTGGCGTGGTGTGTAGTATCAGACCAGAATGTTGTTGCTCCTTGGAATGTGATATTGTGGTAAAATAATCAGTTTAAGTAATATAATGGAAAGCTCAGGCAAGACTGTAGTGTATACCTGTGTAGAGACCGGTAGAGTGGCTGGTGCGTGAACGCTTGGAATGATCGGTGATGCTGTATCATATGTAGCAGGAGAGTGTATTTCTTTGGAAAATGATGATGGCTGTAGATCTTTGGTGGAGTCAGGAGTGATTTCAGGGGGTATGGTGAAACCCAGATTCGTTTTGTCTATTTCAGATACATCGATGGCTGGGACAGGAGGTAATAGTGGTTTAAGAGCGATAGGCTGGGGAATCTGGGGTGTTTCTGAAATGCTAACCCGAGCACTGGGTATAGGTTGAGATAGGAGTTGTAACTGTGGTGTTGTGGTAGTGGATGTGGAGGAAATGGCGAGGTGAAATGGAGTCAACTTTGGTATGAAATGCAGTGCTGCGAGAACACGGCGTGTGACAGATACTTTTAAAGTATATTGTCTTCCATAGAGTCTTGTGATTTGTGGTGGAATGAAGTCCTCTAATCCTTGGGCAGCTGCGAGAAGTGAATCGACTGGGCAGCCAAGTAGTTGTTGGCCTATGTCAGCAAAAAATATGAATTCAGCTGTGACGGCGTTTGTGTTCTCGATGTCTGATGGATCAATACCCTGCACAGTGATGCGATATCTACAACACAAGAACGAAACAGTAAGACGTAAAGACTAACTGAGTACATGTGGAGGTGCAGACGATATTGTGGGTTACAAAAGTAAACCTTGCGCTAGCGGTGGTGAGGCCACATCTAAAGCACCTGTAAGAGTCGCCCTCATGTGTTGCTGTTTTTTTACACAGGTTACACGCTAGGTACCACCATGGCTGTCCTGGAGTAAGTTCTTTGATAACAATGCTAATGCTATAAGTGTTTCCCTGAAGTGATAGGCATAGAGACAACATGTGGTGCAGAAGGTAGAAGTCAGAAACCAGAGCCTGTATCTTGATTGGAGGTCAGGAAGATAAAGGGAACTTACAAAGACATCATGTGGATTCAAATTATAAATCTCCTGAACTGTAGCGGGGATCAATGGCTTTTGTGATGGCTGTTGCCCAGTCCAGTTAACGATGTGTGTAGCCGATGCAAATCTAAGCAATTGAGAGTGCAAGTGTGAGACATACGTTGCTTGGTTGGTGTTATACGAAAAGTATGTATACGAATCTTGAAGCTAGCACTAAGCTGATCAGTTATCTAGCGATAGTAAAATACGTGGGGTGAATGAGACATAGGAAGGTGAACATGGTGGTAACAATGTGCTTTAATATGTGTGATGGCGGTGGGTAAGAGGGTGAAATGAATAAAAGAATGAGTGCGGCTTAAGATCTGCGATGTGTAGTACGTATATTCATTAGCAGGAGTAGGTAATGAATTATAGATAGAGCAGCTGTGTACACGATGGAATAAAGCGGGTGAGATTCAGATAGGGAGCACAGTGGTTGGGTTGATGTGCGTGTAGCATACCGTGGTACGTATTGTATAGGCGAGAAGGGAAGTACCTGTCACGCAGGTGAGTTGTCTCAGGGAGAGTTGGGTTTATGTACCATCTACAGACAGTGCTTCCCTGTAGCGAGAGGTGTCCTGTATCGGCAGTAACGTTAAGAATATGGCAACAGACGTGGAGAACACGCGAATATAAGCTACGTGAACGAACTATGAGGCAAAAGCATGTGTAAAAGGTAGAGTAATATCAGGTGTGAACGAATAAAATAGGAAGGAAGGGATACATGTACCTTCACGTAACTTAACCAAGATGAGCCAACTAACAAGAGAACAAGCGAGAGCCATTGCCGATTCGGCTTGAATTGTTTCGGCATCAAACTGAAGTGCATGAGTTCCCCATAACGTGATATCTGCGTTTGCGCTGTTTACGAAATAGAACAACATATCAGTATTTATATATGAGAGGAATGCTGGCAAGTCTGCAGAGACAGAAGTGTACTTAGAGAATAATGAGGATCCATAATGTTTTGCTATGCCAATTAGTAAAGTGTGGTGCTGTCTAAATAACAACTGGCATGGATGTTGTAAGAAACATACCTCCCGTTAGTTATCTGGATATTTCGGATTGGTTTGGGCATTCCTTTTACCGAAACTTCTTTTGTGTGGGAGGCAGTTGTGACAACACCTATAGTGTCTGAGCGAGTATAGCGATCGGTGGAGTGCGATGGGAAAAATGAATAGTAAGATAAACTATGTTATTAGGGCTTGGTAGATACAGACGGTAGTAGTCTTTCATTTGCTCTTGTCCTCAACGTGTCGAGCGATGCAAGAGCGCATGCGTATATGAATTCGATAGGACAGGACATATTTCGATTAACTTTGTGTATGCACGATGAATCTAGCCATAAGAATATTGTTAACCTGGTCGATAGTTGGGCGTGCATTAGTGACTTCAAGGATTGCACATAGTATCACGGAATCTTCCTTGATGTATGGGAGCAAAGCGTGATATATGTCGATTCGGTATTTGTGCATCCATAATTGTTCCCTGTTGATAAGGAAATCATTGTTGTTAGGGTTAGATGCAGTGGTTGATACAGACAAAAGAAATAATGTATGAGAGGAGATAAACCTGCTCGTCAAGGAAAACAAGGTCAAGGCGTAATATTTTCTGAGGTTTGTTCTCGTCAGCGTATTCGGAGAACCGTGTCATTCTGACACGGATGCACCATCGATGTGACTCCTGGGTAATGTTCTTGAGCAAAGTGTAGTCCATCTATGTAGGGCCAAACATTAGGGTAATGGTAGTTAGAAAACCGTGAGCACATGGGAGAAAGGGAGGGCAATAAAGTGTGCTATCTGTTTTGTAAGAAAAGAGATATAACATAACAATTTGACATAGACATCGATAGCTGTAAAAGAAATAGGTGAACACCGCTATGGACAACCGTGCCTAGCAGGAGGTTCATATTGGCTGTGCCAAGCAAGCATATGTATTTGAGGACTTGTAGATGAGGTAGAATAAATTAACTACAGAGCAGGCATTTATCAAATGCACATGTGATAGCAGAATAATAGTTTTCGATAGCATGGTATTGATAACCTGACAAGAGTCGCCGCTGTTCAGAATATCAGTGTGAAGCGGAGGTCGAAGTAGATGGCACAGGGAAGTACGCTAGAATATAGCCGAATGCACAAGCATACTTAAAGGTACGGACGGATTTCGTGATAAACAACATTTTTTGTAGCTGAAGTAGGTGTCCCATCCTCATCCTCAATTAGTATTGCCAATCCTTTTCTCGAAGTGACTCTCGAAAGAGCAACATATAATTGACCATGGGTGAAAACATGGTTTCTGAGGTATATGCCTATTTTGGATAGAGTTTGGCCTTGGCATTTATTTATTGTCATAGCATAGCAAAGGCGAACCGGGAATTGGCGGCGCATTAGAGTGAATGGCCATTTTGTGCTCGTTCGGCTAGGACAATGCGAGGTATACATCTGACTGTCCAATATGTGTTCGATCATGATTTTACCTTCTAGAATGCGATCACCAAGTCTTGTTAACGATGGCGTGCCATTGCATAGCCCTAAACTCGGTTGATATTTCGTAGTAGCACAACAGGACTACCAATTTTGAGAAACAACTTATGCTGCGGGAAGTTATTTATAGTGATGGAATGTAGGAATTCAGGGGGGTATAAAATATCAATGTCAATAGGCTGCTCATTCGTATTAGCAATTGTATCATAGCTAAGGTATTCCTTAAGATTTCCTGGAGCCTCTGCAAGCATGATGTCATTGAGCTCATCAACAACGGAATTGGTAGGACAAACAATGGCTCGCTGAGCAAGGTAAATTGGGTCATCGTAGTTTGCACGGAAATCATCGTATACGAAATAAGTTATAGCCATGATATTGTTGCAGGCTGGTTTCAGCAAAAGGTCGGAGGGAATATCAATCCACGATTGATCCGGTGCCCGGTCGAGAATGGGACTGACACCACGACCTTCCCCTACATCGAGGATCAACGGTTGAAACGCGTTGCATATCGGCTCTTTCCTCCGAAGGCAAAGGCGGGTTGAGTAAGCGCATATTGATGGTCGGGGCGTAATCGTCAACATATTTCCAAAGTGGTGATCTAATAATGGAAGCCGCTATTATATCCGCCGTGTGCGCCTTCAATAACAGCAACACATGCGAAATCACCGCCTAATAACAACGGTTTTCCACCGAATGGCCTGTTAGCATTGGCTGGGTCGTCAATAGACAGGATATCACGCAATGTACGATCAACGGCTTCGAAACACAGCCTGTGTGTCATGGGGGCTTCATCCCATAGAATTAAAGAGGTCTTGCTTATTAATTCCCCAAGGAGAGTGCCACGTTTGATATTACATATGCTTCATCATGTATATCAAGCGGGATCACGAAATCTTGAATGTGCGGATCCGACCACTGGTAATAGCAAAGATGCAACCCGGATGATGCCACAACGAGCACTATCTGACCTCTCGATCTTAATCTAAGTATAATGGTGTTCCACAAAAAGTTTTTCGGTGCCCGTGGCCGTAATAAAGAACAAACACTTGGTATTCTCAATGAGGCCAGAGATAACCGTATCATAGATAAATCGTTGCTCATCATTGAGTCTAGCATACATAAATTCAGCTTTCGTAGTTAATTCTTCTCTATCATAGGACAACTCTTCGAGAATTAATCTGTTGCCAACATCGTTATCCGATGATTCTGATGGTAACGGGAGGCCATACGATGACATCGATAATCCATTAGCAGAGAACATTATATCGAGCTCTCTCAATAATTTATTTTTTAGTATAGGGTCAGTTATATGACTGGATTGGGTTCCGGACAAGCGGCGGGCCTTATGTGCGATATCATCCGCCATGTACTTCCAGTATTTATGAAATAAGGTGTGAGGATCAGCAACCTGAGAGTATGCCAAGATTGCCATCAGCAAGTTCCGTAATTGATATGAGGTGGCCCATATGATGGCTTCTTCAAATAAAGAGACCCATTCAGTGTCATCGCCTACCAGACCACGTGCTCTACATGCCTCATGATAACTGGGATATACAGTGTCTTCGTATGTTCGAACATCTTCATACGACATGGCCCCACGGACTGTCATCAGTAACATGCGTAAGTAGAAAGATTCGCCTGATGAAGGATGGATATAACGTAGTCTACCAAGCTTAGTTCCTCGTTTTCTTTTTGTCCAGGTTTTATTTGTGTTGTTCCATGTCCATTTCGTGGGGAACTCACAATACGTTAATTCTCGAGCCGATGGACATCTTTGATTAACAACAAACCATTCTGTGAGCATAGTCCTGCTAGAGTCATCGTCCTCAACAATATCAATAAGATCAGCTTCTTCATGGTATGTAAGGACATGCATGCAGCATATGAACAAAGAGCCGTTCCACAGATGGCGTCCTACCATGTATATCAAATCCAAAAATCCTCGGTTAAGCTTCACGGCGATAGGTATCGCGATTTAATGTACTCGGCTATCTCATCGACACCATCATTTGTATCAATCGTACTTGTATGTGGGCTCTTTGTGTAAATGGAGCCGAGGCATTAAGTATTCGGTTGGTTGTTTGTATCGTATGGCTATCACCGATCGTATGCAAAGACATAATGATGAATCGGGCCCTTTTGTTATGTATTTGAAAAGATATTTGACAAGATATGTTTTATTGCACCATTCGACATTTATATGGGCTCGAACTTCTTTAGTAGAGGAAGGTTGTGAGGCACCACCCATCTATTATTGAGTCTTATTCCTTGTTTAACAACAAATCGGCCATCATCACGGCGGCCGATAAAGAGGATATCCATCTGATCAGCGATGTCTTTGCTCGAATGGCTTAGGATACCGCTTCGAACAACGGCCATTTTTCATACACGGGCATTTAGGGTTGAGGTCACCACATGGACCATGGATCATGAATTCTTCAACAAGAGCATACCCCAACGGATCAACAGCTATGTCCGGTAGCTCTGCAGAAATGAAGTTATCAATGAAAGACGGTGAAGGATCTCGATCGGACATCGCCAACCATGTAAGTATATGAACATGTGGTAGGCCTCTCTTTTGGAATTATTTGTATAGACAAGCGCATGACGAACAACGGAACAATTAGGGTGGACAAGCTAGCGGGAAGCGGGCAAGCAATTGGAACTCAATAGAGACATAAGGGCTACCGCGTGTTGGACCGAATGATTTACCATCTCTAATATCACTAATGAACTCTGAAGCTTCATGTGATATACCGTGTAACCATGTCAGAAGCGATCACGGGCTTTCGACTGCTCAAATCGGAGTCTGGCGGATATTTCCGGCCATTTGGGATTACACGTGAGCGTGGTGAATAAGCGTGGTGGACCATATGTTGACAAATGGCAATGGAGTCATGATAGTTTTGTATCATATATCTCTTACTACCGATAAAAATTTGGTAATAATGTTTTGACACCAACATCCTTCCCTACGTTATTCCCCTACCAATAGCGTCGATATGCCTTGGTAAGTCTCGAGATCTCAATCTATCTTGATTATAGAAATGAAAAGCCAATCGATTTGCTTCAATACATGAGTATGCATTAACATGATTTGATCGAGAGCCTTCCTAGCAATTGAGCGGGTTAGGCTCGGCATTAGATAATGGCACTTTCGTAGCGATGGAATTCCAACATAGATGCGTTCGACGATTGGCGGAGGTCGCTCATCAACATCTCTCGGTGATACCGGATGGAACCCTTTGTCTCCATAGGGAAGAGGAGTGAATCTTGAAGCGCCATAAGGAGTGGATGCTTGGTGAAATCGCTTTAAACCGATGAGATCGAGACTCTACCAATCGTCGAACTGCATGCCTCAGCGAAATACCACCAACCACGGGCGGCCAACTCGGGCGTTCTTTGGTAAGCTATATCGTGACCATCTATCTTCTGGCGGCCAATTAGCCTGATGGCGATCTCCGGAGCTCCAGGCGATAGCAATCTATCACGGGCAAGCCTAAACTGCTGGACAATAGGGTTGCAAGAATCCAACATAGACATGAGTGCATGGACAATAGATGGATCAGGTTGATCAACTGAAGGCGTATCTGCTCGGAATGCGCGTAAGCGATTCTGTAGCTCATTTGGCGTGTCATAAATATATAACTGCGCAAATTACGGGTGGGCACCGGTGTTGGGAAGCAAAGATCCAATACGATGATGAACAACTCCATTGATTGAAATACATAAGGACCAACACCGGTGTTGATAGATCGATCTACATTCACACCAAGAGAGGCAAAAGCGAAGAGCGGTTGTAATGCCGTATAAGGCGCATGAAATGCCTCGGCGAGAATCGCCATCAAATCGTATAAGATCCCTTAGAATGAGGGGAGCGGTCTATGAGGAGGTAGGTGAGCTTCATACGGCGGAAAAGCCTATAGACTATCTGACCTCGAGCATGCGAACTCGATAGACAACACGTTCTTGGTACCGAGAACAACGCCGCATTCTGACATGTATAATCGGGACCACCATAAAGCACCGCTCTGAGTAGGACACTACGGTACATGGAACAGGATAAGAACAATGTAAGCACATATAACAAACAAGAAAAGACACAATGAATAAGGGCGGGCAAGAGCGTATATACCTTTTAGCAACTCAACATAATCCACCGGCAAGGAATAACCGGGAGGCACAACAGGCCACGGTGGATATAAACTATGAGAGGCACCAACGAAGAAAACAACCATCGAGGATATACGTCGAAGAACAAAGGTGAGGCGAACAAAAGAGGTTTGGTGAATCCTAAGCGAAGAACGAAATAAGCCGGAGTATAAGTCGAAGAACCTGTCTTTGCAAGCGTTCTACGAATGTTAGCAGCACGCCTCCTCGCCCTGTTTTCACGACCAACAGCAGGCGACACAAGTGGCCACGTATGATGACCTAAGCACAGGTGATGTAAACGATAAAGAAAGAAAGCAACACACAAAGGGATAGAAAGAAGGAAACGACAAAGATGAGGGCAGGATCAACGATACGGCGTTCGGCGATGATCCACCAGATGAAAGAGCACGGGGCAACACGAGGGAACGAAAAGCCTGAACAGCACGACCGGTATAACAGAGCAACGCAGATGAGCTAGCGGATGAGGAACAACGGATCGAACAATATGGAAAAATAAATATTTGAGTGAAATTTGAAAAATGGCGATACCTCTGAGGGGCCCGAAATGTCTAAGGGTGGCACCATGCTCGGACCAAGGACGGATGCGGACGGAACAGACGTATCCATATATATACAATAGCGTGGCAAACCAACGAGCAAGACAACAACGATCTAGCACTATATAAGCAAACATACGCAACACAACGTCATTATCATTATTAGGGTTTGAATGCAAGCACCAAATAAACGGAATAAGACTACACAGAATCAGGAGGTGAAGGCGGTAAGAAAGAACTGGGGAGCAAATAAATAAGCGTAACACGCCTAATTAGGTACATAAAACGAAAAGTACGTAACAAGGCGGTTGAAAGCGAAGGCGCGCTTGCCTTGGGTCTCACAAGGCGAAGAGCAGCAATCTAGCAGTCGGCAAACCGGCCAGAGCTGAAGCGGAACCAAACGACGATCTACAGTGAAACAGCCCACACGTGGAACACACCGAATCGAAACCTGCAACGGCATCAGCAAAGGAAGCGAATTAGGGAAAAACCACGCTAAGACGAATGCACCGAATCCCAACCTGCAACTGCATTAGCAAAGTAAGCGAATCAGGCGCATTAGCAAAGTAAGCGAATTAGGCAAAAATCCACAAACGGCCCAAGAAGAGGCAAAGTAAGAGTATGGATAGCACATCACGGAATCCACCACCTCAGCAATGCAGGCAACTTCATCAGGCACATTATGCAGGGATCCATTCTCCGGTATGGAATCGGCTAGATTAGCAGCTAGCCTATCTGTCACCTCGGCGCCGTGCTCCACAACCTCTAAAGCAGTTTGTACGTTTTCGATTGCCTCGTCTAACATAACAAATCCCTAAGCCGAAGAAACCGCGCTATATATACAGGATATACGCGGAGGAGCGAACCAGGCAAAAATCCCTAAGGCGAAAAAACAGCGCAAAAACATCAATGCGCAGAGGAGGAATCGGAGGCGACGGAACCGCAGGGAACGCGAGGGAAAACCAGCAATCGGCGGAGGAATCCGACGGCCCGGGAAATCGCAGGAGGAACTGGAGGCGCTGGAATCGCCGGAACCGCAGGCAACGCGAGAGAAAACCAGGAATCGGCGGAGGAATCGGAGGACTCGGGAAATCGCAAGAGGAGCTGGAGGCGGTGGAATCGAGCCGAGCAAGGGAACAAACCAAGATTGCGCTCCGTCCAGGCCTTCGGAAGAACACGTCAAGGGCAACGCCGGGCGACGACGGGGGCCCGCCGAGGCCAGCGCTGCGCGAGGACTTCCGGAGGCGAGACGGAGCGAACGAGGCGAAGCCCAATACCAAGACGCTGGCGAGGTTTCCGGAAGAAGCAGGACAAAACTGCGAAACCAGGGAACGCTATCAACCAACCGTATCGACTGCATCGCAACGGAGCACAGCGAAACGGAACCGGGAGGGATACCTGCGCGGAACGGAACGCGAAACGGAACCGGGAGCCGCACAGGAATCGGAAGCGCCGAGAGGCCTCCAAATCCAGGCTCTTTTATATATAGTATATTATACTGGATCCTGGCACATGCTACACAATGATTTTTCCCCCCTGTACTTTGAATTTGAATTCATTTTCTCATTTCTTTTACATTTTCTGACTTTCGTATGGATTCAGATCAAGATGACTTTATCTAGATCAAGTACCCATCTAGTATCTGTACTAATGGCTACTGCAATGGCACTACCGTATCTCTACATTGTATACTTGAGATGCTTTATGAAGCGTCACAGAAGATGTACTTGCAGCTCTTGAGGTCAGATCCTTACTGAATACTGTCATTCGATTCTCATCACTAACTTGTGAACTGGGCATGCTTATTTTGACAACTGTTAGTTGAACAAATCAAATTTGAAGTGATCATTGTTCTAACCCTCGTGACTTTATTTTTACAAAATTAACTCCCTCTCCACTGAAATTACAAAATTAGCCTCCTCCCACCGCAGAAGGCACTGCAAGGGACACTGTTGCTTGCCGCACTCTGCAAGTATGGTAGCCGAAGAGCGCAACAGGCTGGGATGAGCGTGGGAGCAGCAGGACGATAGGGGCATTCTGTGACCTGTGGGAGTGGGAGCTGGTCCCCCGTGGAAGGGGGACAAGGGAGGGCTACTGAGGCTGGCTAGCGCAGGAGGCATCTCCCATGGGGTAGGGAGCCAAATTTGCAATTCCGGTGAGGAAAAAGCCAATTTTGCAAAAAAAATGATGGGCTAAAGCAGTTATCACTCCACCAAAATTATGAACGCTCATGCATTCTACACTAATTTAGTACACCAAAGATGTGATTTTTACGAAATTTAACGAGATTCCTCCTGCCACCATATGCAGAGTTCGTTTTCCATATGTGCTTCGGAGAAAATGGTACTTGGCCTCTGCTGTCGAACAACATCTTTTGTCATCCAATAAGCAGACTATCCTGCACATGGATGCATGAGATGAACAAGGAAAAAAGCCTGCGTGTGTCATCACCATCTCTGCATCTGCATGTGCTTTTCATTGGTATCACATCGGCCAGGTACGATTTACACCGCTCAGCAAGCACACACCGGCGATTTACACCGCTCAGCCCGGCGATTTACACCGCTCAGCAAGCACACACCCGCTAATCGCCGCTCCGCCGGCGCACGCCCCTGCAGCCCAATGTTTGCCACCGACTCGACCCATGCAGCCTGCCGCTAGCCCCTACCTCCTACCGCCCCATCGCACACCCCTGCAACTAGGGGTGGAATCAGCAGAGCCGAGCCGAGCTCGGCTCGGCTTGACCGAGCTCGTCGGTTCTGAGCCGAGCGAAAGCTCGGCTCATTGTCTTTGTCGAAGCTGAAAACAAGACTCGGCTCGGGCTCGGTCGAGCCTCAATAGCCGCCGAGCCGGCTCGTGGAGCCTCGGCATGTGGGCCCGCCTCATTGCGTCAACTCTCAAGTATGTTCATTGTATGTTCCTTGTTCAATATGACTATATGAATGCCGAGCCGAGCCGGCTCGTGAGCCGCTGGCATGTGGGCCCGCCTCATTGCGTCAACTCTCAAGTATGTTCATTGTATGTTCCTTGTTCAATATGGTATATGAATGCCAAGCCGATTGAATGTCCGTGGGATGTGGCTACTTTTGTATTAAAATTAAGCCTCATGTAATTTGGATAATCAATTAATGATTAGTGATTAGTGAAAGTGATTACGAATATCTGAATTTTACCGAGCCTAACGAGCCAGCGAGCAGCTCATGGCCGGCTCGAACTCGGCTCATTAACATCGAGCCAGACGGTAGGCTCGGGCTCGGCTCGTTGATGCAAAACGAGCAAAACCGAAGCCGCCGAAGTTGAGCCGAGCCCGAGCCGAGCCGCGAGCCTCGAGCTATTTTTCCACCCCTACCTGCAACCTGGCGTCCACCGCCAGGTCACACATGCTCGCCGCCTCCTCAACCCCACTGCCTGCCGCCGCCTCACACACTTGCACGCCGCTCAGCGCCCGCCCGCCGCCACCTCCCAACTGGGGTGCTAGGGCCTAGGGGTACCCTTGGTGCCGCCGACAGTAGCGTGTGTGCGTTAGCCTCTCTTGACCCACCGTTGGATATGCTCTGATTTACACTATTTCTGAGGTGCAAATTTTGCAAATAAAGCGAGGCAAATGAGGACCACAACCTTGATGGCACTGTAGACACACCATTTGCAGGCACGAAAGCTTGGAATGCTCTAGGTACAGACCAAAATACCAAATTACAGGAAAATCACATCTATGCAAGCCGAGTAAGCCGCCTCGTAATTCAACTCAAATCCCAACATGTTTCCTTTTAGAATCTAATCCATGCTGAGTTAATTCCCATGCGGAGCTTGAACAAGTTGCAAGCTGCCAGATAGCCTCTCCACACCTAATTGCTTAGCAGTTAGCTGGCATTTTGGTTCTAGAACAGCAGGAAGGGTGTTAACGTTGCATGCTTTCCCATCTCTAGTTTGCTCATCTTTCGAGCTAAATATATCGCTATCCAGCCGAGATGGTTCTAAGGATATATCTATCCGGCCGAGCTGGTTCTGAAGGATATACTTTGGATCAACAGCGTTATGTTCATTTCTAGTCTCCATCCATCATCACGAAGGCCACTTGCCACCGGCCTGACAGAAAAGAACAAAACATGAGATCAGCAGTATTTATATAACCTATAATAAAGTTATCGTTTAACAAACAATTTCAGACTGAGACAGAAACCATACCTGAAACATGTAACATGCTGGGTTCCATTATCATAATGCCAGTACAAATTTTAGACTGGCAAGGGTAGTGACCACTCACAAGCAGAAGCATGAGTGTACGAGCATCTTAAATCGGTGACATTATAGGTGTGCAAATAACAACTTGATGACTATGCCATGACGGCAATAAGATTTTCTGTACAGCCTGCATAGCTGCATCTTAAACTCAGATTTCATTAGGCTTAAAAAAAAGAAACTAAGATTGGATTAAAATTTAGAACACAACACCCAGTGTACACATACAACATGAGAAAATACACATCATGAAGGCACTATTTGCATAGCATTCTTTGTCCATTACTGCGATCTTTGTCCACTCCTACACAATCAGCTCCTGCTATTTGGGCAAAGATTTGATAAAAGTAACAATAAGATCTACCATCTGGGCATCAAAAGCAGGACCTTCCATTTGGAAGTGGCCAGCTCCTTCGATCAAGTGTGTATCAACCCGTCCAGCTGCAGATTTGAGCTTGTTTTGCAGCTGCTTCACGCTTGTAAAGCCGTCTTTAGTTCCCATGATGAATAACTTTGGTTTCTGAGACTTGAGGATAGCATCATGATGCCTGCCGAATAGGATCGAGGCCATTAGACCAAATGGGTACCCGATGCTGACATAACCAACCACCTGGTCAACCTTATCGACTGCAGATCCCGCAATTGGCGCACCTGTATCAGGAAGTTAAGAGTGAGATGCATGACCAAACATGATTAAATAGCTGCATGAATGACTGAAGAAAACTTGTATGCAGAACAGTTTCATTGTCATCTTGATCCAAGAATTTGTATTGTGCAGCACCACAAGTCCTTTTACCTGTATGGGAATGCAATGCACAGTGTTGACATAAGTAAATCTTAAAACCCTAAAATGTCAATCATGTTAGGAGTTAAGGGAGCTGTACTGGGTAGTGGTCAGTTAGCAAGATGTAAAGCACACCTCATTACTCACAAGTCACGACTAATCTTTACGCCAGATAAGAATGGCCACACATAGGTATAGCACATCTGGAGGCGACAAGTGTACATAGGTTGATAAAATATCCGGGTTACCTTATATTGCCTACAGTGAGGATTTGCTGAAAAACAGTGGTCGTAAGACTCGTAACCTAACAAGAAAGATCGCTTCTGAGAAGGCTTGGGCTACCTTAACGAAAGGGAAAATTCGCCATTGAAACCTCTTATGGGTTCCTTACTCCTTAGCACCAATTCAAAAGCCCCAAGCACAAATCAATGAGTAATACTCAGCCGCTAGTTCGATCTTGGACTTGAGAGACATCGAAATAATAAGAACATGGTATATTTGAAGCCAATTCCAGGAGGCCAAAAGTCTGAGCTTTCAATTCTGATGCAATAAACTATACACCCTCTATTCCTATTTGCTTGCAGGTCCAGATGAGTGGTTAATTGTCAATTGCATACTCCATTTGATCAAATACAGTTCCTTCCAGAAGAGTTCATCGTTTAGTCAATTTGATTTCCACAGAGGCCTCTACGTGTGCAGCTTCAGGCCTTCAGTGAATCTCGCATCGAGGCAAACAGAACATGTATGGAGTGCGAGAAAGAAATAAAGGTATCTTCTTGGGGTGGAATCGGCGGAGTTAACTTACCGGCGGAGGAGCCAACGAGGAGGACAGCGCGCGGCTTGAGGTTTTCGGCTACCCAGCGGCAGACGGCGACGACGTCTCCGACCTCGGCGGAGCCGGTGAGCGAGGCGCGGCCGGTGGACCGCCCGGCGCCGCGCATGTCGAAGGTGACGGCGCGGTGACCCCGCAGCGCTAATCCCTCGGCGATGCCGCGCAGCAGGCCTTGCACACCTCCGAGGATAGTGTACGGGTGCACCAGCACCACCGCCACGTCCTCCGCCGCCTCCTCCCCGGCCGCCGGCTTGAACAGCCGCACGCTCAGCTTCGCGCCGTCCCCCGTCTCCACCGTCGTCCACTCCATCTCAGCCAGTCCACTCTAGCTCGCTGGTGCCTCTTCCTTGTCTCGATTTGATCTGCCTGGTCGGGTCCTGTGGTCTTTTCTCCCCTAACTCCGGTTGGTTTCTGGTTGGTTGGGTTGGTTGCGGCAGTGATTGACAAGTGGATCTTTTCCGATTCCAATGGCCCAATCAACTCAATTGGTTGGTCTCTCATGGCTGGTTAGGTTCGGCTCAGCTCATAAGATTCAAATGGGCTGATTCTATCTCAGGCCCATACATTGTACGGGCCATTTTGGTGGGCTTAAGAAGGCCGGATAATTTCTTGCTGAGACTTGAGAGTCGTGAGTTGTTTGGTCATTTGGTTATCGATTCTCTTTCTCGAAAAAGAATCTTGTCATTGATCTGCGGACCTTAGTACTTACCATGTTGGCCTCTCATGTCGTGGCATGGCTACCTACGCGGCTGCCAAACCTCAACCTCGACTTCTCGAGATCCCAGGGGATTCAAACTGCAGCAAAAGTTCAGTTCACTGTAGAATGGCAGGGTGCTTTGCTAGAAATGGGGTGTCAGTCACTACTCACTATAACAGCTACACTCTTATGGCTCACAGCTGTGATACTACAGAACTGCTGGTGCTTAGTGATTGTCCTTCAAGAAAAACAGTAATGCTTACCATTAACTTATGCAGTTTGCAACAAAGCTTACCTCAAGAATCTTTAAGTGCCTGTAAATTACCGCATTTCAGTTATTTAACTTTGATTTTTGTTATACCAATGTTGGGTTCTTCACAAATTTATAGCGCACCCCACTTTTATCCCTGCACGTAACTCAAAGCTTTAAAAATATCACTACCGCACAGTGGCGGAGCTAAAAAGTTCTAAAGAGGGGGGTTTAAAAAAGAGATATCCAAAATCAACTACTATAATTATCGACATATTATAAAATAGTTAAAATTTAAATTATATGCAATATAAGTATGTAACTATGAAAAGAGAAAAACATACCATTCATTACTTCAAAAGAATTGATAGTTGATATTTATGAGTTTTCATGTTCTAAAAACGTTGTAAGATATCTTTCATGTCTATTTTTGCAAACATGTCTCGCTCAATATAGCATACCATAAGATCATTAAACCAGTCATCAGTTATCTTATTGCGCAAATCTGTCTTAATAATCTTCATTGCCGAGAAAGCCCTTTCAACTGTAACTGTCCCTACAGATAAAATTAGTGCCAATTCAATCAATCTATAGACTAATGGATAAACCAGGTGCTTCTTTGCTTGAACCATCTTTATAGCGAAGCAAGCAAGATCATCATTACTTTAAAATTTATCTATTGATTTTCTTCTCATGTCATCAACAAATAAGTGAAGTTGTTTTTCCAAAAGACATGATCATATGCCGAAAAATCATCAGAAGATATTTCTGAAAGTCACATAAGCTTGCTATGATCAACGTTTGCATAAGCTTATGCGACTTACTGATCTCTGATAAGTTGATAACTGACACTAAAGAATGCTAACTTCAACAAATACTCAAACTAGCCTACTTGCACAAGAAATATTTTCTTGTTCAGAAGCTATTCATAATCATGCAAGATATGCATATAAATAGATAACTAGACTTGGACAAACCGTTGATTTCTGTTGGATTATTTGGGCTTGGCCCACTTAATTGAGACAAATAATTCCTAGAAAATCTCAAAGGCCCACTCATGAGGAGGCATGTGCACTATGAATAGTCCCACATTGCTAGCATAAAGTGGTGAACACTAGTTTATATAGTGGAGTGTGATTCACCATGGTAGAACCATGTGGGAGAAAGGAGAAAGCCCACACGCTGCCTTCGCCGGCCGGGCCGCTCGGGCTCGCACTGCACGGGCACGAGCGGAGGCGCGGGCGCGGCGTCGGACTGCGTGAATGGTCCGCCAATCCGGTCGTGGCCTTGCGTGACGCAGCTTCCTTTGCGCTTTATTCTTTTGCTACTCGGATTAAATCGCGGTTGCGGTATGAGATAAGGACTCAGTAACAGACTCCGATCGTGGCACGTCTTGAGTCACGTTCGGTCCGCGGTTACCCTATAGTATCCCTAGAAGGATATCTGAGAACACGAGTTAGGGTTTTGCCACCTCTCGCCGCTTTGCTTGCCATCATCGTAGTTTTCTCCATCCCGAGCGCGTGCATCTGCGATCGGGAGAGCGAATCTCCGGAACCCTTCGTCTTCGAGATCCCGCACCGGAGAGGGCGAATAAGGTTTTGGGAAGCGCTCATCGCTCAAGATCTTCACCACGGCTCGTCTTCCTGTTCTCTGCTGGGCCGGCGGCGCCGCCAATGCTCTCGCGACGCGCGATCATCAACGTCGTCCACGTCAACACTGCATCTGCACCAGCTCGTCGTCCTGC
The DNA here is from genome assembly GCA_036346375.1 of Guadua angustifolia. Taxonomy (NCBI): domain Eukaryota; kingdom Viridiplantae; phylum Streptophyta; class Magnoliopsida; order Poales; family Poaceae; genus Guadua; species Guadua angustifolia. The sequence goes on from CM070503.1 coordinate 9,669,334, forward strand.
ATCTTCTTCTACCCAGTACGTCCGATCTATTCTAGTCTTGTGGTTAATTATATCTATCAAGATGATCATGATGCTCGTACTGTCTAGTGTGTTAGAGAGATGCATGCTAGTTTCTGTGATGCTGTTCATGATTTATATTCGGAATTTAATCTGGAAACTGTCTAATTTCTCAACAATCCAAAAACCTTATTGTAGACAATTTCCTGGATTAACAATGGCTGGATTTGCCGACGCACTGAGGCCGGAGAAATTCTCTGGTGTGCATTTTAAGAGGTGGCAAGTCAAGGTCACGCTCTGGCTTACGGCTATGAATGTATTCAGGTTAGTAAAGGCAAGCTGAAGGTGATCTCTCCGAAAGCGTGCAGAAGAGTTTCACGGATGCCAATACTCTCTTAGTGGGATGCATTCTTAGCGTTCTTGCCGATCGTCTGTGTGATGTGTACATGCACATAACGACGCCTTGAAGGTCTTGTGGGATCTGTTGAACGCCAAGTTCGGTGCATCGGATGCGGCGATGAAGCTGTATGTCATGGAGAATTTTCATGACTATAAGATGGTGATAATCGCTCTGTTGTAGAGCAAGCCCATGAGATACTGATGCATTGTCAAGGAACTCGAACTCTGGAATGTGTCTTACCCGATCCTTTTGTGGCGGTTGCATCATTGCAAAACTCCTCCTTCGTGGAGGAGTTTGGCACTACTCTAAAACATAAGAGGACAAAGATATCGATCGAAACCCGATGGCGTCCTTGATGTTGAAGAGAGGCTCGAGCTAAGGATTTCAATGGTAAAGGAGCCGAGGGCCATCCAGCGCCAACATGGTTCGAAGAACTACGGCAAGAACAAAGGGAAAAATAAGCCTAACAAGACTACCAACTTCAAGAAGAAGAAGATGAACAAGGCCGAGTGCCTGCTTCACATGTGGTGAGGTCGGACACTTTTCCAAGGAATGCCACGATCGTGCGAGCCGTCGAGGAAAAAAGGCCAACAATGGATGAGACGTCCAAGGTCACAACACGATGATCGCTAGCAATCTTTGGAGACGCAGGTATGGTAATTTACCTTCAGATTCTCGATATTCATCTTCCGGTTGGTGGATTGATACGGTGCTAACGTTCATGTGTGTTCGACATCAATATGTTCTCTTCTTATCGGGTCATTCGGGATTCCTCCGTCCCGATGGGGAATGGGTCACATGCTTCGCTCATGGCACCGCACAATGGATCTGAAGTTCACCGGGAAAGATCGTGCGGTGAGGAACGTCAAAGATGTCCTTCTATCAACAAGAATCTCGTTAGTGGCTCCCTTCTATGCGAGATGGGTTTAAGGTAGTGTTAGAGTCCAATAAAGTAGTTGTGTCCAAGCATGGACTATTTATTAGTAAAGGCTATGAGTCACGGAGGCTTGTTCCATTTTTCCTTTCAGATTTCAATAATAAGTCTGTGAACCATATATGTGGTAGTGTTAATGATGATCTGAGTCTTGGCACTCTCGTTTATGCCACATTAATTTTGGTCTTATGAATCGGCTTTCGGCATGAGTTTAATTCGAATTTCACTATTGCCAAAGGTTCTAAGTGCCATAGTTGTGTGCAATCGAAGCAACCTCGAAAGCCTCACAAAGGCGGTGAGGAGAGGAACTTGGCACCTCTAGAACTCATACATTCGATCCATGCGAGATGAATGGTGTGTTGACAAATGGTGGAAAGAGATATTTCATGACATTGATTGATGATGCAACTAGATTTTGCTATGTTTACTTGTTGAAAAGTAAGGACGAGACGCTAGACTACTTTAAAATCTATAAAGTGAAGTTGAAAATCAACTAGAGAAAAGATCAAACGTCTTAGGTCGGATCGTGGTGGCGAATATTTTCCCAAAATCTTTGATGATTTACATGCGGAACATGGTATTATTCATGAGAGGACACCTCCTACTACCTGAATCAAACGGGATTGCCGAGAGGAAAACCGCCTGTTGGCCGACTTGGTGAGCGCCATGTTGAACCTTCTTTGGTTTATCTAAGGCATGGTGGGGGAGGTCAGTGTTGACTTCATGTCATGTCTGAATAGAGTTCCAAATGTAAACATGGAGAAGACCCCTTACGAGAAGTGGGTTGGGAGAAAACCATCACTTTCTTACTTGCGCACATGGGGATGCTTGGCGAAAGTCAATGTCCGATTAACAAAAAGCGTAAGCTCGGGCCTAAGACAATGGATCGTGTCTTTCGGGATATGCTCGTGAGCATCGCTTATAGATTTTAGTAGTTAAATCGATGTGCACGATATGTATGTTGATACTATTATGGAGTCTCGTGATGCTACATTTTTGAGAATATATTTCGATGAAAGATATGCATAGCACTTCTAGATTTTCTTACGAGATAATTCACGAGACTATTACACTGTTGAGTCTTCGAGCAACCACTTGAGAAAATCCTAGAGGAGGATGACAATGAAGCTCCTAGAAAGAGCAAGAGACGAGGATTGAAAGATCCTTTGGTAATGATTTCATTGTGTACCTCGTGGATGATACTCCCACGTCCATTGCAGAGGCATATGCATCTCCGGATCTGAGACAATTGAAAAAAGCTATCCGAATGAGATGGACTCGATTCTAGCCAATGGGACTTGGGAGGTGACCGAACGACCCTATGGTCAGAAACACGTGAATGTAAGTGGGTGTTCAAGAAGAAGCTTAGGCCTGATGGTACTATTGAGAAGTACAAGGCTCGGCTTGTGGCTAAGGGTTACACCCAAAAAGAAGGCGAAGATTTCTTTGATACTTATTCACCTGTTGCTAGAATGACCACCATTAAGTACTACTTTCCTGGTGCCTCGTATGGTCTTCTTGTTCATCAGATGGACGTGAAGACAGCTTTCCTTAATGGAGAGCTAGATGAGGAAATCTATATGGAGCAGCCTGATGGGTATGTAGTAAAGGGTCAAGAGAGCAAGGTGTGTAAATTATTGAAATCTTTGTATGGCCTGAAACAAGCACCTAAGCAATGGCATGAGAAGTTCGACACCACTTTGACTTCTGCGAACTTTGTCATTAATGAGGCTGATAGATGTGTATACTATCGCTATGGTGGGGGTGAAGGAGTTATATTGTGCCTTTATGTGGACGATATACTGATCTTTGGCACAAATATTGATGTGATCAATGAGGTCAAGTCTTTTCTGTCAAAGAAATTTGATATGAAAGATCTGGGAGAAGCTGATGTAATTCTAAACATCAAGCTTATTAAGGATGAGAGTGGGATTACTCTTTCGCAATCCCACTATGTGGAGAAGGTCTTGAGCGGTTTGGCTTTATGGACAGACAAGCCCTCCCCACTCCTTATGATCCCGGTGTGACCGAGAAAGAATAAGAGAATTGGCTTAAACCAATTGAGATATTCTCGATTGTCGGTTCGCTCATGTATCTTCTTTGGTGCAACGAGACTCGATATATCATTTCTTTGTGAGCAAATTGAGTAGGTTCATGTCAAACCCGACTCGATCATTGGCATGCACTTGAAAGGGTAATGCGCTATTTGAAAGGTACTATGAGTTATGCGATTCACTATTGAGGCACCTGCGATGCTTGAGGATCTGATGACTCGGCTGGATTTCGATGTAGATGAGCTCTCGCCACCAAAGGATATGTGTTTACCATTGGTGGTGGTGCGATGTCATGGAGGTCTTGCAAGCAGACCATTTTGACAAGGTCAACCATGGAGGGAGCTCATTGCTTTAGATCTGACCATTGTAGAGGCAGATTGGCTGCGTGAGTCGTTGATGGACTTCTTGGGTGGTTGAAAAACCAATCTGGCTATCCTTATGAACTGTGATAATCAATGCTGTGATTGCTAAAGTGAACGATGCTAAGGATAATCTGAAGTCATCAAGACACGTTAAAAGACGCATGAAGTCATCAGAAATTGAGAAACTCGAGTAATAAGTGTGACTTATATTCAAGCAGACAAAAACTGGCAGATCCTTTACGAAGGGACTATCACGGAATGTGATAGAAGGTGCATCGAGGAGATGGGTATGAGACCCATATAAGTTGCCATAGTGGTAACTCGACCTTTGTGATCGGAGATCCCGTGAATTAGGTCTGGGTAAAACAAGCTATTGGTGAACCGAGGAGAGTCTGTTACCCTCTCTAAGTGAAGATGCAACACTCTCAAAAAGGTCAGAAGGCGGGATGGCGATATGCCTTAATGTGTTTCTATTGGCTTTAACTAGCGAAGATCTTGTCTCTGAGCATTCTTGAAAGAACACACCTATATGAGCCCGATTGTCTAAAGTCGCAGATCTATGAGACTCGGGTGATCTCTAGTAAGCTCATGAAGAGACCATGGAGTACGACTCATATGCTCCACCATGGAGAAGGCTATTGGCGGCCAGTGCTCGATTATGACTTTGAGTGAAACATGTTCACACAAAACTTGCAATTCAAGGCGTAGTCCATTGTTCAAGTTGTGGATGGGTGTAACTTAGAGCTCTAGGCGAAGTTCAACAACGTCTCTGCTTGAAATGCCGTATATTAAGCAGAGTGAGTATTGGCAAATCTCTAAATGGACTTTGAGATCTGGTGGGGATTGTTGGATTATTTGGGCTTGACCCACTTAATTGAGACAAATAACTCCTAGAAAATCTCAAAGGCCCACTCATGAGGAGGCATGTGCACTATGAATAGTCCCACATTGCTAGCCTAAAGTGGTGAACACTAGTTTATATAGTGGAGTGTGATTCACCATGGTAGAACCATGTGGGAGAAAGGAGAAAGCCCACACGCTGCCTCGCCTCGCCTCATGGGCCGGGCTCGGGCTCGAGGCAGGCGGGGGCGGAGGCGGCGCGTCTGGCACTGCGTGAATGGTCCGCCGAATCCGGTCCAGGGGCCTTGCGTGAGCGCAGCCTTCCTTTGCGGTTTATTCTTTTGCTACTCGGATTAAATCGCGGTTGCGGTATGAGATAAGGACTCAGAATGACTCCGATCGTGGCACGTCTTGAGTCACGTTCGTCCGCGGTTACGAGTATCCCTATAAATCTTGCGTCGTGCACCCGTAGAAGGATATCTGAAATCTGAGTTAGGGTTTTGCCACCTCTCGCTGCTTCCGCCATCGTAGTTTTCTCCATCCCGGCGCCGACGTGCATCTGCGATCGGGAGAGCAGTCTCCGGAACCCTTCGTCTTGAGATCCCGCACCGGAGAGGCGAATAAGGTTTTGGAAGCGCTCGCGCGGCGCTCAAGATCTTCACCACGGCTCGTCTTCTGTTCCTGCTGGCTGCTGGGCGGCGTGCGCCAATGCTCTCTGCGACGCGATCATCAACGTCGTCCACGTCAACATCAGCATCTGCACCGGCTCAAGTCGCTGCTCGCATCTTCTTCTACCCGATCGTCCGATCTGTTCTAGTCTTGTGGTTAATTATATCTATCAAGATGATCATGATGCTCGTACTGTCTAGTGTGTTAGAGAGATGCATGCTAGTTTCTGTGATGCTGTTCATGATTTATATTCGGAATTTAATCTGGAAACTGTCTAATTTCTCAACAATTTCTTGAGCCATTTGTGCACAAGGGAGCATGTTTCTGGCAGTACCTGTGGGAATCTGGATAGTTTTAGAAATTAAGAGAAGGCCTTTTCTTCCTCATCATTTCTGTATATCAATGAAAAAGAACCTACTACAAGGATTACACTACAGTTTACGAACAAGCAAAAGCACACGCTTACGTTGGTGGCTTGCAGAAAGCCATGTGATCTAGAATAACAGTAGTTGTAGGATAATCTGTACACAGCTCTTCTATTTCCTGAATATATGAACTGATACCCTGCATGTGCAAGCATAAAAAAAAAAGGAAAAGGTATGAAGTTCACAGAACAGAACATAAGGACTTCCTTTTTAGTTTTCAAAAGTAGTTTAGTTAAACAAGAAGACTTCAAGAAAATAAAGGTGCAGAAAGGATTTGCATATAGCTCATCAAAGCATTAACTTGTATGCTTAACAGGGCAGTAATTTGCATCTCGATGTATATTAATGCATAATCAGAATCGGATGTTTATACCATTTGTATCGATTCATTGCAAGTGACACAACCAATAATTTCAAATCTTTCTTTGGGCGCTTGGTGGGTGGGCTCCATTTCCCAAATTTCACCGAGAGCCTCTGCTACCGCACTTATGGGAACAATTTGCTCGTTACAAAACCGTGGCTTTATCACATTTGTTGTGCTAACAGTGTGGATCCATACAGTAAGAACTAAATGGGCGGGCCCTGACATAATAGCGGGAGCCAAAGCATTCACTTATGCATAATAATCCAAAGATAACCGTAATACGGTGGAAATAACAAGTTCATCCCCTTTGGTCTCTCTTTTCCCCGCCGCTGGACTGGTCTTGGTCCACCGTGCTCATTAACCATGCATGCACGATATATGATGGCGTCGACATCAGATCCACCATTTCACGCACAATCTTTTCCTCTGCCCTTTTTCTCTCTACCTGTTCGGTTGTATGACTTCTATCCTATCCAACGAGTTGTTTCCTTTACCACTTGAGAAGGGGAAGATTCCAAGCAGGAGGGGCAACAAAAGTTAGGCAGAAACAGAAGACCCCAAGAGTGTGAAGAGTCGGCATAAAATGCAACACGCAACTCCAACAAAACCACAGAACGCTGATAAGATAACAACAGGGTTCTGGTAGCACACACAGAGTGACCTGGATCCAGTGATAACTTATCACTTTTGGCTCTGTTCACTTGATTTTTTCGGCTTTGGCAGGCGCAAAGAACAGAGACCTCTCTCTCCTGGTCCAAAGCAGGCGGCGCGGCGACAAGAAAAGAAAGCTGTCACTTGACTGCAAGACCTGTCCATATTTTTCTCACTGTGCATGCGACACACGGCTGTCTCACTCCACGCACTGGCTTGGCTGCATGGGCGGAGCCACCTCCCGGCTAGCCGGCGACGAGTCGCGGAGGTTCAGCAGTGCTCTATCACTGTGACATCGTAGTATTAACGGTTTCTATCACTTAATTTGATAGTTCACGGTTGGAAATTGAACATGAATGTTGGAAAGGACAGTACATTAACTTGTTAGTTGTAAACAGGTAATTGCTTATTTGCTCTATCGGTTCTATCACTTAGTTATAGTTAGTGAGGGACTGAACTTAATGATGTAGACTTTGGTTATTGTATTGATTCGAATTTGTAAATTTCAAAATGAGAAGGTTTTTGGTAGAAAAAGAAACTCTACAAAGCAATAAAACTCCTCAAAATACAACTACCACAAAACACAAGTTGCATAGCAGCTAAAAAAAAGGCTACATATTAGCCATATGCCTAAGTTAGAAAATTCTCACTTCATCTACTGTTGTATAGTGATATATTGGTGTGTTAGGTGACCCCTTTCATTTTCATTCCCGTTCCACCATTGGTTATGTATATATAGGCTTGTTCGTGTTTATTAGCCATAATCATACTTGCCCAAGCTCCAAGCAATCCCTGGCTTCACCATTGCTTAGCTGGTCATTCAAAGAGCGAAGCGACTGTGTCTAATGCTTGTATTTTGGAAGTTTTTACTGTCATATTTCTGTTGTTGATTCTTTTGTAAAAAAGTAGCCAACGTCCAATTAGTCTTATGATAAATAACACGTGTCACTTACAGCTGCGGTCACGTAACGCAGAAAAAGTCTGGCCAGTACGGTTGCTCGACCGAGCGCCGAAGCCAGTCGGACTTAGCATTTGCCGCGGCCGAGAGGCGCACGGAAACCGTCTTGGCGCAAGTTCTCTTTGCCTGAACAAAGGTTCCAACTGTTCCCACATGGGTCCGCATGGGTTCCAACTACTCGTTGAAGCCCCCATTCGAGGTGGCAAGTCAGATTCCAATCATTCCCGCATGGGTTTGTCTTCTCGTAACTGCACACGCATGGGCAGAGTTAACCAAACTGTTTTCAGATTAAAAATCAAAGTCCCAGCGGTGCTGATTTATCGTAAAAATCGAGCAAAAATAGTTAAAAACTGATGGGTTTAGAAATTAAATGGTTTAGAAAAAATAAAAAATTGAAAATCAATCGGTTTTCTCAAAAATCGATTGTCGAATCGATTTTTAAGCGATTTTCTCGAAAAATCATTCAGTTTTCACTATTTTTGACTGGTTTACGTGACATAAATTTTTTCAATTTTTTTGAATTTAACTAATTTACCAATAGGTTTAGGATTTCTATACAGGTTTTTGCCATAAAATGAACCCTGTGCCTGGGTTCCAACTGTTCTCGCATTGGTTCAACTTCTTGTCAGAGTCCTTATTCAAGTTGGCAGGCCTTCAGCACAGGCTTGCTCTGGACAGCGTGCACCTCCTGCGCCAGTCATGCGCGGAAAGGAGTGTGTTGTGTGCTCTGGCAAAGAAACGTCTGAAGGGGGTGAGAAGGCTACGAAGGTGGAGGGTTCGTGGATGACGTTGTGGTGATGACAGGTAAGTGTTGCTTAGCTGGAAGCAATTATCAGATCTCAATTCAAGAGACCTTCCATCTATTACTAAACTTAAGCTTTATTGAATGATTTCCCTTTTACAATCTACCTTTTCTTTTTAAGGGGACCAACAAAATGTTTCTTAGCCAACTAGGAATCAGAGTCTCAATTGGATTGGATTCTGATTCGATTCGGCTGGACTAAACAGACCCTAACTAATTTAAGGATAAGAGCCCTAATCTATTTAAACTATCTTATCTGTAGACTATCTTTCTTATCTAGTAACAACATTTAGAGATAAACTATAATTCCTATCCTTGCGCACACTTAGACACTGCCTAACCCTTGTGTTGTGTGCTTACTTTTAATTTACAACGCACATACACATGGCCCCAGCGCCTTCTCTGCTGTTGCTGATCTATATCAGAGTGCTGCCATGCATGTTGTACGTGGAAGGCACTCCCACGCAACCCGAAAAGAGTTTACTGTTCTACCCCTATGTTTTTTACAAAAATAATGTCAATGCGACATGTTTTATAAAAATGACCCCAATCCACACCTTAGTGTGGAACACATGCTACCGTGATCCCCTAACGCAAAAGCAAAGCCCTGCGCTTACACTGCGCGAAACGCCGATGAGCTAGCGTGTGTGCGAGGACAGCAGGCGAGTATGCAGGTAGGCGAGCGACTTGGCGTGGGAAGGGCAAGATGTGCGTTTGCTCGAGCGAGGCTACATGGCACACGGGCTAGGGCGAAGCGTACTATCGCACGTGGGGCCAAGGATGCGTGGGCTCGTGGCGTGGGCCCAGGACCACATGGGTGTGGGAAGAACTGGCGCGTGTATGCTTCATGCTACCACACCGCGCAAGTATGCTTTCGCGTTCCCCTGGCGCAGGAGGTATTGGCCACGAGGCTATTTTTGTAAAATATATCACATAGGAGCTAGTTTTGTAAAAAAAAAATCTAAAACGATACACTCTTCGTTGCCTGGCCACAATTATGTCCTGAGCTCGACTGACCAGACCTTCCGCACTACATGATCGCGGTAGGTGATATACGTCACTTGTTGTCGTCTGCTCAAACATGGTACCATTTCCGCAAAACCGATCAGATGATCTGACGGGGCTACTTTGGGGGAAAAAATGCTACTACAGCAAAACTTATGTATTTTGTGCAAGATTCGTCGTACGATGGTGTCACACGATAGACCTCTGCTTGTATCAAGTTGGTTGGATGTGATCGATTTGGTTTTGGACTCTTCAACACTTGTACAGAGAACGTTCTCCGTCTCCACCCGAATCGAGTGAGATATGCATAAATAGGCTGGAATAATCTTAGCTAGCGTCGAACGTGCATATACTAGCACATTTTCTTAAACCAGTTGAGATCTTCTTTGGGATCGCGCTCTCGCGTGCATAGCATTGGCCCTAAATTACGTTCACATTTGTGTTGAAAATTGCCGATGAACTTCGTGTGGAAAGCTTGGTATGTTTGCGAACAAGTTGCAATGATAATGTAACATGCCAAAAGCAAACAAGTATTCTTGTTCGATGTGGTTTCCACGTAAAACCCGTCGACCCGATCCGTAATGTTTTATAAGGATGTGCGTGCTTTATGGTGTGTTTATGTTTGTACCAATGATAGATGTATGGATTGATTAAAAAAATATTATCCATGTGTTTTGTTATTTGAACTGAATCATCCTATCTTAAATAGCAAGATATAAATTTTAAAATATTCACTTTAGATATAAGGGAATTGCTAAATTGCACTTGAGTATTTTTTTGTTTGAGGGCACTCAATTTTTTTGTCTATTAGATATTAGTGTTTTTTTGTTTATGGGAACTTAATTTTTTTTTGTCTATTAGATATTGTTTTGTGATCCACGTCGTATTTTATCATTTTGACTTTGTCAATATTTGACTTTGTGATCCATGTTTTTGTTTGGTGTGTTCTTTATAATTTGTTTGGTTCCTTTATTTTTTACAAATTATCATGTTACTTTTTCATAATTTAATTAGTGTAAAACTAGTGTATAATTGATATAAAATACCATATAGAGAAAAATAATGTTTTTACAAATTATCACATCATTTCTAAATAATTTAATTTGTGTAAAACTAGTATATAATTGATGTAAAGTAATTACTAAGTGTGACTCGAGTGTTTTTTAGTTTTCTGAGTACTCTTTTTGTTTTGTGTATGGAGTACTTAAATGTGAGGATAAGAGTGTTTATTGATTCTATCAATTGGATGGAGATCTGAAAAATCAAAATTTGAGTGTTTTTAGCGAATCAAAAATACTCAGGTGTTCCCTAGACACCCTCTAGATATAATATCACATACACCTAAAACAATAAAATCATATGCTAGATATTCTATTACATTCAACTTTATTTCACCGAACCAACACCGCACGAAAGCGCAGCTTGCTAAATCAAGAGAACCGCATCCGATCGCACGCAGGTGTACTGGTTAGGTCGCAGGCCATTCAATCATGTCGAACCAACATCGACAGTGACGTGCTTTAATTTTCTGTTGTCAGATCGCATGTCTAATTAGCATATAGACCGGCCGCCTGTAAAAAAAGAACAAAAGAACATCTAATTACCGTACATTTCGGCTTTGCTTTCTTATCACCAGGTCGAGGCATGCAAGTTCAACAATCATTTGTTACGATGCACAGATGTAAAGCAAGGTTTAGCTTTTAAAAAACCAGGAAGAGCATCCGTACTAATTATAAAAAATATCTGATCCATGTTATCTATAGATAGTATATAGACAACCTCTTTAATAAATAAGCTATAGCATTATCTATAAAATTAAATATTGATCTACATGTAATAGATAATAAGTGCCTTAAAATAATTTATAGTCTGGCTATAAATTAGTAGCTGGTCTATATCTCTCTCTTTATTTTCTCTCTTCCACCTAAGCAAAATGCTGAGATAGCACCCTTATAGCTAGCTGAAGTGGTACTATTGGAGATGTTAAGTCTTCTCAAACAGCTTAGTTTTTAAGTTATTTCTAATATAAGCCAAAAGACATATATTAGGGTTTGTTTGGGAGGTTGCGGTTAGGTTGAAAAGTTGATTTTGACTTGCTGAACTGTAAAAAAGCTGTAGCTGATGGCTGTGGTTTTTCTTGTTACGTCGTTTGGCAAATTGGCTGCTGCAGCTGTAGCTTTTGGGGTTGAGACAACGAGGCGAGGCTGCGAAGATGCAAGGAGACAACGGCCGACCAGAGGCTGGGCGAGGAGGGAGGCAGTCGAATAAAGCCACAGCTGAAAAGCTCATACCTAGCGGTTGCAACTTTTAAGAGTACTTTTATCGTGACTTAACTTCCCAGCTGTTTTGTAGTCATACTATTTGGGAGGGCTTTTGGTCTAAAACTGAAGTACAGCTCCCCCAAACAACCACCTGAAAAAAACTGAAAGCTAGACTGGACCTGTTTTTGCAGCTTATTACTAAGAAAAATTAGCTATTTATTAAATAGTTTATTATAAAAATCTACATCTGCTTTTTAACTTAAAAAGCTAAAAAAATATACCGTAGCTTTAAAAAAAATATCGCCCATGCAAACGTGTGACGCTAAGAAGTGCATCAAGCCAAGCACATTCAAATTTTATCTTTCAGTAGCATTTTTTAACGCCGAAGTCAAATTCAATTTCGGTACACCAGCTATACCTATTCTTACCAAAAAAAATCAAAATCGATCCAACGGTTGAGAAACAAATCCTCGTGCCCATGCATACGCACGGCCTCGTGTCACACGTACGTGCGCCGGACCGTATTTCTTCCGTGGCCAGGCCGACCCGGGTCACAAGATCTCCGTTTTGTTCGGGAAAGGGACGTGCACGCTGTCACTTGTGTCGGCGCGCGCAGGAGAAAACGAAAACAGCCACCAACACCGCGCATGCTACCGGGCTACTGGCTCCCTTCAGCTCGCTCGCGCGAGGCTCCCTCCCGGCGTCCATAAATATATACGGCCACACCACCCCATACACCGCACATACCCGCTCCATTTCCTGTCTCCGTTTGCCGGCCAGTAGTTAGGAGACGCGATCATTTCAACCAGGGGGCGCCACCACCGTGACGTACGAGTTCGGCGAGAGTTTGGAAGCGAGTCGTCCGTGTGGCACAATTTACCCGCGCGCGCTCCTTTGCTCTGTTAAATGTCCGGGGGCCTGGCCGCCCGCGTCGTCGTCGAGGTGTCGTCCGAGCTAGAGGTGGTAGCAGTGGCTCGCGTCGTGGTGGCGGTCTCGTTCCTGACTCGCTTGTCTTCCCCGTCACCGGAGAAGAAGCTGCGCGCTCGCACGGGAGGGTTTATCAACGAAGGTATATATTTATGTGTGTGCGCGCGCCTATGCATGATCGATGTTGCCCTTGTCACCGTACGTGCGTTACATGAATCATGTCAGCTCTTTGTGTCGTCATTTCGATCGGTTCTTTTTTCTTCTTTGGTAATCAACTAAGATTTGAGCGCTGCTGCTACCCATAAGAACGGTCTGTTTTTGAACCATGATAATTAAGAACGGAGGTTCTAGTGCAGAACTCGGTAACACTGGGTCCATCTGTCTATAGAATCGATTTTGTTGCTGCGCATAACCCTTCTGATCTTGATGACAGAATGATTTACACGCTGTTTTGGCCAGATAGTTAAGTCTTTCCTGTACCGGTAAAAGTAGTATAAGTATCTGTGCAGATATCAGACTCTGAAGAGTGCATGGTTTCTACGATACTTGACCATATGCATCTCTACTTGGTTTGGTTTTATGTTTGTGGGTTAATTTGAACTAAAAAGACGAAGAACCAAAGCCAAAATTTTGCATGTTCGTTATGATTTTGCAAATGGATGATTGATTGATCGCTGACATGAGGTATACTCGCAGGTTAAATCTTGCTGCTTTTGAAGGCTTCCACAAAGAAAAAAAAATTGAAGGACGTCTTGAAGAACCTGCAGGAGTGAAAAACAAGAAAGGTATCATGTGGGACATATTTCCGCCAACACATAGGCCCTACCAAATTAGTATTGTTGCACTATCCAGCGTAATAAACAAGAGAGCATTTGAGAACAAAAGGCACTGACAAACAATATTTGCACTTTAAACGTAGCAGGGGCCAACATGACAATAGACGTACGTATGCAGGGATTGGAATAAAATAGATAAAAATGCCAAACAGTACTCATGTACAAGCAATACGTGGACTATATGAATACATGAACAGACAACTGCAGACTGCAGTCCATAACTCCGTATGACTATATGAATAAAGATGAACTTAAGTCTGCTTATGTTTGGATGGAGTATATATATCAACAACTAAAAAAATTGAGACCACAATATCTTATTCTTTAGTATTTTTCTAATTTGTTTTCTGAATATTGACGAAGCAGTCGACAGTTGAAGTTTGGAAAAGTCACTAAACAAGGTGATGGCTCCAATCACTGACGATTCGAACTGGATATCTCCCGTCACTGAAGATGGGTCAACGGACAGACGAGGAAACTCAGCAGTTAAAGAAAACACTGGGAGATGGAAGTCTTCCATTCTGTTGCTAGGTAAAGCAATGCTTCATTTGCTTTTGTTCTTCATGTATTAGTGTTTGTAAATAGATATTAATTATTAGTGAAGTGCTTTTCTTGGTCTCCCAAGTCCCAATATGAAATTAACTCCTAACTCCCTGTATTAGTTTGTTGGTTCAGTTTGTAAAGAACTGTGGAACAAAACAATCAATTCAATACTGTAATTCATGGCCGTATGGCTTGTCCTTCGCAAGCATCCTACGTACTGTATGAGTTGATTGCAGTTCAGATTCCCAGCAACTGGACCCTTCAACAGGCATCTTCTCTTGAAGAACTTCTAGTTGCATGGCAGCCAAAAGTGGGGTTGATCCCCCATTGGAAAAGCAGTATCGTACTCTTCAGGTTTTCCACTATGTTTTGCCCTCCCATTCTGATTTATTTTGCATGGGCAGCAACAGACCAAAACTTACCAATTTGCTTATTCTAAACCTGACGAAGCTCAAATTTCAGAAGACCGGTTGTTGTGAAACATGTTTAACCTTTTGGTGCATTACAATCAGTTCTATAAGCCATCTGTGTCAACTTGATCCTGTTTTCCTAAAACCGCTATGAATTGGGTTGAGAATTTGACATTGACTCGATCATTCCTGTTCCTGATGCAGTCAACTATGGACTTGTGACCTGCGCCTTCTTCGGCGTTGGGGTGAACCTCGTGGTGTTCCTCCGAAGGGTGCTCCACCAGGACAACGCAGAGGCGGCCAACAGCATCAGCAAATGGACCGGAACTGTCTACATCTTCTCGCTCATCGGCGCGTTCCTCAGCGACTCCTACTGGGGCCGCTACATGACATGCGCAATCTTCCAGATGATCTATGTCACGGTACGATCATTTGGAGACCTTGATCAATCAAAATTTCGGTTGATCCTTTCTGCTGCTGGATTGATCTCACTTTTAATTGTGCGTGTTGCTCTGAAGGGCCTGGTGATCCTGTCCCTTGCATCGTGGTTCTTGCTGGTGAAACCCTCCGGCTGCGGTGCCTTCAAGGCGCACTGCGACCCGCCGTCGACGCTCGGCGTCGCGCTGTTCTACCTGTCGACCTACATGATCGCGTTCGGCAACGGAGGCTACCAGCCTTCCATTGCGACTTTCGGATCGGACCAGTTCGACGAGACGGACCCCAAGGAGGCGACCTCTAAGGTCGCCTTCTTCAGCTACTTCTACCTGGCGCTGAACGTCGGCTCCCTGTTCTCGAACACGGTGCTGGTGTACTACGAGGACTCGGGGAAGTGGGTCATGGGGTTCTGGGTCTCAGCGGCCGCGGCGGCGCTGGCACTCGTGCTCTTCTTGCTCGGCACGCCCAATTACCGGCACTTCAAGCCTGGAGGCAACCCACTGACCCGCATCGCGCAGGTGTTCGTCGCCGCGTTCCGCAAGTGGCACGCCGAGGTGCCCCGCGGCGACTTGCTCCACGAGGTGGGGGGCGATGAGTATAAGATTTCTGGCATTCGAAAGATCCTTCACAGCGACGAACTCAGGTAAAGATCTCTCTCGAACAATCGTATTTTGGTTTGGTTCGAGCATCGCATTGTTGAGCGTTGAGTTGAGATATCTAACTAATTAATCTGAATTATTTGCGGTGTGCAGGTTTCTGGACAAGGCTGCGACGATCGCCGAAGAGGACTACTGCGCGCCGGAGAACATGAAGGATCCGTGGAGGCTCTGCACGGTGACGCAGGTGGAGGAAGTAAAGTGCATCCTGAAGATGCTGCCCATCTGGCTGTGCACTATCGTTTACTCTGTTGTGTTCACCCAGATGGCGTCGCTGTTCGTGGAGCAGGGCGCCACCATGAACACCAACATTGGGTCGTTCCACGTGCCCGCCGCGAGCATGTCGGTGTTCGACATCCTCAGCGTGCTGACGTTCATCGCCATCTACCGGCGGGTGCTGGTGCCCGTCATGTCCCGGCTGTCCGGGAACCCGCAGGGGCTGACCGAGCTGCAGCGCATGGGCGTCGGGCTCGTGATCGGCATGGCGGCCATGGTGGTGGCGGGGGTGGTCGAGGTCGAGCGGCTGAGGCGGGTGGCTGCGCCGGACCAGCCGAGCTCCCTGAGCGTGCTGTGGCAGGTGCCGCAGTACGCGCTGATCGGGGCGTCGGAGGTGTTCATGTACGTGGGGCAGCTGGAATTCTTCAACGGGCAGGCGCCGGACGGCGTCAAGAGCTTCGGCAGCTCGCTGTGCATGGCGTCCATCTCTCTGGGAAACTACGTGAGCATCATGCTGGTGAGCGTGGTCACCAGCCTCACCGCCGGGGAGAAGCGGCCCGGGTGGATCCCCGGGAACCTCAACTCCGGCCACCTCGACAGGTTCTACTTCCTCCTCGCGGCGCTCTCGCTCGTCGACCTCGCTGTGTACGTCGCGTGCGCGGTGTGGTACAAGGGCATCAAGGTCGACAGCGTCGAGGAGAGGGGAAAGGTCCCTGTGCATGTTTAGGCTTCACGCCTTCTGGGCGTCCAGCCGGTTCTTTAGAGACGTACGTACTGGGCTGGCGATCGGCTTGCCTTAGTAATAATAATGGCAGAACTTGCATGCAACCATCCTTCGCTTGTTGCATGCTATGTTATTTCTCTGTCCGGGCTTTAACAATCGTACTCGTGCACTTTGTTGTCGAGGTTTATTTTTTTAAATGATCTTATTCATAAATATGTGATTTGTACGTAGATATCGCATATTGCCTCTAGGTGCAAAATCGGCTTGATATAGCACTTGAGTTAATGGAGGCTTTATGGTGGTTCATAGCCAATGGTTGGCTTCCTAGCCATCGGCTCTGGCAACGAAACAAAGGGCTCTAAATAAGTTACGATCTTGTACGGGGCTAGATTCCTCTGTAGAATCGGCTCAGTGTACTGTGGATATACTAGAGGTTCAATCGGTTGAGAGACCATTCTGGATAGATGCAAAATGGTGCCAATTGTGGTGAGTTCGCTTGCGGGTCCAACCTGGCACCATCGGTGTGTGCCTAGTAATGGGGAATATTGCTGATGCCTGCCTCCCATGATAAAACTATGGTCAACTGTATTGGCAACAAAGTAGGTATTGGGTCGATGGCCTAAGATTGGCTACTGATTTTGAGCTCTGAGTGTATTGCGCAACGGAATAGACTGGGTATATTGGCAATATTTGCATTGGGTCAAGTACAATTCCTGTCGATACTAGCTCTTGTGCTATGGTTTTGACGTTGTTAGCTATCATCGGCTTAAGTGTAGTTACCAGAACCGATGATTGATTAGTCAGAGTGTGATGTACAAATTGGTTAATAATTTCAAACAATTCCATTTGCGTAGGTATATATCGGCTTATAGACTGATTATCAGATGGTATCGCAGCGTCTTTGTCGTTGGAGAAGTTGACCGTCGGCAGTGCGGTCTTTTGAGTAATACCACGTCGAGTTTTCTGGTAGCAATTTAACATCATCTCTTCTAGCGCGGATTCTTGATCTTCAATATCCTTTTGTAGCTCTGGTGTTAAATCATCCGGTGTAAGGACGATTATAGCATTGGAGTTGACATCGGATGAAAGAATTGATTTTTCTAAGGAAGAAATTGTGCGTCCCACCGAGCGTGTCAAAAGTATGTTGGCACCAAAAAATATGATGAAAGATTAATCGGTTTAAACACACACAAAACCGGGCTTAAGTTGGTTCGTAGCGTGCCAACCGATTTGATCTTGCAATCAGCAAAATGAATAGGTGCAAACTGATATAATTGACTTAAACCAAAATAAATAAGCGCCCCAGCTGATTAAATGGTATGATCAGCTAGATGGATCTAAATGATTATTACAGTCGATTATACGATAGATAAATGTATTTTTCCATAAAAAAGGCGATGCGCAACAAGATTGGAGAAAATCAAACTTAATTGGATAATCGATAGAGATCAACAATCGGCGATGCATAACTTTATTGATCAAAATCGAATTACAGGGAAGATTCTAAATTACAAAAGCTACTCTTTAGTTGACAAAAAATAAATAAAAAGTAGATGCGAGTTGATTGATTGGCTCTAAGTAACTTTTCTTATCACCTCTAGATCTCTTATATAGCACTTAGACCGATCGAATCCTCTTCCGATTCTTGCAAATGCATGATTTGTATCGGCCTTAACTTCCAATAGATTAACTTTTCTCCGAGCCGATATTAGCTAAGACTATCCATGTTTAACTTTATCTTCCTAAATCGACTATATCTGCTAAATCTTGATGTCAACAATATCACTTAGGCTGATCGTATCATTCTCCGACTCAAGATCCACAATATATATCTGCCTTAATTTCTGAAAGATAAATTACTCTTTGAGCTGATATCGTCTAAGACTCTCCATATTGAACTCTATATCGACTATAATTCCAATTATAACTTATCTTTTTCCTTTTTAACCGATATTGGCCAGAAATATCTAATTTCATCTTTGACCTAACAAATCGGTTATGCCTTATCAAATTTAGATTCTAACATGTACCTTTTATCAATTTTAATGTAATCTTAATTCTTATATAAAATTAAAATACACATTATATTTTTGAATGGAGGGAGTACTCGTATATGGATGGATGTGGCCGTGTGGACTGAACACTAACTTCTGAATTTTGATTGATCCGAAGCTCCAAATGGAAGCAAGTTACTGAATCCATGTGGTAATTGACAGCTCTGAGTACATGGAGAACCCGTGCATCCCACCACCACAGGGTACACCGGCACAGGCACGTTGCCACGCGCTAGCAGAGTCCAACCGCCACCACAATGCCCTCGCCCGTGAGCGCGGCCGAGCTGCAGGTCGCTGCCGCCCTCGGCCGACTCGCCTGGTCGCGTGCTTGCACCGCCGTTCGTCGTCGTCCACGGTCCACCCGTCAAGCCTTTCTCCCACGCGTCGCGGCCGTTGGTGACACGTACAGAGCTTCTCGCCATCCGTCAGTTCAGCTCGTTCAATACACAGGCCTACTTCGCTTGGTCTTTTGCATAGTACTATACTACTAGTAGCAGTGTGGCTGTTAGTCTGAAGTTAGTGTGGCACGCACCGAACTCCCGAGTATGGGGGTGTTTCAGGTCTGGAACTGCAAGGCTGCATGACGTTGGGCACGGCCGCACGGGTATTGAGAACTCAAAGGTGGGAAAAAATCAACCTGAAATCAAACATGGATGTTGGATTGTATTGCCACTTTTGGTTTATCGCCAGCATCCATGCTCTACGTGAGACACATCAAACCTTCTTTTTGTTCTATTTTTTTTCTTGTCTATTAGTTGCCCTGCGAAGTACTTTTTTCCTACAAGTAGATGAGAATGAGATGATTTATGAGGACAAAACGGGAGGGAGGAAAAGAAAACAAAACGGACTGCCCAAAGCACCCGAGGTGATTTAGCCCAGAACAGCAAGGTTAATCTCCAGGCCCACGAAGGAATAAGCCTAAAAAGACTAAACTAAAACAGTACAAGCATAACATGATAACAATGCAAAACAACACAAACATTATCAAAAGAAGGCAAAAAGTTGTTTAACCAATCTAAGAAAAGTTCGGTTCAACCGTAGTGTACATAAGGTGCAGTGAATTAACGCCGCGTACAGTTGAAACCAGCGAAGTGCAGAATCGAAATGATAGAAATATCTTTTTAGACCAAACGGTAGTACCTGCACCTCGAATCGAAATGATAAAAATATCGCATGTTTTTGTGTCCTCTGTTCCCTCACAGAACACAGAACCGGGGGTTACACCTGGTGGGCATCATGTTATTTATTTCATGTGAATAATCTCTACTACTTTTAATTAAATGTTGGTTGTGGTGCATCCATTCATCACATTTGCCTACGCATGCTTTTTTATTCGCAGATAGTTACCTAATACCCATTACCTCATGTTCCTGATTCTATTGTGAAGGCAATTTTCTTCTCCTCTCTAAGAAATCACCCCCACCTATTCTTCCCACAAGCAAGCCCTCCCCCACTCTTCCCTTCCTCGTCGTCGTCACCGCCTTAGCTTTGCACACAACCTCCCTCTCCCCCATTGCCACTTCCATCGGCCAAATCAGGGCGAGCCTGTCCGGATCCATCCTCCTCTCTGCCCACGCTCTTCCCTCCCTCGCCGCCATCACCTCACCTCCATGCGTGGCCGTCCCCTTCTCCATTGCACAAGGCACCAGCCCTACTCTTCCCTCCCTCGCTGTCATCGCCCTTCTATGGTGACATGTTCGTCCTCGCCCGTGACAGCGTCGAGTTCCGCGTTGACAAGATTCAGTTGTACGTACCCCTCCCCTTGCCTTTCCACCTGACTACATTTCCTCCCTAATTTTTGCCGCACTGAAACATATTATAGCTTGTTGGGAGCACGATTCATCGAGAGATTATGGTTTTGTCGGGGCGGGAATCTCGGCAGTCAGCGTGTGATCAGTGGTCCCCGGCTCGGAATGGCGGCGTGGGACTTCGACCACGACCAGGGCAGCGCCAATCCCCCACGACCTCGAGCTCGGGCAGTGGGGGTCCCATCCACACGACCTCGACCTTGGCTCGAGGTGTGCGTTTACTCAGCGGTTACCAAGTCCGAAAATCCCGGAGTTAAGGCGGATGTGGGCGCCAGATCCGGGATGGTTGCAGCACGTCTTCAGTGCACGCCATGCACTACCCCGGGAATCTCTCCTGGCCGTTTCTGGTAACGGCTAGGATGGGTATAAAATCCCTTGAGGCAGAACGGCAAAGGGACACGACATCAGCACACTAGCAATAGACCAGCAGAACCACGAGCGAGCGCTCTGGCTCGGTTGTAACCCACTCTCTGTACTCAAAGATAGTGAAGCCATCCACCTTAGGAGAAGACTGGAGTAGAGCTATTACCCTCGTGGGGGCTCGAACCAGTATAAGTCGCTGTGTCCAGCTCGTTGATGCTTCACCTCGACCAACGTCCATACTTCCGTTGAGCGTAGCTCGTCTTGGGTCCCTTATCCACACTAACCCCATTTCACATTTGCGGTCAGGCGATCCTGATCGTCGACAGCTGGCGCCCATCGTGGGGCCCGAAGGCTTCGCTCACTCGGAAGAGAACCAAGACCTCCGAGGTATGGCATCTGACACAGCAGCACATTCCGCGAGCTCGGGTTCGAATGCCATCCCCGAGCATGGAAGCTCCACGTCCCTGTTCTCCCCCTCTCCGCCGCTGCGCAATCGGCTTGTTCTCATGACCGCTAGCCATGGCACGAGCGTAGATGAGGGGGAGCGCAGCCCGAAGACCCCTGAAGACGCTCGCCGAATGGCACAAGTCGCCATCAACCAGGCCGTGACTGCCCTCCGGCGGGAGGAGCGCGGGAAGGTCGGAACGTCGTCAGGTCGTTCCAAGCTCCCTCAATCGAGCGAGCGCCTCTGTGCGATCGCCCGAGTCATGACCGACCCTGCCCGTCCGAGGTCGCGTCTTTTTGGCCGAGCTCTCGCAGACAAGCTTGATAAAGCCGCTACCGAGGCTGTGCCATCACAGCACCAGGGCCGTCCTTCTGGGTCCCGATCCGTAAGGAGCGATGGAGCTCCTCGCGCAGGCGCCAGCGTCCCCGGCCCGGTCTCTCGCTACCGAAACAATCCGAGTGCATCCGTACACCGCCTCACCGTCGCTCCCCGAGTACGACTCGGGCGGTGTGCGGCGACGGTCGGCCTCTGGCGGCTTCGCTCTAGCAATGCACGTCGGGCCTTTCTTCCGCGTTCCGAGGCGTCGCCGGAGTCCTGGCGCTGCGGTACCTCTCGGCGATGCTCGGGCCCACCGCCGCGGTCGTCGAGGTCATAGGGCGGAGCGCCAGATCGAGTCCAACTCCAGCGGCGAGAAGCACCTCCTCAGCGCGCCGTGTCGACTTCTGGCCGCGCGGCGTACTCCGCGACCTTCGGCGGGTCTTGTTGGCGGCTCGTTTCAAGCTTCGCCACGATCGGCGATTCGGCGAACGAAGAACCCCGACGAGTTTATGTCGATCTACACCACCGCTATCTTGGCCGCGGGGGAGATGAGAACGTGATGGCTAATTACCTCCCTACCGTCTTGGACGGTGCTGCCCGCACCTGGCTCTTCAACCAGAAGCTAGGTACCTTCCGCTCGTGGTGCCAAATTCAGAGCGCCCTCCGTTCAAACTTCCAGAGCTGTTACGAGCAGCCCGGCAGGGAGAAGGACCTGGACCGAGTGATCCAGGGAAAGAACGAACCTCTCCGCGACTTCGTGCGACGGTTCATCCGCACCAGGAACCTGATCCCAAGTGTCTCCGAAGAAGCCGTGATCAAGGCCTTCAAGTTCGGCGTCCGCGACCGGCGCCTCACCGAAGACCTGGAGATTACGACAAGGCTCACCGTCGGCAAACTGTTTCGCATGGCGGAGCGCTACGCGAACGCAGACGACGCGGTCCGCTGGAAACGCGACTACGACCAAGGTAAGGTTGGCGTTAACTCGAGCGAGGCCGGCCCCTCCAACGCCAAGGGTATCGACCCAGGCTCGGCTACCAAGAAGCGGAAGAGGGACCGCAAGCGTGGCAAGGGCCGACCGCGGGTGACCATTTCGGCAGACGGCCACCGTGAGGTCATGGAAGTGCGGGACTCGGCCCAGGAGAGGCCCCGTCCCAGCGAAATCGGCCACGGCCTCAGCAGGCACCACGCCGACCTCGGTAGGAGGATCGCTGGTCTGGGTCGTGGCAGGCCGACGACCGCTCGCAAGGCCCTGAGGGGCGGCCTCTGTTCGACGAAGGTAAATTCTGTTCCACAGGATTCCGGGCCACGACCTGCGAGGCTGCAGGGCCTGGCAGGGCAAGCTGGAGACCTTCTACGACGGACGCGGGGAGATGCCCATGCTCCCGAAGGAGGGAGATCAACCCGATAGGGTTAACACTAGAGAGGACCAGGCTGACCTCGACCTGGATTTCCAGCAGGGCGACCGCTGGATCGACGTCATCTTCGACAGCTTGTCGGCGTATCAGTCCCGGCGTGAGATCAAAGATGCCGCGCGTGTGGTCTACCAGGCTACCGTCGGGAAGCCCGCAGACTAGCCCTGCAAGTGGGCCGGGGCAACGATCACCTTCACTCCGGAGGATGCCCCCCAAGGTATGTCCAAGGATCTCAAGATCGCCTTGGTTGTGACCCCGACCATTAGTAACACCCTGGTCGGACGGGTCATGGTTGATGGGGGCAGCTCCCTCAACCTACTGCTGGCTAGTGCACTCAACCGGATGCAGATTTCTCGGTCGAAGGTCAAGAACATCGCGATTCCATTCTTCGGGATCATTCCCAGAAGCTCGACCACCCCTCTGGGATAGGTGGTCCTGCCCGTCACTTTCGGTGCCTCGGACAACTTCCGTACCGAGCTGGTCACCTTTGAGGTGGTCGAGGGTGATCTGCCCTACAACGCCATCCTCGGGCGTCCAGCTCTGGTCAAGTTCATGGCGGCCAACCACTACGGCCACCGCTGCATGAAGCTCCTAGGGCCTAGAGGCATCATCACCGTGCGGGGCGACCTCAAGGCGGCACACGGTTGCGAGACCCAAGCCTTGGCCCTCACCGCATCTTTGCCTCGCCGAGACCCTGAAGTGGCCGCGAACCGCCCGCCGAATCACGGTCATCGGCCCGGCGAGGCAACGAAGGCTGTACCGCTCGTGGAGGGGGACTCATCCAAGTGCGTCCAAGTCTCGGCCGAGCTGAGTTCCAAATAGGAACTCGAGCTCGTCACCTTCCTCTGCGCCAACAAAGACATATTCGCTTGAGAGCCGACGGACATGCCGGGTGTCCCGAGGGAGGTGGTCGAGCACAAGCTGCAGGTGCGCCCTGACTACCGGCCCGTGCGCCAGAAGTTGTGGCGCTTCTCCCCCGAGAAGGTCGCCATAATCAAGAAAAATCTCGACAAGCTGCTGAAGGCCGGCTTCATTCGTGAGATCGATTACTCCGAATGACTGGCCAATCCTGTTATCGTGAAGAAGAAAGGCGGGAAGTGGAGGATGTACGTGGATCACACGGGGTTGAACTCGGCATGCCCAAAGGACAATTTCCCTCTCCCGCGCATCGACCAGATTGTCGACTCCACGGCGAATGCCAAACTGCTAAGCTTCCTGGACGCCTATTCTGGGTACCACCAGATCAAGTTGGCGGTTGACGACGAAAGCAATACGTCGTTCATTACACCATTCAGGACCTACTGCTATACGACCATGTCGTTTGGTTTCCGCAACGCCGGCGTGACCTTCCAGCGCCTAATGACCAAGACATTCGAGCCTCAGATCGGCCGCAACCTCGAGGTCTACGTGGACGACATCGTCGTCAAGAGCTCCGCCGAAGCCGACCACGTTCAAGATCTTGGGGAGACCTTCGCCAACTTGAACAAGCACAAGATCAAGCTCAACCCGGAGAAATGCATATTTGGCACTGCTTCAGGGAAGGTACTCGGCTACATGATCGGGGCTCGGGGGTCGGCCCGAACCTGGAGAAGATCGAGGCGATAGAAAAGATGGCCCCCCGAGTTCGGTAAGGCAGGTGCAATGCCTCACCAGCCGCATGGCTGCCCTCAGCCGGTTCATCTCGAGGTTCGGCGAGCGTAGGTTGCCGTTCTTTAAGGCCTTGCGCAAGCAAGGAAGCTTCGAGTGGACGCCCGAGGCTCAGCGGTCCTTCGACGAGTTAAAGGTATACTTATCAACCCCACCCTTGCTCACGACCCCGCAGCCAGGTGAAAAATTGCTGCTCTATCTCGCGGCCACCACCCAGGCTGTCAGCGCTATCTTGGTGGTCGAGCGGGATGCACAGCAGCACCCGATCTACTACGTCAGCGAGATTCTCCATGGGCCAAAGGAGCGCTACCCGCAGGTCCAGAAATTACTGTACGCCCTCCTCATGGCTTCGCGCAAGCTCCGGCATTATTTCCAGGCTCACTTCATGGTCGTCCCGAGCAACTTTTCGCTCGGCGAGATAATGAGGAATCCAGAGGCCGGAGGTCGCATTGCCAAGTGGGCCATGGAGTTGGCCGTCTTCGACCTCCAGTTCGTGGCGCGCACGGCCATCAAGTCGCAGGTGTTTGCCGACTTCGTGGTCGAGCAGACATCACAGCCAGCTCCCGAGCTCGAGGTCGAGGAGGAGAAACCCTGGGCCATGTACTTCGACGGTTCAAGGTCCTTCAAACGCTCGGGGGCTAGGATCCTCATCCTCACCCCGCAGGGCGACAGGCTGAGGTATGTGATTCGTTTTGGATTCCTAGCGACAAATAACGTAGCAGAGTATGAAGCTCTTCTGGCAGGGCTCCGAGCCTACAAGGCGCTGGGTGTTCGCCGGTTGGTCGTCAAGGGTGATTCACAGCTCGTCGTCAACCAGTTCAACAAGGGCTATCAGTGTTCGGAGGATTCCATGGCCAAATACCTCGCCGAGGCGCGCAAGATGGAGAAGTGGTTCCAGAACCTGGAGATCACGCATGTGGCGCGGAAAGACAACTCTGATGCAGATTTCCTCTCTAAGCTCAGGTCGTCCGACGACACAGTCCCTCCAGATGTGATCCTGGAGACCCTGGTGTCGCCCTCAATCTCCGACCAAGGGGCCTCGGTCGCCTTCATCGAAGGTATTCCCTCGTGGGCCGAGCCAATCCATAATTTCCTGGCAAGAGGAGAGCTCCCGACCGATCCCGCGGAGAGGAGCAGGGTCAGGCGCCGGGCGAGCTCGTACAGGCTCGTGGATGGCAAGCTCTATCGCCGGGTGAATAGGCTTTTCTAAAATTTTCTATTACACTAGTCAAGATTAATATTATTAAGCACAATTGACAAGTATGGCAATATCAATGTCTAGCAATTTTAGTGACTACCAACTAAAATTTCTACTCAATATATCAATGGCAACACAAGCAACACAATGATGATCAATTTACTAGAGACAATGTAAGAGTAGAGTCTATGCAAACCACAAAGATGAACACGCAAATTTTATCCCGTGGTCTCGGAGACTTGCCGGTCTCCCCTACTCCACGTTGAGGTGACTTGAAACACTTCAAGCCGGCTCCACTTGCTTGAGCCTTCCCCGATCACTAGTGATAGCTCTTCCCGCTCGGGTAGGAAGCCGTGCCTTCACAACCGCCCGGGTCTTTACACAACCTCCTTTGTGAAGATCACCGGAGCCTCACGCCTCCAAGCCGTCTAGGAGGCGGCAACCTCCAAGAGTAACAAACTTGACGTGGGCTTGAACCTCAAGAGTGCACACAATATGGCTCAACCAATGCAATGATTTCAATGCACTCAATTTCCTCTCCAAGAACTCAAGGACAACAATTGAATGCACAAGAGTGTGGAGAGAGATGCTAGGGCTTAGAATGTATTCAATAGAGTCACCGACTGTGTCCTAGCACAGTGAAGGGGTATTTATAACCCCACCAACTCAAACTAGCCGTTATTTACTCTCATTGCAGATTTTATGCCATGGCGATACTATCAGCCCTCTAAGGGCCTAGTAATCAAGACTGAAGGTGTAACGGCTATAACGGGCATTTAATGCAATCGACACGTGGCAGTTACAAAATTTTCTATATGGCGGTACTACATTTCATGGGTGTGATAATCTGCACCGCCGACCGGGAAAATAAACCATTCGGAATAAAGTTGCCATGAGTTGAAATGCCGGTAGTCAAGACTTAGCGGTACTACCGCCCAATCCATCTTGATAGTGCTTACCGAGTGACCGAAAACACACCGCGATCATTATAAAGCTACGCGTGTAGGTCTTGATAGTACGCATTCTTTATGTACTACCGCCTAACCCGAGCGGCGATCTTGGCCACGAGATTCAAACAAAAACAAAAATCAGCTCATCGAATTTAGCTACCGCTAACTATCTTCGGTAGTACTACTACCACAGACGTCTAAGCGGTAATCTGGACTCGAGGATTTTTCGGTTTTCGTTTTTCTCTCGAATGCATGAGTATATGAATGATGTATTGAGCCATATCTTATGCACTTTCAAAATTCAAAGACCCATATCAAGTCCCCCTTGATAGTACGGCTACTATTCTAAAAACCCGATCTTTTTCTCAACTCCGAGATCGGTGAAAAGACTAGAAAATACATCTAAATTTTATACCTTCACTTCTTTAGCTTCTTTTGCACGTACTCCTTCCATTTTAGCACTTGAAGCCATCCAACATCTTTCGAGGAATACATTTATCCTGTTTCCAACTTACTTGCACAAACATCGTTAGTCTTTTTCGCGTGATTGTCATTAATTATCAAAACCTACACCACATGGGGGCCTAGATGCTTTCAGCGGGTTCGGGTACCCGCGGGTTTTGCACCCGATCGGGTTGGGTTCGGGTTTTAATTTTACCATGGGTTCTTTGGGTCGGTACGAAATGGGTTCAGTCGGGTTCGGTTTTAATTTTCACCATGGTACCCATCGCACCAAATACCTGATATACCCATCGGGTTCCGCACCACGGGTTTAGGATCGGGTTTTGGGTACCCGTCGGGTTTGACTCGGGTTTTTGGGTTCGGGTTTCTTGTCGGGTCAAGTTTTGCAAAACCCACACCCAAGCCAACCTATTGCCACCCGTATTACACAAACCCGTTGGGTACCCGTCAGATTTCGGGCACCCGTCGGGTTCGGGTATAGGTTTTTACCCGATATGGTATTCGGGTTCGGGTTGGGTTTTTCAATTCGGGTTTCGGGTCGGGACCCGTTGCCATCTCTACCAGAAAACAGTCCCCTCTGTCTGTATGGAGAGGCTTGAGGTCGACCCAAATTCTTGCCACGACCTTGAGCCTCGGGGGCTAGCTGTCGGGGATTGGGGAATCTCTGACAGTCAACGTCGATCATCAGGTCCCCGGCTCGGTGGCGGCGTGGGGCCGACCACGACGAGGCGGCGCTAATCCCCACGACCTCGAGCTCGGGCAGTGGGTGTCCCATCCCCGCACGATCTCGATCTTGGATCGAGGTGTGCGTTTACTCAGCGGTTACCAAGTCCGAAAATCCCGGAGTTAAGGCGGATGTGTGCGTTTACTGTTGCAGCATGTCTTTAGTGCACGCCATGCACTACCCCGGAAATCTCTCCTGGCCGTTTCTAGTAACGGCTAGGATGGGTATAAAATCCCTTGAGGCAGAACGGCAAAGGGACACGACATCAGCACACTAGCAATAGACCAATAGACACGAACAGAACGCTCTAGCTCGAGCTGTAATCCACTCTCTGTGCTCAAAGATAGTGAAGCCCTCCACCTTAGGAGAAGACTGGAGTAGAGTTATTACCCTCGTCGGGGCTCGAACCAGTATAATTCGCTGTGTCCAGCTTGTTGACACTTCACCTCGACCAACATCCATACTTCCGTTGAGCGTAGCTCGTCTTGGGTCCCTTATCCACACTAACCCCGTTTCACATTTGCGGTCAGACGATCCCGATCGTTGAAAGGTTTTTTTTGGATGGGGGATTTGGTGATTAGGTTAGGTTTGAAAAGGGGAAACCATGAGGGATCGGAGTGAAAACGATGTGAGTTTCAATATTTATCCATGTGAGATTCGGGGTGGTGTAGAACGACACGATGGGGATGGGGTGGTGGCTCGGGCAGCTGAAATCAAGCCCACCTCAGCAGGGGATTTTTTGCCGGCCAGTGGCCATCCTCTACCGCATTTCTTTGCAATGAGTCTAGTTATGCTGGTATTTGTTTTATTGGGATTGCAAAATTAGAAAGAATCAAAATAGCAGTGTTAGATGGTATTTTGTTGGTCTTTATGACTTTCTTCTATCCACTACTTCAGATTTTGAAACAATAGGTGCGAACTGATTGATGAGAAAAAGGAAAACACCGGTAAATTTTTTGTTGATTAGGATTTGGGAACACAGTATAGCTTTTGCGATATAATTAGGAGCTTACTGTTGTGAATGCACGTAGTTGAGCATCGTTTGTAGTCTCATTACACGCTTGTGTTAGATGAGGAATGCTTTGGTTGTTGTAGAAGACGATTTTGACTTGTGTTTGTCTGAAAATATTATCTTATTAATCATTGCTTTGGGCAAGATGAACTAACTAGATACTTTCTGTCGTGGTTGCCTCTCCTATACTCAGAGCTCTTAACGGTCATGTTAAAGCAAAGGGCCTAATTTACATGTCTAATATATGGATGTTTCCACTAAATTCTTATTCCAAGCTGTCTGCACTATACACAATTGTGGAGAAATCAAATTAAATTAATTTCTCAAAAACACTCAAATGAAGACTCGAGTCAAGCTCCACAAGCTGTAGTCCACCGAGAGTCTTGGATTCAAGCTGCTTCTTTTGATTCGCATCACTAGATCGGTAATAGCAACGATGAAATGCTTCTATCTTTTCTATTTCTGCAAAATTAATTTCCTTGCTTGGTGATTTTAGTTGATAATGAGCTTTGTTTGGTTTTGTGTATTTGTAGCACTATTGTGTTGAGATTTTTGTTAGCTGGCCCATAACAATATGTTCCCAAATTGGAAGAATGCAACGGAGCTTAGTTTCAAGAAGGGTTGTGCATTGTTGGACAAAGAGCCTCTCTCTCTTACCAACAGTAATCTAATCGAGAAGGTATTCTTTTGTAACATTTCATAAAAATTGGGGGATGAGTAAACTGTGTGAGCTCTTTGTTACACAATAAGAATGTGAAGTATTAGTAAGGTGTAGCTATGGATATGTCTGTCAACTTTATTTCACCAAGCCAACATAATTTTTTTGGTAGTTACATTATTTGAAGCACGAATTTTTTGAGTCCTTATTTATGATTCAATAGTTTTTATTAGGTTAGAAAGCTAAAGTGTGAGACACTACCATAATTTAATTTGAATGATCATATACATTTTGATACGCTCCTTGGTGGCAGAATTATTTTTCTCAGCATCATGCTCAACAATGGTTTCTTGTAGTAGATAGTAGGAGCAACCATTCTAGGTGTGCTTTTCGTGTTAATGATAGTTAATTTAAGAGTTTTCATGACACAATGATGTCATAATGTAGCCCCATACTTTAGATTAATTTTAAAATCTATTTCTTTTATTTACTTCTTATTTTAATTGGATTACATTTCCTTTCATTTTGGACCTGCCACCTGACTGTGAATTTTTTTTGTTTGCAGATGAGCTTTAACTTTCTTAGAAGAGAAGAGCAAGTCACTCTCCACAACTCTGTTTTTCATGGCAGGACCATCGGTACATCACGTTTTTTTTATGATCCATAGGTGCGATGAAATGATTCATGGTTTTCTCTTAAATCATTCGGTGCTTGCTAATTATTCGATGAAATTTGTTCCATAGGTACTGATAGCTTGGCAACTTCTATGTGTCATGGAAGACAGGAGAAAGGCCTAAGAAAATACCTTGCATAATTAGAAATTTTCAAGTAAACTCTGGACCATGTTTTTATGGTGCACATTTGACAACTATAGATATTAATAGTCGAAACGCAGAATGTTGTTAAGATAATGCTATTCTTTAAATATTACAAACCATACTCACATATGTTGCAAAAAAATACTTGAAGGAGGCTGCGGAAGGTGATGAGCCATCTAAAGCCATGAGCTAAGATAACATGCTTAGCAGATACGTAGTGTTAATCTAGAAAAATATATGTTTTTGTTTGATTTTGATTATTGAAAAATGACCATTTGTATTTCTTTCTTTAATATTCCATCATGTTTGCTTCGGTCTGAAGATCAAAGTTACTCTATTTTGGGTTCAAGGTCTAATACCTTTGCTGTTGCCCTTTCATATTTACTTCTTCACATCCATGGTGAATATATGAATCAGTTGGTTCGCCTTCTTTTAATTTATTGATTCCTTTTATGTCTTCAATAAAAAATATTGCTACTTGCGTAAGGTTTAAGTTTTCGTTATAACGCATCGACACCTAGTTACGCTGAAATTAATCTGCACATATGCTATCCGCAAATCTGCACATCATTTGCACATGGGCGCAGTTGATAGAAAAGACATGGAAACGCTGAAATTAATCTGCACATACGCTATCCGCAAATGTGCACATCATTTGCACATGGGCGCAGTTGCCAGAAAAGACTTGAAAGTATTGACACAGGTGCATTGTACCAACGAATAAAACAATGCCACTAGATTATAGCACCACGTACTGCTCCTACTATTGTTTTTTCCCATCCAAGTGCATTGTTTTTTCCCACCCAAGTGACCTACAGGCTACAATACATGTACTATTTACTTACTAACTTTTTTTTTCACCTTCTACACTCCTATGCCCTCAAAGGACCTCCCGCGCCTTCTGTCTGCTGCACCGTCCCTCCTACATGCAACACAGCCGCTCTCACACATGCCACGGCTCCTCTACGCGCCCTACGCAACAACCGCGTCTTCCACACCTTCGGAGCATGGCAACCTCCTGCTTTCGCTATCTACATCTGCTCGCGTGTCGTCTACCTCCTGCGCTGTGGCTCCGCGGCACCTCGGCCTCTCGTGGTTCTTGAGTATGGAAGGAGCTAGGTATCGCCCACTGCTCCTTCTGCAGTGGAGAAGGGGGTTATTTTTATAATTTTTTTTCAAGAGAGCTATTTTTGCAAAAAATAAGGAGACAAGCAAGTGAGCATTTCACAATACATATGAACATACCACCACCACTGTAATTTTAAAAAAATAGATAGAAACATGTCATTTTTAAGAGAGTGCAGAAGAGATGGTCGAGAGAATTGATGGTTTGCCCCGTTTTAGTTGGTGCAATTGATCATTGTCCCGTTTATCTCACTGACATGTGGCTCCAAAGCCCGCATGTTAGTAAGACATCATGGAGCACAAGTAATGAGGGCAAATCATCAATTGTTTCTAAAGAATTGGACTAAATTAAGATAAACATATTTGTCGGTGTTTCGTATAACCGGCAATGAATCTGTAAGCATAGGGGGTTGCGCGTCCCCTCTCCTCGAATGGTTAGACCAAAGAAGTCCCGGATTTATACTGGTTCGGGCTGAATGTCCCTACTTCCAGTTCGTGGTGGCGGTTTGAATTGCCACGAGCTCGGGAGCAAATGGAGGTTACAAGCGGAGGCTAAGGATGTGCCCTTAGCACTCGCCGGGAGAAGAAATCGGGGGCTTTCCTAGGCCCTAGGCGCCGACCCGGTCGAGAAACCCGAGCGATCGAGGGGTGGTGCCGGTGAGCGAACTCCCGTGAGTGCGTGTGAAGGAAAGAAAATCTATCCCCTCCTCCAAAGGCCCCGCTCCTTTATATAGGCCGAGGGGGCAAGTTACACGAGGATTTGAAAAAGAGGTAGGGGAATGCTAGGTCCGGGCGTCCTGGTCTTCGGTCATGATGACGGGCCGGCTCTTCGTTCGGGCGACCTGGTCTTCGGTCATGATGACTGACAGTCTCCAGCACATCCCATACGGGGTGGGTAGTCTACAACGGCGCGCTTTTTCGGGGGCGCCACCGCCTCTGGCGCTGTCGAGATCTTGACGTCTTGAAAAGACGGGTGTTTTAACTGAGGCCGCCCTCTGGTTGCCTTGGGAAGGAACCATCCGCCCCAATGTTACCGTTACGTCCGTGCAACAGATGATCCGCTCGGCGTAGACTGCTGACGTGGCAGAGACTGCGGGGCCAAGGCTTGCGGGGACTCTGGTCGGGGTCCTGGTTGGAGCCTGTAGTGGTACTTGATGCGGTGTCGGGTTGGAGTAGGTGCCTGCGGAGGCGTCAGCCCGGGGTCGGTCGGGGCCGGCGGGAGCGTCCGATCCGAGGTTCGGCCGGAGCAATCGAGGCGGGTGACCCTTTGGGGTCTAGGGAGGCCTTTGATGAGGATGTGGTCCAGTGTGGCTCATTTGGTATCACATTCAATGTCGGCGATTACCCCCTTTCAGTGAGGGACGAGAGCCATGTCGGTTTCACCTTCAGGGTTCCTGCGCTGTTGTCAGCCCGGACTCCGAGGCTAGATAACTCGGAGAAATACGATCTTGAAATAGATGTATACTTTGCTGTGGGGTACCCCTGGTATAGGTATTCGTCAATATTAAATAACTTGTGTTATATTTTTATCGGTTAAAGAGTTACTAATAGTGCTTATTATTTAAAAAATACTTGTACAATGTTTGCTTTCCAACCTTTTGTAACTCTATGAGCAAGTTAATAACAATGAATCAAACAAATTTACTATTATATTTTTTAACCCATTTACATAGTTACAATTGGAAAAAAAAACATAAATCAGAAGAAAGGTTAACATTGCCTATTTAGTTTTTGATCAGCCCACTTAGCTGATCAAGCACTCGCTGACTCACACTGTACTACCTTTCTTGCCTGCTTGCCATCACCGCGGTGAGTTATTAGTCGCCGCACGCTTGCACGCTCGTTGGCTCTCCAGCACCTACTCTCTGTGATGCCTGTCAAGTGCCCTTGACACGTAATTTTCCCCAACAAGACTAGGCAGATTACACTCGATCTGTCTCGATCAGTCCTAGCACAGCAGATCACTGTCCATGGCCTCGTGGAGTCGTGGTACTCTGCCTGACGTCG
The DNA here is from genome assembly GCA_036346375.1 of Guadua angustifolia. NCBI lineage: Eukaryota > Viridiplantae > Streptophyta > Magnoliopsida > Poales > Poaceae > Guadua > Guadua angustifolia. Next base: position 9,702,804 of record CM070503.1, read on the forward strand.
TCATGCCAGGTCGATCCGTGCATGCGTTTGGTTGGACAAAGCACCAACCCCCCAAAAAACGTTAGTTATTATATGAGTTACAATCAATTAAAACGCAGTTCCGTTTCCATCCGTGCCTAATTTAGCACGATCGATCATCAATACCCCGTCACGGACGGTAAAAACGACCATCTCGCTACCTGTTTGAGCCGATCAAGACTGTGGGTGGTGTTGGACTACTACACGAATGCTGTCGTGCATCACATGCTAGAACGGGCACGGTAGAGAACCGGCCAAAATTTCACACGGTGTTGCATGCACAAGACAGCACATAGATACATTGTCACTGCATTTTGTAATACGGGCAGTCAATTGATGGATCATGTAATAACAAGGTGTTTTATAGCAACTTGGTGGCACATACAAGTTGCCGCGAATATGCTCCGGCGACTAAAATGAGACAGAGTATAATACTCGGTGAGGTGTCCGGCTGCGAAATTGAATTTGTCCACCATATGTGGAGTTCGTGCCGACGAAGTAGCCTAAGTCAAGTCACTCATATCATCCAACCAGAAAAAAACAGTGAGCATTTTTTTTCCTTTTAGTGTATCTTATGGCAGGATATTCTAATGCACTGCATCTGGGTATGGGATCCAGACCGGATTCTGAATTTCCGAGAACTGTTAACTGGTTTAGCTCTATAATTTTTTTAATAAAACTAGTCCGTGTATTTTTTTTTTTACAAATCTAGTTCTAGACTGATATATTCCGCACATGGGGAACACAGCATTTGCTTTCCGCGCACGGGGAGGTCCCGTACCCTCGGTCCGCGGTGCGTCGCCTGCACGCCGTGGCTGCCGCTAGATATCACGGCGACGATTTTCTGCACATGGGTACCGCAGCATACCGAAATCCTAAGCTCCAGTGCAGTGAAATTTCGCTACGTATCGTGCCATGGTACTTCTGTGCTCCCCGTGCGCGGAGTATGCAGGCCTGAGGGCTAAATTTGCAGAAAATTTCATACAAGGGCTAGTTTAAAAAAATTTAGAGGGTTAGAACAGTGAAAATTTTAATTTTGGACAGAATAATTCTGCGTTCAAATTTTACTTTGATGCTGGAAAAAACGATTACACAAAGGTCAAAGTGGATGATGACAGCTTTGATTAACGAGAAAATTGATCATTTGCCCTAAGGTACATGAGGCTTTCATTACTTTTTTTTTTTTTGACAATGGAATTATCTCCGGCCTCTGCATAAGCACACAGCCAAGGCTTTCATTACTTAGGATTAAGTCTCTGGTAATAGCCCAAATGTCCAATGGTTAGCGAGCAAATTGACAATTGACCCCTTTTTTTATATTTTTAATCCTGCCTTCTTCCTCCTCACACTCTTTTCTTTTTTTCCCGTTCACCGGCCATGGCTGACCCAGGTGAGCTCCGAACACAAGCAGCCGACAACACCAAGAGTTCAATATGGCCGCGTCCACTAGGTGCTCCTCAGCATCGGTTATTCTGTGGGCGGATCTCGAGGTATCTTGGGGTGGGCCACGGCATACCTTGTAGATCGGCTCAATCTGATCTATAATACCGTCATTATCTTATACAGTCAGCTTGTGAAGGTCATAATTTTAGATCTGTAGATCCGATTGAGTTGATTCTTACTCCTCCCCCATCAGGCTAGTCTTTTGGGGGCCACATGGGACTCTTATGGCCTGGCTATAGCAGCCAAGGTGTGTATTCCCTCGTTGGGCCAAGGCCCACGCCTGGGCGATTGGGCAATCCGCTCGCCAGGCGAAACACGTCGCCATACTGGTGGGCAGCGAAGAATGCGCTGCGCACCGAGAGGATGCATCGCTTGGTATCGAGCTAGGTCCCAAACAAGAGGGTGGGAATGATAGTACCACCTTGCTTGTGGAGGAGAGAATACCACCTTAAAGGGAGAGCAACCCCCCCCATCAGGCTAGTCTTTTGGGGGCCACATGGGATTCTTATGGCCTGGCTATGGCAGCCAAGGTGTGTATTCTCTCGTTGGGCCAAGGCCCACGCCCTTGGGCGATTAAGCGATCCGCTTCGCCGGGCGAGGCACGCGTCCATACTACTGGGCCGAAAGCACGCGTTAACGCGGGGGATGCATCGATTGGTTAGTTTCAAATTGAATCTAATTTCTCTTGTTAAAATTTCACATCAATCCAACGGTTGGATCTTGAAATTATTGTTTTAGTTAACATATGTCATCTGTTTTTTCGAAACCGAAACAATTTTTATAATTTGTTTAGGGTGATTTGAGAATCAATAAAATTTGTTTTAGCTTCTCAAATCATTCACCCTCGATTGCTATATTAGTGTATATCGATCCTACATGTGATTTGAGTGCAAGACTGCTAGTTGATTTATAGAGTAGAAACAAATATAATTGCTATTTTGCTAGAGACTAGAGAGTTGCTTGTTGATGCATTGCTTTTTTTGTTTGTAGAGTTTTTGAATTATGAAGAGGAACATAGACATTGCATCTCTTTTTCGGAAACATACAGCAAAGAAAGCTGCTGCTGCTTCATCTCTTTTCTGGAAACATTGCAAAACGAAAAGTAAAGAAGGCTGTTGCTGCTTCATCTCTTTTCCAGAAACATTGCATCTCTTTTCTGGAAACGTATATTGAGCGAGATATTTTCTTTCAAGTTGATGAAAATGATATAATCAAGAGTTTCATGGCTATTAGAAGGTAGAAGCCAGACAAGGATAAGAAGTAATATTGTATTCTTTGAACTATTGCAGGTGTGTAAGCTTCTTTTATGCATATTTCATACTTAAAATATTCGAACTATTTACATTATAATTTATACTTGTATTATCATGTTTCTAGTTATTTTATACTCGTATACTGAATTTCTTGACAACATTTGTAATTATTTATCGAATTGTTCATTGGATTTTACCGAATTGTATATTATAGTATTAGCTCGACATACCCTAACTTAAAATCCTAGATCCGCCACTGTTGTTACGTGCATCTCGATCGGCAAGCTCCTCGCCATCATCGGTCCCAGCGACGTCGGCAAGTCCACGATGCTCGAGATCCCCACCGGCCGCCTCCAGCTCTCACCACCATCTGAATGTAGGGCCGAAAAGATGACTAGAGAAGAGTGAATAGAAAATAAATAAAATTTTCCTTTTAAAATTAAAACCATTTCCCTAACTAAAAGAATATATCAAATGAACTAGTCGGATGAATGGTAAATCCAGCAACTAGTTGAATAAACAGTAAAATAGCCCTGGTTGGATGAACAGTAATGATGAGCAGTGAAAAACACTGGTAGAGTGAACTGTACCTGGTCGAATAAAACGGTACTCCATAAAACAGTAGACTATACCTTGTATGATGGAAAGTACCGTCGACCAGTAAAAAACAACACTAGTCGGTGAATAGTGCTTAAATGAATAGTAAAATCAGCGCGATCTCAAAACTAAAAATCGATGTAGCCTTTGATCAGCTGATCCAAAACCCATGAAACATTGTATGCTCCTTATGGATATAAGGAACATATTCTAATCTTCAATCGCAAGGATTGTCATTAAAATTCTGACTTTTTCAATCTAAGTAAGGTTGCACTAAAATCGGACAAAAACCAAAAACTCCACCCTGAGCTTACTCGAGGTGATTTGATGATTAAAATAGTCTTAGATGGTCTTCCACATGTTATAGTAAGCAAAAACAACAAGGAACCAACCCTCAAATGGGCAAGAATACGATCTACCAAAAATCCTTCTCTTTTCAAGTAAAAAGATCGATTTCTTGCATGAACGTAGAAGAAGGACTTACAGCTTGCCTAGATGATTGAGATATGATCTATAAAAGGCTCATCCAGCAATCATTTATCCTTGGCAACAAGAAGAACAAGAGAGAAAGGAATCACAGATAGATCAAAACTCAAGAGGGAAGGGCAACTAAATGAGCATGAACTTGAGCACGAAAATAATTTTTATTTCTTTATAAGAGGAATGGTTACAAAGTCTCACAACTAAGTGGGTAAATCTCAAGAGAGCATAAGAAAACCAAAATTCTTCTCACAAACCCTAAAACCCTTTACACCCTGGGGAAAGGCATCTCTCTACCCTCTCTATTTTTAACCTAATCTAAGCAATTTCCGCCATTGGATGACTTTTTTTCTCATAAAAAAACTCATTAAGGGCGGAGATTAACTCACTCATATACGGGCTAACCCGAAACCCAACAATATAACGGGTTTTGACACAACAATTCTAACTTAACCGCTACTACACTCGCGAATCCTTGATCAAACAATACTTCTTCGCTTGAGTAAAACTTAAGTTAATATCTCCACCATCCACTTGTCTTCTTTGCTTGCAGCTGCTCCCTATCCTCAGTCATCTTTGGTGCTACCTTGACTGTCTGAATCTCAGCTCTTCTAGCCTAGTCCTAATCTCTTCCGCCTCACCAAGACCTAGCTTCGAAGTCCTGAAACCACGAGCGACAGGCAAACATATAACATAATGATATCCAACAACATATGCAATTAAATCAACATATAGCCAGAATGATACACAATTCGTATTGACTAGTTTAAAAAAGCCTATTGGGCTTAGGGTGCATTTGGCAGAGCTCCCAACTTCAGCTTCCCCATGAGAAGCTGAGGAGCTCTACCAAACAAGAAAAAAATCAACCAGTTCCATATAGGAATCCGAGGAAGTGATTCATGTTTTTTGACTTGCAGCCTAGGAGCTAAAAAAACCTGCTCCCCACCTGATTCACAACCTCCCAGTTATGAACCTCCCCACCAAGTTCATAACTATTTCTCAGATAAGAATCACTTCCACCAAAGAATCGATTCCATAGAAAATTAGGGGGTGGAACTGGAGAATCAAGATCTGGAGCACTATCAAACAGGCCCTTAATAAACTCTATTTTGGTCCACGCACATATATAATGCCGCAAAAAAACCTACTAGAAAAGTGTCCACACACACATACACATACACATATATATAACTAGTGCACAATGGGCCCGCGCATTGCTGCGGGTGTTAGGAATTGCCGATACAGGTATAGATTCTAATGAAGGAAGGAAACCTTTTTTGATAACACATAAAAAAGGAAACTAAATAGTTGTAAATTTTAAAAATCACAAAAGCTTGATCGTGATCTTTTTTATGGTATCTCAGGTATGCTCACAGGACCCTTCTAACAAATTTTAAAGAATTCACAGATTTAGTAGCTCAATAAAATCAGCAAACTCACCTTAAGTGTATAAGTAGCATTGTCAGAATTTTTTAAAAATTGCAAAATCTTGATCACAATTTGGAATTTTTATAGTAGTATAGGCATGCTCTCAGGATTCTCAATTAAATCAGCGAAGTTACTTTAAACATATTAATAGCATTGACAAAATTTTTAAAAATTGTACAAGTTTGATCATGATCCGGATATTTTATGGTAGGTTAGGCATGCTTTGAGGACGATCCTAAATTTTTAAAAAATTATGACATGATTTAATAGTTGAATAAAATCAGTGAATTTACTACATTCTCTATTTCCCAAAAACAAACACTAGCTACAGTGACTACGCCCGAGGGGATTCGAATCGGGGACCTGTCGGTCGAACGACAAGCTGTGGGCCAACTGAGCTAAGCCTGTATTGTAAAATTGTATGCATAAAAAATATATAAGCATGTATTTCAGTTCACTGTACAAAAGCGACACGTGGTAGGCTGACGTGCGGGGGTGTCGTACCTCCCAACAATAGTAATATTTATATGATGCCAAAAAAACCTGTTAGGCTTAATAAACTTCGATTTTGGTCCTGATCCTGATTGGGATTTCAAACAACGATGGCTCTAACTCTTCCCTATCAATCTTCAGTGACAAGCTCGGTGGTCTGGCTCGCATGTTGTCCACGCCGATAGCTGTGGCGGTGTCCCGTCCCTCCAACGTCCTTGGCAGTCTCCGTGAAAATAGCCCGTGTGAGCATGCACCACGCAAGGCAGTCGTAGTGACTTACAGTGGCAGCTCGATGGCTCTTTACTGTCTTTGCCATGACTAGGCACATCCCTAGCTCCGGCAAATGAAGACGACCTACTGCCCCCTGCGCATAGCATGGCCAATCAGCTATGCGCCATTAGCACGCCTTGGCTCAGGCGGCATTGCATTGCTTGCCCGCTCGTGCATGGCGGTGCGGCAGCGGCAATTCACTAGCATTCGCTCTCGGTGGAACATGTCAATGGTGATACGATTGACCCGTTTTAATGGCATGGAGACGGCGGTAGGTTCAACGAGGCACGCGCAATGCGTTTACCTTAATGTCCGACTGTGTCCCACACACTGCAGCGATGTCTTGGGCTCGACCTACCTAGCGGATTAATAATGGCGATGTCCGACATCCTGCTACGACGAGATCGTCGGAGACATTCCATGCTCACGGCACTGTGTCCCATTAGCTCTCATGGTGCAACAAAGATGGCCTCTAGCGAGGCACACCACAGCATGGTCTCAACAACGTTCTAGCATACTCACCACGAGGCACATAGCGGTGGCACAAACATGGCATACCCCTATGCGGGTCGCTGACTATGCACGAGGCACGACACGACATTAGTCACTCCACAATGTGATCTGAGGCCGGTGCATCGATTTGGTGGTGCCACAGTTCTACCCGATGCTTAGATCTATTCGGCAGACATGCCACAACATGATACAACGGTCGAAGAACGTGACACATGTGAAGACGTGACACAACACCGATCGCAACAAGGAAACGATGGCCAGGGATTTGAGTGGTGCTAATCCCACCCAAGGTGAGATATCAACCAAATTAGAAGCATAAAAATTAGAGTGGGACCAAATAAATCTGGCAACTGAATTAACCATGAAATATTAAACAATAATTTTTGAAGAACGAACGCCCTTCATTCGGGAGGACTCTCGTGCTAAAAACATGTTATGTATCAAGGTTGTCGTTGACCAGTCAAGATCGTATGAATAAGCGGTCAGAATATATACACAATATGTAGATCGACAGCTCTGTCTCCTTTATTTATATTTTCTAATGTGTGTACAGCGTGTCCCTAAGCTTCTATTTATATGGGGGAGAAGAGGGGGCTTTCTATCCTCTTTATTTATATTTTCTGCCACGTGTGTGTAGAATGTGTCTCTGCGCCCTTGCTTAAATAGCCAAAGGGAAGATTTTCTTTAAACAAGAAAAAAGTTAGATTCTAAAGTAATATATGAAAGTCTGAATTCTAATTAGGGATCTAAAAATGTCATTTGAAAAATACCCACGTGTGGTCTTCCAAGAAAAGCCGATTATCAGCGCATTTTCCCACCAAAGTCTATGCCTTTTTGGCCTCTGAGATGTTATTTTCTACAAATGTAGCTTTCATGTGAGTGAGTTTGCAAAACTAGCTCTATCCCTGATTACAAAAGGAGCGGAAGGCGCCACGTGTCACTTGCTGCGCTCCCGTATCACAACACCTTGCTAGGATCATGGTAGGCGATATGCCACGTTTTGTGAGCTCGATAGGTCCTTAATGAGTAGCCATGCCTCAGTAAGCTAGAACATGTAAGTACGGTAGGCTAGCACATGAAACTATGCGTCGCTAGGAATTATTTAATTTAATTAATTAAGTATTAAGTAAGTATGGTGATGTTGAGCAATGGTAGCTTGGTAGGCTATTGAATGCAATACTGAGCAAGAGGAGCTCGGCAGGCCAGTAGGAGGCTGTTGTCGTCCTACCAGTACTTTGCCATTGTAAGGGAGCATGATAGGTGACACTACTTTTATGGCGAACCGCAAAATTAACCTAGGGTAATGACAATAACACCGCCATTACTCTAAGGTAATTACACTGATCTAGGCCTATTAACAAACAAAATGTCAGCAGTGCCCGACATTTTATCAATTAATACATCATGTTGATACGAAAAATTATTACAATCCATTGCCATACAGAGTTACAATTCCATTAACATAAGTCATACATAATATACAAGTATCACTGAATTAATACATATAACTACTAATATACCCAGTGGATCCATGGAAGCTACCACACGGTCCACTACTCTACCCAGTCCTCCTGGTAGTTCTCAAACTCCTCATAAACCTGATCCTACAGGTGGCCCTCACCCCACGTCTCGTAGGCAAGTCCATAAGGGTTGTGTTCTAAGCAAATGGGGGAATTAAGCATGAGTGAGTACAAAGTACTCAGTAAGTATTAATAACAAAAATGTATCATATGACTTTTTCCACTTTCCTCTCATGTACATATCTCTCTTTCTCAAATCTTTTTTTTAAAAAAGGGTTTTATTAGGAAAGAGTGGGGTTTCGATTTTAATTACTAAAATTGCTAACAACACTTATATATGATGTAGATTTAGTTTCTGTAGTCTCCAATCTAGGAGACAAGCATGAATTCTTGATTTGACCCTACGCAAGTTTGTACCACTTTACCTATAGTGATCCCAACCTCTGTAGAGATACCATAATGTTTATCCCTACTCAGATATTTGATCTCTATCCTTAGTAGCTAACGAGTAGTGGTGTCCTTCACCAATGTTCCTCACACAATCATAGCATACCAGTTATACCCTAATTTCAATGTACATCAGCGGTACTAATCTAACGATGTTTAAATATAGCATTTTGGAATCACCAACCGCAGCTGAGTTCCAAAATTGTGTTCCTCACCAGTCTTCCGACCTACCCAGTTTCTCACTCTTATTTATCTACTCATACCTACTATAGAGATCATAAAATCCTCATAGGATAACCTCTTTTGATCGTTTCCACACACTGGTTGATACGAATTTACAGCTTGAATGAGTATAGTGGTTTATCATTATATTTTAGCTCATGTAGAGGCCCACCATTCTCAAAGGCAGCACCCTGTACCCACCTCATATATATACATTGTCGGCTCTTTCGTTGAATGAGCCATCCCAAGCACATCGATAATCACTGTCTTAGCAGTTCACAATTAAACCAACTTTTCCAATAGCTTATATTTTAAGGTTTTCTTAAGAAGAGATTTTTTCCAATGCATTGGTAATAACACGTATACAAAATACATTTAATTAAAATTACTCCAAATATGGTCAAGTGATGCTTGCCTAAAATTTTTGTGAAAACAAACATCCTCACACGGCTTCTAAAGGCGATGTCCCGTTGGATTCAATTTACTTTCTGAAATTATGGAATACTATAATTCAGGTGGCAACCAAATTTGTACATGTTTTATGGTATCCAACCAATTTTAATTATTTCTTTATTTATTTATCCGTTCTTATTCATCCTTCTTTTGCTTTTATTTAATTTTTCTAATACTAGTGTCATTTCATATTTTCATTATTGCTATTTATTTACTTATTTATTTTTTTCCTTTATAGGTTACTTTTCCTCGTTCTAGCCTCAACTGGACGAACCCTCATTTCTCTGGCTCTCACCCCTAAGCTCCACTCTCTCTCTCTCCATTTCCCATGCCGTCGCTACCCCTCGTTTCTCCCTTGCCTGTGCCGTCAACGTAGCCGCGCTAGCTGGTGGCCTCCCCACCGCCTACCAGTCAATGCTGACACCTGCACCCATGCCTATGCCTAGCGTCACTGCCATCTCCTCCCACCCAGATCTACCGCTACTACTTCCACTGACCGGCTTGGCCCTCATGCCGCGTCGTTTAGGCCATGCCCCTTGGTCGGCCTTACCCCTCCCCTCTCATGGCGCCATCAGATCCTGCTACCTGTGGCTGTCGTGCCATCGGCCGTCGGGCCTCCTCTCCACGACCCACCACTGGGTGGCTCTTCTGTTACCACTGTCCCTTCTACCACATGGCGCCATTGCCCCTTTACCACTTGGCTACTGAAATGCTGTGGCAGAGGCCAACGACTGGCCTTTTCTCCATACCGCTTTTTTTTACTGATATGCTAGTTTACTTATCTAGTTATTTGATTTTGTGTTGATCTATTCGTGCACTAGTCGATGATGATTTGGGGTTGCTTGGGTTGGCGATGCTACGTCGACCCACGAAGGTCTCTCATTTGTTGGGGAGTACGTGGGGGTTGTCGGGCACGCACGACACCGCCCCTGGCACGATCCGACCTCTAAGACCTATGGTAAGCCTAAACCTCCTACTCCCTACCCTTCAGTTGTGCTCTAGTGCTCCTAAGGCTAGCCAATGAAATGCTTATATGCAAACCTGGTGAGGTAAGGTCAGAGGGGGATGGTTTTGGATGGTGGTATGGTTGATGGTGAGGTGCTAGTGGTTGTGTTGATGGTGCTGCGGCTGGGCTCCTTGTTGGGGTTGCTCTTCCTCTTAGCTTGTTCCTGGTTGGTTTGGTGGCTTGGCCTTGGCTTGCTGGTTGTGGTGACCTTGCTCGTTCTTGGGGGCTTTCTCCTAGCTGGTTGCTTTGGTTGCTTCTTGTTCTAGGGGGCTGCTCGGCTGTAGCTTGGGGGTCTTGTTGGCTTCTGGATTTAGGATGGTTTGGATGCATATGTGGGGAATGAATGTGTTGGAGGAGGCTGGTTCTGGCTCCCTTTCCTTTTTAACCATGCTCGAGCATATCTTTTTACTCTGAGAGATATTTTGGTACTAATTACACGTTGTAGGGTCGAGGATGCGCTTAGAGGGGGGTGAATAAGCGTTTACAAAAATAATCGCTCTCTAAAATGACACGCTCTAATCAATCCCTATGTCAAAACCTAATCAAAGATAACGTGGAACTGATAAACTAGGTTTTGATAATTAAAACTTAAATCAACTAGGCTCACTAGTGCACTAACTAAATTAGGTCTCTACACAAGAATTGCAAGGTTGAACAAGCAGGCAATAGTAAGCAATTCTAACACAATCAAGCAATCAATAATATAGCAATAATGTAAATGCTTGAATGTAAATGAGACAAGAGACAACCGATGTTTTCCCGTGGTCTCGGAGAATTGCCGATCTCCCCTACTCCACGTTGAGGTAAGCCCAAACTCTTGGATCGGCTCCGCACTTGAGCACCCGCCTCGATTCCACTAGTGGTGGTTTTTCACGCTTTCGCGTAGGCTAACCCAAACCTTTACAAACTTCACCGGGGCGTCTCACAACCTTGAAAGCTCCCACGCACAACGCTCTACGCCATCTAGAAGGTGGCAACCTCCAAGAGTAACAAGTCGAGTCCTCGACTCAAGCTTCACCTAGCGCAACACATGCACTTCCGGTGATCCCCTAAGTACAATACGTGCACTAGGTCTCCCTCAAGTATATCACATGCACAAGAGGTCACTCAATCCACTCTAGATGCAACACATGCAATCTAGTTTCACTCTTTGCTCAAGAATCAACTTGAGAGGATGCAACACATGCAAACCACCTCTACACAATTCACATAAGAGCCAAGAGACTTCACAAATGCAGCAACCACCAGCAAATGCCCCCCATGGGGTCTATTTATACCCTTCCAAGGAAAACTAGACATTTAGGGGTATTTCGGGCAAAAAATAGCAAATCCAGCACTACCAGCTTATAGCCCCGGTAGTGCCGGCCTTGACCTCCAACGGTCGGCAACAGCTACTTTTTCGGTACTACCGCCCTCTAGGGCCTGGTAGTGCCGACTTGAGTGGCAGTACTGGCCCCACTAGGCGATACTGTCGGCCTCAGATTCTAGAAAACACCACGTACTGGAATAAAACTACCGACATTGTATGTCCGGTAGTACTGCCGAGCGACACTACCTCTCCCATAAGCGGTAGTGCCGGCCTAGTGGTACTATCGCACATTACATGTCGGTACTGCCGAATTTTTGAAGAAAAGTAGATTTTTAACACTAAAATCATTTCTCCAAAAACCAAACATTATTCTTTGAGCCATTAAATGATCAACATATGATCATATACTTATGCAAAACACATTTACACCAAATTAGCTTATGCTCAAAGAATTTTAACCAAATTGTGAAAACACATTTCACATTCAACTCAAGATCTATTTGCAAAATGTATGAAGCAAAATAACCCCAAATCTATAAGAATAATCCCTCTAGCCATATGAAGGTCAACACGAGACCCAGTTATCGACGTACTTTACACCAGGGTACCCTCTCCGCTGCAGATGAGTAAGACCGCGTGGCAGCCCCCCTCGGCGGCTCGGCGAGCAGGTGGGCGATCATGCCCTGCTCGCCGGGTGCCGGCCACCCCTCGGGCTACCTAGCGAGTTGGCGGGCACTCTAGCCCCTCTTGCCAGGCCACGAAGGTGACCAAAAGAACGAGAAGAAGGTTTCGCCTTGAAGTCTCCTTCCCTTGGCACGTTGTGTCAGAGCCTGACACGTTGAGTCAGGGCCATTGATTGCGAGGAATTCTGCAGTCGACACGACGATGGCCCATCCCCCTGACACCTCACACCAAACCCGGCCCGTCGCAAGAACGTCGCATCCTGGGCGGACCGGGCGAGGCCACACAGCAGCATTAAATGAAGCTTGAAGGACAAGGCTACAGCGAGGGGTGTAATAAATGAGTCGTGGGTCGGTGTGATAAGATCACAGTGATGGGTGTAATTAATGAGTCGTAGATCAGTATGATGTCACCTTCCTACTTACCCGAGCCAGCCCACTCTATATAAGTGAGCTCTGGTGCATGGGGAAAGGGGGCCGATAGGGGACGAAGAGTTGGAAGACTTAGCGAAAAAAAGCAGAACTAGCTGAGAGAACCTTTGTAATCGCCTTCACACTTCATCAACGAAGATCTAGCAGGACATAGGGCTGTTACCCACACTTGGGGGCCTGAACCTGGATACGTTGCTGTGTTGTTTGACCTGTTGATCCTTGGAATCCCTCGCGCAAGAGTGATTAGGGTTTCCAACTACGAAGACGCCCTCTACCAAACCATGGCCTCTGTCCTAGGAGTGGTCAACCCTGTCCGTTGACGGAGTTCTATCCGGCGAAATACGCCGACACCAGTCAACTTGCAAACACCCGTTGCAAGCCCTACTCATATGCTTTCAGGATTCTGGACTCATAGACATCAGTTTATTCGCACAACGAACTTGCAAATGACACATTAAATTGATTTCATGCTTAAGCATTACTCTTTGCAACACATGCAAAAGTATAGCTCCAAGTAACACCAAATCAAGGTGCATGAACTTTCTAATTGCAACACATGAAATTATTTAGTTCCAAACAACTACATTAAGACCAAATCAAATATATGAGCTCTCTACTTACAACACATGCAAGCCTCTAGTTCCATACATACTACATAAACACCAAATCATGCTTGAGCTCTCTTCTTTTGCAACACATACAAAACTTAGCTCAAAGCAACACCACATCAAGGTGCATGAACTCTCTAATTGCAACACATGTAATTCTCTAGTTTCATGCAACCATATTAAGACCAAATCAAATGTATGAGCTCTCTACTTACAACACATGCAAAACTTAGCTCCAAGCAACACTTTTGATTTTGAAAGATTTGTCTTCTAAACAAAAAACAAAGCATGAAGCGTCAACAATTGCAACACATGTAAAAGTGAACTTCACAAAAAAGTCAAAGCATTAGCTTATCCTATTTGCAACACAGGCAAATTAAAGTTTTATGCGAAAACCAAATGCTTATTCTTTTCTTCTTTGTAACACATGCAAATCAGAGTATTATGCAACAACAACCAAGCATACACTTAACTTATTCGCAACACATGACAAATAGTTAGCTCTATGCAAAAACAAATCCAAATAAGACTTGAGCTCGAGTGAACACGAGATTGAGATCATCAATACATGATGAAACTTAAGCTAAGACTCAACCCCTCTTAATAGTACGGTGCTAAAAACTAGACCCAAAGCTAAGAAGCATACTTAGCCTATCTAGTTGTACTTTGAACTGCCGCATGCGAGCAATTTCCTTTGGGGTCTTTATGATCTTCACTTATATGCTCCCTTGGGATCGTCATCCAGCTCTCCTCTTAACCTCTACGGGATCTCCTCTTGACGTCCATCACCTCATGATGTCGTCCTTGTCCTGTTTTCATCATCTCAATCATCTTTGGACTTAACTTAGCTCAATCACAACTCATAAAAATAATTAGTCCAAGATGTATGGTTGTCTCAATTATCTCTTGCACTCTATTAACACATAATGGATACCTTTAGATCAATTGAGTACAACCCTAATCAATTTGAATGATTTAAATATGTCTTAAGTATAATAATGCAACACATGCTTCATTATACTTAAGAACTATTCATTTATCCTTAATTAATCAAGGAACACCATTAACACAAGAAGAATTATTCTTTAATGATTAATAAGACAAATGAGCTCAATTTAAATTTTCATTTAAATTAACTCTTCAAATTAGAGTGTGAACTCCCCCTAGATGTGTGCATCCATGTAATATATGGATTGAGAAACATGATGCACATTTTGTGGTTAATACAATGAAAAAATTAATACTTTAACTTAAATCCAAAATATATAATTAATACTAGAAAGAATACACATACATACCTTAGGTTTTCCATTTTCCATCTAAGTATGAGACTACTGAACATTTGCTCAATAAACATATTAGTCTCATGAAGATTAGATTTGTCATTAAACAAGGATTAAGCATTAATGTAAACCAATCGTCAAAACCAATGGAGTTTGAACTTACACACATCGCTATGGTTTTTCGACAAAATAGGTTTGCATACTACCAATGATGAAACCCATTCTAGCGAGAGGTGCCGATTGACTCAAGGTGGTCTATTATCTCGATTAGCATTATCTTATCACATGTGGATCTGGCGGCAAATGATTCATGTCCCAATTTATTATCATCTAGATCTTGTTCATAGATGTTGTGTTTTAATGGTTGCAAGTGATCTACTCCGACGGTTTAAAAGATGGCTGAAGTGTGGCTTCTTGTACCTATTCTTTTGTATTTCATTTGTTGTAACTAATATTCGTCTATGATTACAATGTATGAATTCTATATGGTGCTTGTTGGATACTGAAATGGTGCTTATCTTTATTACCTGTTTTAATTAAGTGTGTTATTAGTTGGTTTATGATCTCTTTTGCATATACTAAGGGCTTGTTTGTTTTTACTTTGGATTGTCTAAAAAATGATTATGGATTGTGGTTGTAGAGAAGCTAATTCTTCAAAAGTTGGAATCTAAAAGCACATATAGGACCTGTTTGTTTTTGCTTTTAATCCTGGATTCTAGCCCTAAAAGCAGAATAAAAAACAAACAAACCGATTCTAGAAATCGATTTTCACAATCCAGTCCACCCATATACATTAGAATCCACAATCCACTTATATGTGCTTTTGGATTCTAACTTTTGGAGAATCAGTTTCTCTACAAACACAATCCAGAATCAGTTTTTAGAGAATCCAAAGCAAAAAAACAAACAGACCCATAAAGTGGAATTGTGTATTCTAGTATATATAGATGGGCTGGATTGTGAGAATTAATTTATAGAATCGAGGTATTTATTTTTTATTCTGTTTTTAGAACCAGAATCCAGAATCAAAATTAAAAATAAACATGGCCTAAGTTCTAGGGTTGGCTTTAGGGTCGAGGACAGCCTAGTTTTACAAATCGGTTTGCACACCAACCAGATTTATGTACAAAATAAAAAAGGTGTCCTCAGCAAAAACGGCCTCCGTCAGCCAAGCTCCAAAAACGCCAATATCTCCGTTCGGTCCCCGGGTTTCTACGACGCGCTGCAGTCCGTCGGATGGGAGGCAACGGACGGACCAAAGCCCGTGGCGCGCGATGCGGGCCACGGCTCCCGGAGAATGCGAAACAAAATGCGACACGTGGACAGGGCCAGATTTCCCAGGCTCCGACGTGTGTCAGTGCATCCCATCTGGTCCACCGGGCCCACCCGCCAGAGGGGCGCGTGACTGCGTGAGGGGGGACGGCTACCCGGGGAGCTTTTAAATAGCGACTCTCCCCGGTGGATTCGGAGGCGGCCTCTTCCACACCCCGCATAAACCACCGTTAATTCCTTAAGAAAGGGGAGGAAAAGGGGAGGGTGCGTGTGTGGTGTCCGCTCGATCCGGCCCCCAGCTCTACCACCCGTCTCAGGTACCCCGCATTCGCCTCATGTGATTCCTTCTCGTATCACTGTTTCATAAAATCTTTTGATTCGGTGTGAATTGGTGCGGAATCTGTTTGTTTTCATTTGGGGGCGTTTGGTCGCCGCCGAGCTCGCTGTCGATCTCACTGCCGGGTATGTGTGGGGGCCTTCTGGTATAGGTTCTTGAAAAGAAATCTAAACGAGGCTTTTGTTGTGTTTCTTGTTAGATCTGTAGGATTTAGCGGTTGGTGATATTCAGATATTTCTGTGTACATTTGGGGTTCTGATCTCTGTTTCTCTGTCGTTACCACTAGTTTTAGGAACCTGAAATGCTACCATTCGGCAATCGGCACCGCCTTTTCGCAATTCCCGTTAATTTTGTTGGGAAAGCTGCGACCATTACATCTTTTCTATCCTCGAAGCCTGTCTCTTCCTTTCGCTGCTTTAAAGTTTACGTCCCTCCATGTTGGAATTCGATGCCGATTCCACGTTTTTTCTTATCGTGGTCATCGAGGGCCCGATGACGATACACGCTAATTGTCCTTTCGGAAATGGTAAACGAGCATTTCAGAAGAGGCAAGTTGGTGCTGTGGTCGTTTTGCTGACATATAAAACATCTCTCTTTTCCAATGGAACCTAACCGGCGGAGGCATATGCTTCTCGTGCTCTAGTGGTTGAAAGAAAAGAAAAGAAAAGAAAAGAAAAGAAAAGAAAAGAAAGGGAAGGCCGTTCCTTTCACATCTCACTCACGCGCTGGGGCTATGGAAGCCGGGGACGGCGGCGGCGGCTACTCGTGCACGGGGTGGTTGCTTGACCTAGAAAAAGGCATCGTGATTCTCGACGCGCCGCCGTCAGATTCCTTTCCCGGTGCTTGGACGGTGGTGATTTTCTATACCCTTGTAGGGTTATTTAGGAGTTAGAACTGAACATGCCTAGCGTCAGGCCACGGCTGTGTGTCCGCGCTAAGGTACAAACTGCGGGGGTCACAGCCTGCAAAGTCGGCAGGGTGGCACCGGATTCCAGGCCCATATGATGGCCTGTTTCTCCCATTTTTATCTCTGCCATTTCCAGCCGTAGATAACTTAGCTGGACGCGCGCAAGTGTACAAAGGCGTAGATCAGCAGATCTGGGTGGCGACGGGTTGGCCGGTCGTTCACTTCTCCTTGGATTTTTGCACACTGCAACTTGCTGTTTGATTTCTGATGGCACTCTTGTACTCTACCAGTGGTAGCCGCATGCCCGCATGTGCCGCTTCCTACGGCCTCGTCCTCTAAGCGCAAAGGCAGCAGTCCGAATCAACCCGTACGGTCGTCTATTCAGGATTAATGCCTCGAATCAGCGCAATTCATGCATCAAATCTGCGTCTCTGTCCGGGCTGTCTTTGCTTGGCCGTCGGAAATTAGACGGCACGCTCGTGCCTTTTGAGCCAAGGGAGACAGCATCTGAATCCAAACTAGTGGAGGATGTGTATAAGTAACATGGTGATCGCGTGCACCGCACCTAGCTTTCTTTCTTTTTACCCCTGTTCCGCTAACATGAGGTGAGAAAGCGCGTGTGTGAAGACGGGTAGATCTCTCTGAACTCTGAATAAGTCGTAGTACGGAGAGAGACGCCCGCTACATGTTGTTCGTCAAAACTGACTGCTCATTGGGATGTCACGATTAAGTCGGGTGAATGGCGGATGGCTTAGATTTGACCGTCCAATGTGTATGGTAGGATCTGATAACGTTATCGTATCATAGAATTATATATGCTAGCACGACTTTTGCGAACTTGTGATGAATTTATTTTGCTCACGTTTCTGGTGGTGCACATCGTCTCCGGCCTCCGCCGTGACTCTGGGAGCACATATTTCTCGAGGGAATTATATAACAAAGTAGTAGTCAAATCGTCAGGCAACCTCACAGCACCTACCCTTTTTACATGTTTAATCGACCGGCATTTGTCTTTCTTTTACTGTGCATCCTGCGTGCGCTTGACTCTACCATGGTACAGTTATTAGTTTGTGTGGTTATGCGGAAGCATGGGATAAGGCAGATCTATGTGAAGTCGTGATGCACACACACACTCGAAAACGAATCTAAACATGTCACAGATGCCATTGGGCTCGCACATGGATCGATCCCCAACTTGCAATGCCATATCGGAATAATTTATCATGTTAAGCCACGAAAGTGATGCGTTTTATCATCTCACGGCACGGCACCCGCCACCTATCCCCACCGCCGTAGCCG
Source organism: Guadua angustifolia (assembly GCA_036346375.1). Lineage (NCBI taxonomy): Eukaryota > Viridiplantae > Streptophyta > Magnoliopsida > Poales > Poaceae > Guadua > Guadua angustifolia. The sequence continues at coordinate 9,721,073 of CM070503.1, forward strand.
GAGACTGAAAAAGTTCTATAGTACGGTTGCTTCGTAGTATCTATAGTATCACTCTTAGAATAAAAACATAAGAGTAAAAACATATGGTATATATATAGAACGACGCGGCATTGCTATCATGCAATCGAGAACAAGTGAAATATCATGTATATTCATGATCAATCCATTATGAAAAGTTTCAAAAATTCTGAAAAAAATCATGGATGTACATCTCATCTTACCCCATGATATATAAATTTTATATGTAGATTCGTTCTATGTTAGAAGTTACAAAAATTTGTCTTTTTGTAACTTCTAGCATAGAGAATTTTTTTGAAACTTTTCTAATGGATTATGGATTGCACAGAAACTCGATTGAGATACAAAGCTTGATTGCTGCGATCGTTGTCTATATGTAGAGGAGAGAAGAAGACTTATTTATTTTGAGATCTGTATTTGCTTTGTGTCTAGTTTCCGTGCTTTGATTGCTTGCGCTTGTGCTTCTCTCATGCACTCGCAGAACACAAGTAAATTATTACAGCCAACTTGCTAGATATTTTTGTTCATGACAGTTCTGGATTATGGCATTATACTATTATTCTTGATTTGCATCTTCTGATCTCAGTATATTATTGCTCTTGATTCTCAGTCTCATCACCTTTTTGTGTTTGTTGTCAGCAGCAACATGGGTGCCGGAGGCAGGATGACGGAGAAGGAGAGGGAGAAGCAGGAGCTGCTCGGCCGTGCCGGCAATGGTGCAGCCGTCCAGCGCTCGCCGACGGACAAGCCGCCGTTTACGCTGGGGCAGATCAAGAAGGCCATCCCGCCGCACTGCTTCCAGCGCTCGGTGATCAAGTCTTTCTCCTACGTGGTCCATGACCTCATCATCGTCGCGGCCCTCCTGTACTTCGCGCTGGTCGGGATCCCTGCCCTCCCGAGCGCGCTGCAGTTCGCCGCCTGGCCGCTCTACTGGATCGCGCAGGGCTGTGTGCTCACCGGCGTGTGGGTCATCGCGCACGAGTGCGGCCACCACGCCTTCTCGGACTACTCGGTGCTCGACGACATCGTGGGCCTGGTGCTGCACTCGTCGCTGCTCGTCCCGTACTTCTCGTGGAAGTACAGCCACCGTCGCCACCACTCCAACACCGGCTCGCTGGAGCGCGACGAGGTGTTCGTCCCGAAGCAGAAGAGCGCGATGGCGTGGTACACCCCCTACGTGTACGACAACCCCATCGGCCGGCTGGTGCACATCGTCGTGCAGCTCACCCTCGGGTGGCCGCTGTACCTGGCGTTCAACGTCTCAGGCCGCCCGTACCCGCGCTTCGCCTGCCACTTCGACCCCTACGGGCCGATATACAACGACCGGGAGCGCGTCCAGATCTTCATCTCGGACGTCGGCGTCCTGGCCGCGTCATTCGCGCTCTACAACCTCGCGGCGGCGTTCGGGCTCTGGTGGGTGGTTCGTATCTACGGCGTGCCGCTGCTGATCGTCAACGCGTGGCTGGTGCTCATCACCTACCTGCAGCACACCCACCCGGCGCTGCCGCACTACGACTCGAACGAGTGGGACTGGCTGCGCGGGGCTCTGGCCACCGTGGACCGCGACTACGGCATCCTCAACCGTGTATTCCACAACATCACGGACACGCACGTCGCGCACCACCTCTTCTCCACCATGCCACACTACCACGCCATGGAGGCCACCAAGGCGATCCGGCCCATCCTCGGCGAGTACTACCAGTTCGACCCCACGCCCGTCGCGCAGGCGACTTGGCGCGAGGCCAAGGAGTGTATCTACGTCGAGTCCGAGGACCACAAGGGCGTCTTCTGGTACAGCAACAAGTTCTAGCTGCGGGTTGTTCCGACCATCCTTACTGCAGCAATGGGATGAGGGAGAATTCAGGAAGAGAAGATTACGTCTTCGGAAGTCGTCATACCAAGTATCCATCCATCTACCTACCTATGAGTAGTCTTTAAATAGGAAAGGGCATTCGGGCACAAGGGAGGTTATTGCAGTGCCATTGCTATAGTTGCCACCAAGTGCAAGTAGGCGGGCATGCGTCCGTGCCTTTGGTCAGTTCTGTCTTTTTTTTCCCCTTCCTTTCTCCGCCTTCTAGTCGCCGGCTTAGGCTGTTGTTGGTGTCCATGGTCATGAGCCATGACATGACCGTGTTGTGTGCGTCTGTCATTGCGTTGGCGTCATCATCTCTCCGTCCCTTGCGTATTGTTGTAAGGACATTTGTTTGGTGTTTATGGCGGAATAACTGAACGTCGAACGGCAACTTTTCCGGGTATTTGGGATGTCTTTCAGACTTGGCGCTCATGATTTCCGCCATGGTCTACTCGTCTCTGGGATGGAATGGATGCGCATGCTTGATTGCTTTCTGGACCAAGGATGTCGTGTCGGCTGGTTCCGTAGAAACGCATCCACGCGAAAGAGGTGCGGTATGCAACAGCACCCTTGTTTTGTTCACTTAGATGCAGATAAGAAGATTGCATCCGATACCTATGCTATTTTTGCATTGGTTCGTACTTGATCTTAGCTATATTGCCACACTGTGGTCCACTCTTTATGCCGTGGAAGCTGTGGTGAGCGTCCGAACTCCGAAGCAATCCAAATCCGGCAATGTTGCGTTTGTGTGGCTGGAACAGGAACTATCCTCCGCGCCAATGATATTGGAAATCAATGCTTGCGAGGACCAGCTAGAGTTGCTTTCGAGCCTCAGCTGTCTTGCAAATGGGCTCTACGACTATATACTAGGTAGCCCATCATTGTACTATGCAAGAGTCGATTTGCGTAGCTAGGACAATATTCTCATTCGGATGCTCATTCTCCTGGGCCATGACATGATTCATGACATGGATCCGGGACACGGGTCAAATGGGAGCTCGTGGAAACAGCCGAAAAGTCGCAGGATCGATCACTGCTCAACGTCACCGGCAGCTGCCATCCGTCCCTCTCCGGCCAGCAGGCCATAGTATGTCAGAGCACAGCACGAAGAGCACTACGCGTGCACTGCACTGCACACACATGAGTAACATGTGACGGCATTTGCACATTGGAATTTGGAAACGCGATGCATGCCAAGAAACAGTTGCCTAGCTACTCCATGATCCACATATGTGTGAACGAACGACCCCGGGGCTCGTCGTACACGAGCACTCTTCCGAAAGGTCAAAACGTCAGCATTGTTCTAAGTATCAATCAGTCGACCTATCCCTATCCCTAGGGATGGCAATGAGGCCTGGTTTCCGTTCCCCGCCAGAGAAGTCATCTATCAGGAGATTGTGATATGAGAGGTTTTTTTTCGTGGGGCTGATAACAAGGAAAATCATCTCTATCGGGGGAATCGGGTGCGGGGGCGTTCCACCGCTCTCCATCCCCATACCCTGTACCTGTTACCTAACCCTAGAATCCTAGATCCACTCTCCGCACGGGCGCACCCCTCATTGCCTCTCCGTCCTCGCCTCCGCTTGCGGCTCGCCCCATTCCCCAGATTCCCATCTGCCTCTCCGTCCTTGCCTCCATTCACAACTCACCCCCATTCCCCCCATTCACCTCCGTCTCTTCGTCCTCGCCTTCGCTCATGGTTCGCCCCATTCCTCCTATTCACCTCTGGCTCTCCGTCCTCGCCTCTTCTCGCCTCGTCCTCTCCGCCTCACCCTCACTCTCTCCTCCTCTGACTCCCCCTCACCCTCCCATCCTTCGCCTCTGACTCCGCCTCGCCCTCTCACCCTCCATCTCGCCCCCTCCGACTCCCCCTCAGCCTCGCCCTCTCCTGCTCTCCCCCTCCGCCTCGCCCTCTCCCCCTTCGACTCCCTGCCTTCCCATCGCCCTTTCCCTCGCCCTTCGTGGGTCAATGTCGGCGGCATGGAGGCATCTGCGGACGTGGCGGTGGAGGCGGATCGCAGGGACGTGAAGCAGTGGGCTAACGGCGGTACTGTGGTAGTGGAAGCAACTTTCATGGCGGCAGTGTTGTGGCAGTTGAGCAGGAGGGCGGAGGCGATAGCGGTATTTCGACGCCATGGTTGTCGGTGTTTCGAATACCGGCTAGTGAATTTTAGTCAAGAGGTTGCGCGTTCCCTCTCCTTGAATGGCCTGACTCAGGGAGCCCAAGAAGTATACTGGTTCGGACCGAATGTCCCTACTCCAGTTCGTGTGGTGGATCTGTATTGCTTTGGGTGCAGACGATTGCACGGTGTTACAAGCGAGGGCTAAGGACTGGCCTTGAGCGCCTCGTACGAGTGGGAGAGCTCGAAAGCTTGAAGATGTTAAGGGCTCGAAGTTGTAGGAGCGTTCGAGCCGTGTGTGTGAGTAAGAACTGTTAGCCAAAGTCGTCCATTTCACGAGGTCTGCCTCCTTTATATAGACGGAGGGGGCAGGTTACATGGGAATTTGGAAAAGAAAGGATGGGGTGTCCTACGCTTGGGAGTCCTGATCTTCAGTCTTGGCGATTGACCAGTGTCTGCTCACCCCATGCTGGGTCGGTAGATACATCGAGTGGCATAGTTTTCTATTTCGCCGGGAAGCGGCGCACCTACCCTCTGCGCGTCTGCCAGGTGCTGACGCCGTAGCGCTTGGCTCTGGTGTTGCCTCGGGAGGGAGCGCATCCTCCCACTGTGCATGATTGGATGATGAGACTGGTGCTTGACTTCGGCAACCTCCCCGCCGCCTTGGGAAGGAGCCACCTGCCCTCGCATAGTCACTCTGAGCCGTCGTGTTCGTGGGGCAGGTGGTCAACTCGAGGTCGACCGGTGATGGTCTGGCACCCGACCCTTGGCGGAGATTGTCTTAGCTTGGTCAAAACTTGTGGGGCGCCTGACTCATGGCAGTGGTCGAACCACCCCCTGGTTGGTTTGGCCGGGGACGAGTGTCCTTCGTGGCCCAGCGGCGCTTTCGGCCAGAGCTGGGCTTGGGGCAGCCTATTCATCGTCCCAGGCCGCTGGGGATACCCATGGTATCAGTACTCGTCAATGGTGGTGGAGGCAGACTATGAGGATGGGTGGCTGTGGGCTAGCTTCATGTTCGCCGACGCCAAGGACTACCGGTGGCTCCCCGAGGTAAGGCTTCATGTCAATTGCTTTACTTTGTTATCTCGGGTATGGCTTCCCACATGGATTCGATACCTTGATGGGGACGAGAACATGGCAAAGTTGCCCACAATGCCAAGGTTAAGGACGAGAAATGGAAGATTTCTCCTCTCTCGGGGATGGGGACGTTCCTCCACTCTCCGCTGGGGAACGTCTTCGTTGCCATCCCTACCTATCCCAGATCGGCCTGGGCCTATCGGGGTACAGTCCTTGAGAGTGATGCCATCAGCCTCGACTCGAATTCAAAAATTTTGAGTGAATTTAGATTACATGCTTTACTGATTTATATATAAAATCAACACATAACTATAATTAAATTAGCATCAAAAAGGGAAACTCTAGTTTGAATTACAATCCAAACTTGTTTAAACTAGTTAGTAATCTAGTTAAACTCAACATCCTAAAAATTTTAAAAAATTTCCCATGCAATACATAGGGGAATATCCTCGTACATACATACATACATACATGCATACAAAGCCTTTTTCGTGCTTCAAGGGTACATACTCCCACCGCCAATATACCACTTAAACAAACCTGTTATACTTTTTTATTACTTTCGGTATACTTTAATAATAATTCTAAGATATTTCAATGCGATATGATTAAAAAAATTTCATCTTCGCCCTTTATTTTTGCTATGTAGTTCCTATATGTAAGAGGAGTATAAACACAAATTATACTATAAAGAGCGGACCATGATGGAATTTTTTTTTGTGGAACTTGCTTTCGAGTATATTATAATTAGTATTAGAGTATGCTCAAAAGGATAAAGATGTATAGCAACATCATTTAAACGGTATACTTAGAGTGGGAGTGATATCTTATAATCTTTGCGTGTAGTTTTTATTAAAATTAATATCTTATAATTAGTATACAAGTGTGACTAAAGTGACGGAGAAGGCTCATGGCTCTTGATCCTGACGCGAAACCAAACCACTCACGCATTGGAGTAGGGGTGAGCATTCGGTTTTTTGGTCAAATCAGTTTGTTTTAGTTTTTGGGTTTCGGTTAAAAAAAAAGTGGGCCCCACCCCTAAATTTGAGACAAACAGTTCCTTAGGGCATTTACAATGCTGTTTCTTAGATGGTTTTTTAGCATGCCATGTAGGATAAAAAGCTTAGGTGGCAATGAATTAATGCAGAGAGAGAAGGTTAGAGTTTTTTAAACTAGAAATGGTTTCTTCATTAAATGCTTTGGCTAAGAAACCATAAAAAACTACATTGTGGGTATGGTGGTTTCTTATGCATGCCTAAGGTGATGAAAAAGTAATAGTTAAATATTAAATGATAAAACCATGTTAAGAAACAATGCATTGTTTCTAAACCACCATTTAATACACTCTTTCCTACATGGCACACTTAGAAATCATCTAAGAAACAATGCATTGGAAATGCCTTACTGGCCCAAGCTGCGCCGACCGAGGGATGTTTGCAAGGGACCTGCATATGAAAATTTTACTATAGTGGCCTCTTGGATGAATTTTTTTTCGAAAATGACTCTGGTGGCGAGGAAATTTCAAATCTAGCCCCATGCGCGGTAAATTCAGCTCCCGAGAGTGCTAATTTTTTTTCACAGTAAGCAGCGGCTAGGGAGCGCTGTTTAATTTTTTAGTATTTGCTGGAAATTTTCAGCGGTCTAAAACCGCTTCTTTTTTTTTAGCGCGCAGGTGACTTTCAGCTGGTTTAGTTAATGAGCTACACATACGACTGACTAATTACTGCTACTGGGATGGATTCATTCTCCTGTCTTGATGCTTGCATGTATCATATCCACCGTCGGACATCATTGTGCATTCATTGGGCACGTTCGACTTAAATAGATTCCAGCGGCCCGCCTCCGCAGAAAAAAAGGAAAGCCGCCGTAATTTTCAAGTGGTTGCCAGTTGCTGTATAATCTTTTTGCGAAAATGGTCATTGTCGTGATGAAATTGCACGGCGAATTTTCTTCCCACCGGCCGGATTGCACTTTTTGTTTTTTTTAATGGTTTGGTACTGCTGAAAATCAATGAAAAAAATATCCAACAATTTGGTACGACTGACAATCAATAAAAAAAAATATAGAGAGAAATCCGGCCGTGGGGGAAAAAAAATTTTCATGCAATTTCATCACGATAATGACTATTTTCGCAAAAAGATTATACAGCGACAGGCGACCATTGGAATCGATTTAGTCAAGCGTGCCCAATGAACGCACACACGAATGCACAATGATGTCCGACGGCGGATATGATACATGCCCGCATCAAAACAGTAGAATGAATCCAGCCCAGTAGCAGTCAGTCATATGTGTAGCTAATTAACTAAACATGCATGCACGCGATTCGAACGCTCGGGAAAAAAAATTAAGCGGTTTCGGACCGCTGAAATTTTTAAAAAATATTTCAACCGCTACCGGCTGCTGAAAGTCACCTGTGCGCAGGGAAAAAAAAAGCGGTTCTAAACCGCTGAAAATTTTCAAAAAGAATTTAAAAAAATCCAGCGCTTGCTGGGTGCCGAATTTACCTCATATGAGGCTGGATTCGGAATTTCCTCACCATCAGGACCATGTTCAAAAAAAAATTCACTATAAGAGATTCTCTCTCTAAATCCCTATACAAACCCTTCAAGGAGATGCTGCTGGAGATGATAAAAATAAAAGGAATGAATATAGAAAAAGAATGAGGAAAGAGAAAGGAATAAAGGGAAATTGCTGGAGATAGTCTAAGATGCTCCTGCAGTAAAAATTTCCCTGCACGTGGGTGCGAGTAGCGACTTTAATGATTCGACCGGCAAGGCAGCGGCGCAGCCGGGTCCAGCAGTAGTGCAGTGCTATCTGTCTCTCTCTCGCCGTTCTTGCTGTTGCCGGCATTGTTTCGTGATTCTGGGACTTGATCTAGGCGTTCTCTTCGTGCCATGCGCGTGATTTTCGCCTTATTAGGATTTTGTTGACCAGGCGTGTTTCCAGAAGTCTTGTAAGTACATTAAATTTAATATAGATGATTCATTCTTTTTCGATTTGATGTGTTAGATTGCTAGTATTTATTTGGAGCTCTTTTACAGTGGATTAAAATCAATATAAACCGTCTATTTCTTTGAATCTAATGGTTGAAATAAATTTAGGTCTAGTTATACTATCACCTGTAGTATTGGTAGTAAAACTCAAAAAGGGGTAAAAGGGTAAAAAATTCCGTTATACTATATGTTCTCTACAGTAAAACACGTCCTGTGATTCTGATGAACGGCGGATGAATAGATAAGAAGCCTCTGGAGATCACTAGATATTCGGTGAATCCAAAACTGTGAACAAATTAAGAAAAATCTAAAATATCTTGATGAATGAATAGGAAAAGTCTGAAATACTCTTGAAGAATGGATAGTTAGATTTGATTTATATTACCACTACTTACTACCTGTGTTATCTACTGTAAAATTTCTCTTTGTACTTCTTTTAGCCGTAGAGTAGCAAAAATACTGTTAACAAATCAACAAGGAGATAATGCACGTTAAAATTTCCTGTGTTTCCCACATGGAACAGAGGCCGTCATCGAACTCAACCGTTGCAGTAGCAACGCTATGTTAATGTGCGTGGGCCAGGGGAAATTGTTTCATGTGGTTTGAGTGGTTCTAATTAATGTAACAAAAGATCATGCGCCCTATGTATGCAAACACTTGTACCATAGCCACAGGTGGGCCGGGATGAGAGGGTTGGAGTGCTGTCTAATCGACTTCAAACTTAATAAGCTGTTAATGCCAGGACTGAGATACAACAATAATTAATGAGCAGTTTGCAAGTTGCCACGTAATCTTTATCATCCTATGTGGCATAGAATTAATGAGGAGAGAGGTGCTTGCCGTCTCTTCGCGAGAGGACGGCAGTGACCCGTGCTCCGATGCAAAACGACGGCTCCGTCGCCCGTTGTAGGAAAGAAGACGTCTATATACTCATACTTGATCACGGTAATTTATGGGCCCATGCATAAATTAATTAGTTTATAGACTGCCTAACAGACAAGCTATTGTAGAAGTTGTCTGTTTTGTTGTCTTTACGTGACATGACATACACTTACAGATAGCAACTGTCTAAACTGTTGTACATGCCCTAAGAGCATCTCCAATAGTTCCTAATATCTATTCCTAATCTCTATTTTTGGGCGTGATAGAAAAAACAACGAGTCCAACAGTTCCTCGTTTCTTCTCCCAAAATCTTCGCACACCCTAAACAGGAGGCCGGCGTCCTCATTTTCCGACAGCGCTTCCGCTTTCCCAATCTACGATTCGCGCCTCTCCATGGCCAATCTTCTGCGGGTTCCTTCAGGCCAATTGTGATCCCGCCCACCCCACCAACCGCAAGACAGCTAATCCCGACGCCCACGCCTCCTAAACCCTTGTTAAAATACACTTGTGCATTGCCGCCCCGACAATAGGAGAATACTGCAATAGGTCTTTAGATAGTATGTGTAGATATGTATGGCATGTCCCATACCATAATTGAATCTTGCTATGTTTAGAGGATATGGTGATATCCCTTGTAATCCTCTTTGTAATTGCGTATGCTCTCATACATATAAATACAAGGACCAAGCCAAGGCGTTCATCGCCTTGGCAAAGACTAATAATCTTTTCATGGTATCGAGCTAGCAATCCCATGTCGACTTCATCATCTGCTACATCAAGCCCGCTTACCATTGTGACGCCTCATTCACCTCCAATGGTGGCTCTACTTTTGCCCTGCATCCTTTAGCCATGCGACATAAAGAAAACTCCACCTTGAGAATCATCTCCGTGGAAAGCGCAGATTCGCCATATCTGCTGCAGCCAAGACCTCATCGGCTACATCGATGGCACGATGGAGAAGCCCAACAAGTTCCTCGTCGAAATCACAGATGGAACAAGTCGTCAGGTACCAAATCCTGCCTACAAAACCTGGTACCAACAAGATCAGTTGGTCCTAAGTGCCTTGCTCTCGTCCATGACGGAGAGCATCCTTGGGCAAGTTGTCTTCCTCTCCACATCCGAAGAGGTGTGGAATGCTCTGGAGGAAATGTTCGCCTCACAATCCAGAGGCAGAACAATGCAGATTCGTCTCCAGCTCGCAAATCTGAAGAAGAAGGACATGGCAATGACAGTCTACTTCCAAAAAGTGAAGAGTCTTGCAGATCAACTTGCTGCTGCAGGACGGCCGCTGCAAGATGAAGAGGTTATATCCTATATTCTCACTGGTCTAGGACATGAATATGACTCTGTTGTTACATCTCTGACCACCAGAGCCGATGACATTAGTGTCAATGAGGTGTATGCGCACCTTATCAATTTTGATGCTCGTCGAGAACGTACAGATTCTACTTCTCACATTATTTCCTCTGCAAACAATGTCACTCGCCATGATGGTGGAAGAGGAGGTGGCCGCAGCTACACAGGAAGAGGTCGTGGTCAAGGCGCCCAAGGGCGTGGAAGAGGTGGACGATTCAATAATGGAGCTCCTCGTCCTGCATGTCAGATCTGTGGAAAACCTGGACACAATGCTCTCAGGTGTTACCATCGCTACAATCAAGCATATCAAGATGAAGAACAAACCAAGTCGGTCTCCTCAGCCACCTCGTACAAGTCAAACTCAGAGCAATCCTGGTACCTTGACACAGGAGCAACAGATCATTTGACTGGAGATCTTGATCGGCTGACAATGAGGGAAACTTACAGAGGAGGAGATCAGATACAAGTGGCTAATGGCACAGGTATGTCCATATCACATATTGGTCAAGCCTCTGTTATCACTAATGCTGGTACACCCTTACAACTCAAAAACACTCTCTATGTTCCACACATTGTCAAAAACCTCCTTTCTGTTCAGAAGTTTGCCACTGATAACAATGTCTATTTTGAATTTCATCCGACACATTTTCTGATCAAGGATCGAGTAACGTCGAGGGTACTCCTCCACGGCAAAGCTGAAGAAGGTCTTTATGCATTACCTCATGGAGTTACTCGGCACTCTGCCTACTCCATAAAGCGTCTCCCGAAGGATCTTTGGCACAAGCGGCTTGGTCATCTGCATCGGCTACTATCCATTCAATTTTTGAGTCCAAATGTCTTAGATAGGTCCAATAAAGATTCTCTGGTGTGTGATGCATGTATGCAAGCCAAAGCACATCAGCTTCATTTTTCTAGATCAAATCGAATAAGTGATTTTCCCTTACAACTTGTTCATACCGATACGTGGGGACCTGCTAGAACCTCAAGTAAAGGTTTTCGTTATTATGTTGTCTTTGTGGATGACTACAGTCGTTATTCATGGATCTACTTGTTGAAATACAAGTCTGATGTTGAAAATGCTTTTCATCAATTTCAAACCCTTGTTGAGCGGCAGTTTAACACCAAAATTCAGTCACTTCAATCTGATGGAGGAGGTGAATTCATCAAGCTTCGTAATCACTTTCACCAAACTGGCATTAGTCATCGCATCTCATGTCCACACACTCAACAACAAAATGGCATTGCTGAACGAAAACATCGACACTTGATTGAAACTGGCCTAGCTTTGTTAGCTCAAGCTTCCATGCCTCTTACCTACTGGGATGAGGCATTCCTCACTGCCTGCTATCTTATAAATAGACTTCCCACCAAGATCCTAAAGCATCAGACTCCTTATACAAAGTTGTTCAAAACTCAGCCAGACTTTTCCATGCTTCGCACATTTGGATGTGCCTGCTATCCCAACCTTCGGCCTTACTCTTCCACTAAACTTGCCTATAGATCCACTAAATGTGTCTTCATTGGTTATACATCTGGATACAAAGGCTACAAATGCCTTGATAGAACCACCGGTCGAATTTACATTTCCAGGGATGTTATATTCGATGAATCTCAATTTCCTTTCAAGTCTGTGGTCCAGGTTACTCCTCTACCATCATACACAGAAACTGCTATTCTTGCACCTCTTGTTATCTCTTCCAATAATTCCCTACCAGCACATGTGTTAACAAATGATCAAAATGTGGTATGTGACATTCCTGTTTCAGATAGTACAAGTGATACAACTAATGGTGTCCTTCCTACTGCAGAAGCTTCTGATTTTTCAGGTACACAGGATTCTCCCACTCAGTCGACTGAAGCTCATAATGATGAAGAAATCACTGGTGGATCAGTTCAACCCATTCATCATATGCAAACAAGACTTCGCAATAATATCACTAAACCGAAGTCCTTCACAGATGGCACCATTCGGTATCCTCTGAACCGAAGAGCATTCACTGCTATACCCACTTCACATGCACAAGCCATTCAACACAGACAGTGGCGCCAAGCTATGGAGGATGAGATCGCTGCTCTACATGCTAATCACACCTGGTCACTTGTTCCTGCACCCAGTGGACATAACCTAGTTGATTGCAAATGGATCTTCAAAGTCAAAGAGAAACCTGATGGTACTGTTGAACGGTACAAAGCTCGATTAGTTGCTAAGGGATACAGTCAACGTCATGGAATCGATTTCTCTGACACGTTTAGTCCAGTGGTTAAACCCACCACCGTGAGGACGGTTTTGACTATTCTTTGCCTCCGGGGTGGCATCTTCGGCAATTGGATGTTTCCAATGCATTTCTTCATGGCAATCTTGCGTAAACGTGTATATGCGGCAACCTCCGGCTTTGAAGATCAACGGCGTCCGAATCATGTGTGCAAACTTCAAAAGGCTTTGTATGGTTTAAAACAAGCACCACGTGCTTGGTATTTCAAACTGCTCGCTAAACTTCAAGCTCTTGGCTTCAAGATCTCAAGGTCGACACCTCTTTTTGTCTTCGATCGTGGTGGTGTAACCATGTACATGCTAGTATATGTTGATGACATTATAGCGATAAGTTCCTCTTCCAATGTCAGAAGCAAACTCATAGCCAAGCTTCGGAAGACTTTCCCATTAAGGATTTGGATGATCCTAGTTATTTTACGGGCATTGAGGTTCACAGACATAAACAGGTGTTACCTGTCACAAAGATAAGTATGCACTGGACATACTCAGGCGAGCAAAATGAGTTATTGCCGCCCATAGCAACACCCATGAGCAAAGACTATCAAACTGTCCAAAAGACACAGCGTAAAATTGTCCGATGAAGAAACACATTTGTATCAGAGTACGCTTGGGGCCTTGCAAGACCTAACTCTAACAAGACCAGATATATCATACTCTGTGAACAAGGTATGTCAATTTTGCAAGAACCTCTCGATCATCAATGGGTCGCAGTGAAAAGGATACTTGGTATGTTAAAGGAACTCGCACCATGGGACTAAACATATTGTGTACAAAGTCCATGTTACTCGATGCATTCTCGATGCAGATTAGGTGGTGTTCGGATGATAGGAGGTCTACAAATGGCTTTGCGGTGTTCTTGGGTCCAAACACGATCTCCTGAGTGCTAGGAAGCGAAGAAACCGCTTTCTAGGTCCAAAGACCGAGGCGGTAATACAAGTCCATTGCAAATGCAAGCTCGCAGAATTGATTTGGTTACGATCTCTTTTATGTGAACTTGGAGTTCCTCGCACTGCAATACCGCTTTTATGGTGTGACAATCTTGGCGCAACATATTTGGTCGCAAATCCTGTGTTTCATGCCGTGACAAAGCACATAGAAGTGGACTTTCACTTTGTGCGAGAAAGAGTTGCTTCAAAAAGGCTAGATGTTCGATTTATATCATCGAAGACCAAATTGCAGACATATTTACTAAACCTCTGTCGCAACGTCCATTTGAAAAAATATGTTCCAATCTCAATCTAGTGACACCAGGTTGAGATTGAGGGGGTGTGTTAAAATACACTTGTCTGTTGCCGTTCCGACAATAGGAGAATACTGCAATAGGTCTTTAGATAGTATGTGTAGATATGTATGGCATGTCCCATACCATAATTGAATCTTGCTATGTTTAGAGGATATGGTGATATCCCTTGTAATCCTGCTGTAATTGCGTATGCTCTCATACATATAAATACAAGGACCAAGCCAAGGGCGTTTACTGCCTTGGCAGCAGCCTAATAATCTTTTCAACCCTCACCACGGCGGCATCGGCAATGGTGGGCGCGGCGACCATGGCGTCGAAGGCGGCGGTGTGCCCGGACCCCACAGCCCTCGCCACCCCGGCCACCAGCTTCTCGCGTCGCCTCCGGCTGCCCGCGCGGTCCCCCGCCCCGCCGGCGGGCTGCGGCTGCAGGGGCGCCACGCCGTGGTTGCGGCGTCGGTGGCGGCGCCGGCGAAGGCCGGCGCGGAGGAGATCGTACTGCAGCCCATCCGGGAGATCTCCGGCGCCGTGCAGCTGCCCGGGTCCAAGTCGCTCTCCAACCGGATCCTCCTGCTCTCCGCCCTGTCCGAGGTGAGCTAGCAGAAAGGCTCCTCATCCTCCTTTTGGTGAATTCCATGTGGAGATGAGATTTTAGGGGGTTTAGGTGAGGTGGCTTGTCTTGCTAAATGTTTGCCAATTTATGGGAATTCTTGGTGGAGTCGATCTCACGATGAGATAGAGTTGGTTAGTTTGTTTAGTAGCCTATTCATATGATCGTTTATCGAATCATTACAGGTTAATTCTTATGTAGCTTGTATTTGGATTAACCGATTAAGATGATACATGACTACATGAATGGCTTATGTTGTACTGGTGTCATGAACATTTTGCATTCGTTGAGATGTTAATATCCAAAATGATGCAACCTTAAGGTTCCTTCACGTTGTTATTAACAAATTCTGTCACAAAAACGCAACATTTTAGGTTAAAATTCTTGACTTGTTATTTGTAGCATTACTGTTTCACGGGCTGTATAGGTACTGAATATATGAATCTCCAGGGTCTATTCTGTTTCCATTCATGTGGAAATTCTAGTGAAGAGTGCATTTTTAACTTATTTAAGAGGAGAAACTGATACCTGTTTGCTGCCATCTCTAGTTGATCCTTTGATGAATTATTGCTTGCTTTTCCTCTGGTCAGGGGACAACAGTGGTGGATAACCTGTTGAACAGTGAGGATGTCCACTACATGCTTGAGGCCCTGAAAGCCCTTGGACTCTATGTGGAAGCAGATAAAGTTGCAAAAAGAGCTGTAGTTGTTGGCTGTGGCGGCAAGTTCCCGGTTGAGAAGGATGCGAAAGAGGAAGTACAGCTCTTCTTGGGGAATGCTGGAACTGCAATGCGGCCATTGACGGCAGCTGTAACTGCTGCTGGTGGAAATGCAACGTATGTTTTTCCATGCCTGTTTGGGATATTTGCTTGTTTTGATCTTAGATTGTGTGATTTATCATGAATTAGCATTTAAAATTGAATTACATTTAACAGGTTAAGCTCTCAGGTTCCATCAGCAGTCAGTATTTGAGTAGCGGTACGATCGCAGGAAGCAAGAATTGGCAGCACGGACGATCAAACAGCAAAAGCCGTCGGCGTGTCCAGACGTGTGGCTGCGTCGATCAAAAAGCAAAACCAGTCGGCGTGTCTAGACGTGTGGCGGCGTAGACGTAGGATCGCACGAAGCTTTTCGACGGACACCGGCACCTGCGCGCCTTTGATCTTGCGTGTCTCCTGGCGACTTGTGGCGGCGCAGACGTCGATCAAAAGGAAAAAGGAGTCCGCGTCTCCTGGCGACGCAACGTCCAACAGAAAAAAAAAAACACAATGGCGCAACGAAAAGATGGCAAAACCGGGTCCATCGGGACCAAGTCAAAATATTTTTTTAGGAAAAATGAAAACTGTTGGAGTATGGTCTTTTTTTAAGGTACAAAAATTTTTAGGAACCCCCCAATCCAAGGTTATTGGGAGCCAAATTATTAGAAGCTGTTGGAGATGCTCTAACCATACAACATGAAGGCATATCTTTCGGGACTTGAATTGCACCTGTATATTCGGGACACGTCATTTTCGCAATCATGCTTCGTTTTGTCGGAAGAAACCGATTAAAGCGGCCGTTGGCTGGGGCGGCACGGCTCTTGCAGTTTTGAGGTACGAGTAGCAAGCAACGCGCTCGTTTTCGCGACTGTCAAATGAAGAGGTGTACCGTGTACGTGTACGCCTTTCTGCTAGTTAAATCAGCTGCCGTGCCTTACCTGTTCATGCCAGCAACCCCAACGAAGAGACGTTCTCAAGAAAACCCCAACGATTTGCTACGAGCCAGCCAACAAAGCAAGCGATGGTTTGGGCCTGTTTAATTTAAGCAAAGCGAGAAGAATAAAAAAAACCTAGGAAAACCAACCTTGCAAGTGGGGATTCAGTTCTTTACCCAAGAGAGCTGGGCTTGAATCCTTAGTAGGTTTTGTCGGTTTCGAGAGAGCTGGTACGAGTCGGCTGCCATCCCACTTAGCCCAGCCCGCAAAAATAACTTAAGTGGCTTACCCAGCCCACTAACGAGTTCTTCGCTTCAGCGAACTACAGTGCTGCCAAGCGGAGCACCGCTGTGTTGTCTGAGAAACGAACGGTTTCAAATCCCTGAGTCCTGACCCTAAGAAAATAATTAGGGCATGTTTGGATTCATTAGCACTAATAGTTAGCTAGCTAATAGCTAATTGCTGGCTAACTATTAGCTGATTAATTATTACTTAGGACTGTTTGGAGGTACTAGCTAATAGGTGGTTGAAAATTTAGTTGTGGTTGTAAATATCCATTGTACCTTTATATTAATAGTTGTTTGCACTTTTTTTTAAGCCGGCTAAATTCCATACACATGCACATACGCTGTTACATGTTGCACTCACTATATTAATTTCTCCTAACTCAAATGGAACCCTTTTTGATTGGACTTGTGCTGTACGTGCGTGAATGCGAGTAGTCCTTGGCCATTTGGATCTGCTTCTACTCGAAACCTTGCATGAGTGCTCCTTTAGGGTCTTCGGGAGGCTCGCTTGCGGAGAGAGCGGCGGAGAAAGGGGCTTCGGGAGATTTCGTTTGCGTACTTTTGGAAAAGGAGACAGCGGTGGATGGCCAAGGGTAAATTGGACTTTTCATCATTTATTAGCTACAATTAGTAGGGGAGAACTAGCTAATGAGATAATCATTAGCTGGGATGTTAGCTAATTATTAGCTAGATTATTAGTTGGGCTGTTTGGATCCAATTCAGCTAATTTTAGCAACTAACTGTTAGTGCTAATGGATCCAAACAGGACCTTAGCTACGTGCCTAAGCGTTACACCGAAAACTTAATTTGATAGACATTATCAAATACATATAATTAGCTATGTGCCTATGCGTTGCAACGAAAACTCAATTTGTGATAAAAAAATTTATTTGCAAAGAGTGTTAACCTTATCTGTATAATAATATTCACTCTGAATGTGCAATGGTTAAATGTTTAAATCAATTCATCGAAGCATACGAATTTCAAGCATATGTTTATAAACTCGAGTTTAAAATTATCTTTAATTTTACAAACTTAAATAATAACATCACAACACTTGGGATTGAAAATTTGTAATGCCATAATTTGAGATCGATCGATCGACCGAGAGAGGCATCACCTGCTGCCTCATGGGTGCAAAAGCGTTGAAGAGGTAGACGTTATCCGTATGTGGCTGCCACCATCAGCGACGTGCGTGACTCGTACATCTTGCTCCGGCCATACCATAGCCCCACTTCATCAACTAGCTCTACCGCCTCCTCGCGCTCCCCCTGCATGCGCTGCCAGCCTATCTCGCCGCCCACTACCTGCGACTTGCCCTTGCGCCACATTGACAAGATCAGGAAGGTTGTCCATTACCTCGGCTCAACGGATAAGGTCAACACATCTGTAGGAGAGGCAAGAAGCAGTGTGGTTATATAGATTCAACAACCGAAGAGATATCTATGAAATCGTCGAATAAAGAAAATAACAAAAGGGAAAGAGGCGAGAAGAGATCCAACTCTATGAATCGGAGCTCTGCTTTCTTCGGAAGGGAATCAATCAATCCAATCCAAAAAACACCGGGAGCAATCGCCGCCGATTCGAATACCAGATCAATGAAAGAAAGGAAAGTAATAAATGAGTCATACATATTTATTTACCTCCCGTGACGGGATAATCTATTCAATCTACCAAGGTGACCATTGCCTGTTTTCCACTCAGCCATACGGGTGCGCACACGTGTGAGTGAGGATGAAGAACGAACGTATCACCACCAACTTTTAATTAGAATTAGTAGAATTAACCGCGTACGTGTTCCTTCTGATTGTTACAGTCATCCGATCTTTCTTGGTCCTAAGTTATTGAAACACTAGAAAACTCGTTGGGTACAGAGCTATGTATTCGTCTTCACCCAAACACGGTAATTACATACATCCCTCACCGTGAGAACCAAAATACAGAAATGTTTAATCTAACCAACATAAACATGCTAAATACTACGCGTGGGGAGACGATCAAGTGAAAATGACAAGTTTTAGGAAAATAGTGCAAATTCCACTCAGGAATGCTCGTACAAGTTTTTAAAAATTCGCAAAGAAAATTGCTAGCTATAGGTAAGTACATCGTATATTGCACCAAATGGTAATATTGCACATATTAAAAAAAATATTGCACCAAACATTCGACGTAAAATGCTCAAGTCAGACGTCCAGCTGCTAGTTCTTCCTATAGATTTGATGAAATTTGCTAGATACCTCTCGATACGTGGAAGAACACGTTGGTGCCACCACCAGTGTTTCACACCGTACCGGAGCAAGGCTAGCACAGAATGACAATTCCGTGTGAAGGAAAATTGTCATAACTTTGACAGGAAGAATCAACACAAAATGAATGGAATCAATTTATTTGCTCATTTTCATGGAACACAACAAAGATTTAAATGACCAAATAAATGTCATGAGCTGAACAATGGTTACTCTTTTCTTTCTTCTGCCAAATGCCAAGAGCAGAAATTGATTCATGAACGGAAAAAAAAACGGAAGCGGAGAGAAAGATTAGGAGGAAAATAAGAAGAAAAAGGCGATCCTCTCATCTGTCACAGCAGCGAACGGCCACATCGCCATACTGTCTCCATTACCAAATGTACACCAAAATGGACCTTCCTTGCTAGACTCGAACGGGCGATCATTGTATCAATCAAGAAAACAAATCAAACTCAAACTTCCGAGTAGGGCCTAGTCACTTACCTGATGCACATCTCCCATGCCGATCCACAGGTGCCACCGTGCCCTAAACTGGTGCTCCACACGCAGTGCATAGCCGACAGTTTACAGTTTTTGCGTCGCTCGGCCAAGCTGAGCCCACCCCACTCCACCACGGCACCACGCTGCCTACCATGTGCGCCTCGCTAGTAGGGATGGCAATGGAGCTCTATTCTCCGTTCCCCGGCGAGGAATTCCCCTATTAGAGGGTGAGGATGAGGAGGTTTTGTTCCTCGTAGGGATGAATATGGGGGATGGCGAGGACGGGGATAGGGCGGATTTTTCCCCGTGGGGACTCCGACGGGGACCCGAAATATATATTTGTCAACCAAATTTCTAAGACTTAAAAATAATGTATATTTATTTATTTATTGTTATTGTGTTGAACTATTTTCTATGTTGTGTAAGAAAGAATATTCATATGCTTTCAACTTGGAACTTGAAAAATTGTTTTTTAAATCCATTCATTGGTTGACAACAACTTAGAATAGTATGTCTAATCGGGTATTAAACAGGGGTTTTTTCCCGCATACCCAAATGAGGACGGGGGCGGGGAAAAACAATCCCCGCAACCAGGGACGGGGAACGGAGAATTTTATGTCTTGCGGGGATAGGGACGGGGATGTACTCCCCACGGGGAATTTCCCCATTGCCATCCCTACTCGCTAGCCTTGGCTGCTCGTTGCTGCCTCTCTCGACCATGACAATCATGCATAATGAAGAGGTGGTCGTTCGCATAAAATTGCAGAAGAAGAGATACAGTATGTTATGCATTTGTTAGGCAAGATTTTTCTCCAATTTTTTAGCTGGTTTCAGTCGGAAGGCATGTGAGCGAACTCCAAACAAATAGTGTGACAACAACATCATAATCGACTTGCCCGGCCCACGCCCTTAGCTTCGCCACCGTGCTCGGTTGAAAACTTACTTGCTCAACCCATCTTCTTATGTCTTTTTTTTTCTCTTCTCCTGAGCTAGCCTATTGGCTATTTCTCCTCCCCACCTTTAGGCCCACTGGTGCTCGGCCTACCTGGCTTCCTTCCTCCTGTAGGATCAAAGATAACCGACTAGAGGGGGGTGAATAGATGGTTTTTAAAATTCTTTTATATGTAATACAATAATTGAGCAAGAATGACTACAATTGCAATTTTCAACAAACGAAATCTAAATAGTCTAGATTTCACTGAAGGCACCAACAAGCTAAGTCTAAACAAGAATAGCAATTCTAGATAAATGATCAAACACGATGGTCAATAGAAATGTAAAATTGCATAAGAGAAACCACAAGATTGCAAACCACAAATCCACATTGAGGTAGCTTGAATGAATCAAGCCGGCTTCTTGCACAATTGAGCTGTCCTCGATCACTAGGATAGCTTTTTCTCGCTCCGGATAGATGAGCTCAAACCTTTACATAATCACTAGACCTCTTCACAATCTTCTTTGAAGAGATTATCGGTTTCTCCTCTAAACCGTCTAGGAGTCAGCAAACTCCAAGAGAATAGAGTGACGACTCTGGCTTGAGGATGATCACTGTCTCAATGCCTCAAAATCAAATCTCACACTTGAATACTCTCAGCAACCACTAAAATGAGAATCGAATCCTCAACTGAAGAAGAGAGGCTTGCTAGGGCCCAATAAAGTATTCAATGAATGTCCAAGAGTTGTCCTTGCTACTGGTGTGGGTGTATCTATAGCCCTACCAACTCATTTAGCCGTTGGGGACGAAATCTATAAAAAATCAGCAATGCTGACACTATCGGCATGTAAAATGCGGTAGTACCAGCCTGCAAGTAACCGTCAGATCTAGCATTAAATATGGTCGTTAGTAGCCGAAATACCTCCGATATTTTCATTTTTCATCCAAATAAGACTAATCAATATCATACATAACAAAAGAGTTGATCTCATATTTAAATTTTTCATTAACTACCAAAACCAATTTAATGGTGCTTGAACTTACACATAACTCGTTGAACAAGCTGAGCTCTCCCAAACCCATCTGTGTCACATCGTGCTCGACGATATCAAAAGCAAACACCCTCAATCAATTTCTCCTTTCATCCACAGGAGCATCAAACGCCATCTTCTTCCTTTCTTCTGGCCAAAATCGGCTGTAACCGCCACCATTCCTCTCCTGGTAAGCTCCGATTCGGTTCCTCCCACCTAAAGCATCTCTATATCACCCTGTTCCTTGCCCAACTTCTAACTACAGCCTTCCTTCAACCTAGAGTACTGTTGCCACCATCGAGCTCACCTTGCCGCTTTGGTTTGCTGTTGCCACACTGAGTCGGCTCTCCTTGGCATCCACCACCTGCTTTGGTGAGCTTTCCCAATTCCCCTTATGCCTATGCTCACCTACTTTTCTCCCCTTGTCCCTTCCAGCACTACTGCCCCTTTTTTCCCCACCTCTGTCCACCATGCACCGCCATCAGCCCGCCTCTGTACTGCCTAAGCCACAACGCTCCGTCGCTTAGCACCCGCTCCCTTCAAGCAACCCATTTTGGTCTCCAGCACCACCTCCCAGGCCATCGCCCTTAGAGCCTCATACTGGCTCCTCTATTTTTCTCTGCTCTACCTTCCTCAAGTCTGCCACTGCTCTCTGTTTCTTGTGTATGACTATGGACTGCCTTGCACGAGGATATTGCGAGGAAAGCGAGAAACAGAGAAGGGATGTGTAACCATGCAGGATAAGATCGGAGTTTGTTGTGAGTTTGATGGGGAATAGAAAGAGGAGAGAAATCACACGAGGGCGTGGTTCTACGGGGCCACCTGTCATGTCCTTAGACCTCGCAGATTTAGGTTCATAATACATCTTCCGAACAGTTTGCTTCTACCACCAAAAGCCAACATCACAGCACATTAGACCTTGATCCCACGACATCGGAGCCATCACTTCTCTGTGAGCTTCGATACCGTGAATAACATTGTTATCTCTGATCCAGAGAAGCACGTTCTACGCTTACCTAGTATGACTGCTTGCCATATATTAAGCATTCACGACACTGTACATATGCATACATACTCCAAAATTATTAGGATTGAATTCAAAGGTCACCTGAACCATCCAAACTTTCAGCTATTGCGTGCAAAGTAGCAGAAGTAGTCAAGCATTCATCAGAATGAACAACAGAATACCCCTATATAACAAACTATAAAGAATAAAGCATTGTCAACTTCAGAACAGATTTCGGTCGCCAGTAAGCTTTTTCGGTTAATAAGTACAAATTTTAAAAGCATCAGAATGGCATACTAATGTGCCGTTCTGTAAGACATGATATACGTAGGCTTCTAATGGTAATACTAGAGCAAGCATGGATGCAATCGTCAGGCATGACAAGAATCAAACAAGTCACCCGAATGATATAGAGTAGCAATGATCAAGTTCCATTACAACGTTAACCATGATCACTAATATTCAGTTTACTAGTATAATAAGTCAACAGCAAGTCTGTAATCAGTAAACAGGTGAACAATGAAGCAACTAAATAGACAATCTCCTATATCCAGCTCCAGCATGTCAAGTTATGAGGAAGACACAACTAAAAAGGATGCATTGCAATAGTCCAAAGGCATAGACACAACTCTAGAGTACCCCTACAATACCACATATACCCCTAATATACACATGCTATTACACTACTGCACTTAACATCCCTCCTCAAACTATATACCCCTAATATACACATGCTATTACACTACTGCACTTAACATCTCTCCTCAAACTCAAGGCATATGCAATAGCATTGAGCTTGAAAGGGATAACACTAACATAAGGAAAGACCGGGTCTTGAAAGCTACAGATACTCTAAAAAAAAGCTACAGATGGAAATTTACTATAATTTACTTATAGGCCCTGTACAAATCTGAAGCGGAGGATGTCACTGTTGCAAACGTTCCTAGTAGCAAACTTGCAACAAAAACTTAAGTTTCAATCCTATTACTTGATCAAGTAGCTTTATCATCCTATGAACCACCTTTGAACATAAGAAATTGTCCATATCTCCCACCACAAGAATTACAGGATAAAAAACAATGATGCAACTTTTAAAGGCATATAACTGGCACTCAAAATGTCAATTGTCTTCCTCACCAAATAGATGTACCAGATCAGGTATGATATATAGGAAGTAATATTGGGAATTGGGCAATCGTCTTATGCTAGCATATCGGATGGTTCAACAATTGATCTAAAAATGGAAATGACTGAACCACTTCTTGCCACAAGACCAGAAGCACCCTATGTCAATCTGAATATTTTCTGATATTAAAGAAATACAAGCAAACAGCTTCTAGGGTTAAAAAATCATCCACATGTGCAAACATATATGATCACATCAATAGCATATACCAAAAACTAATGTAATCAGTAACAACATGTGTGGGCTGATCTGAGTACTAAAAGATGAAGACACTGATATTAGAATCCAAACTTTGCATCATCCGTGACACACACTGATTCCCCGAAAGCATAGAAACATAACTAATAGGCAACAGAATACCATTCAGAAGCAAAACCAGACAGGTGCCTACTTCACTCGGAGAAAGTGCCTATCTCACAGCATGAATAACAGCACAAAATAATTGGCTGGTGTACCGTATCGCCACATAGAGCGGGTGGTACTCATGACCTAAAATGTCTAATGTTCCTCTCACCTAAGGGGCATATCAGCTATAAATTAGCAAATAGGAAGTAATACTGGCAGTTGTCTAGCACTAGGATAACAAATGATTTGAAATGGCCGAAGCACCTTCAGCTTCAAGATATTAAGAGCCCATATGTTACACTAACATTTTCTTATCAATAGCATAAGCAAGCAGCTTACAGGGAAATGAAAAGCGCACACAGACATATAGCATCACATCAAGGACATGTATAAAATAAATGGTAAAAAAACTAATGCAAACACACGGGTAAGCTGAGGTGAGTACTAAAGGTGCAGATACTGAAGCCAGAATTCGAACATTGCATCATCCATGGCAAGCTCTAAAATCATAGAACGGATTTACAGCACACTATTCAGAAGCGGAAGCAGACGGTGCGGGGGTGCCGCCTCCTTCACTCGGCCTTGGCGTCCACGGCCCCCTTGCCCTCGCCCTTCTTCTTCTCGCACTCCTCGTCCTCCTCGGCCGGGAGCGGCGGCGCGGACGGCTCGGCTGCGGCTGCGGCGGGCGCGGGGGGGAGCTCCTCGTCGGGGTCGCGGGCGGGGTCGGTGGAGCGGGTGATGGCGGCGCGGAGGCGGTCGAGGAAGGGTTTGAAGGCGGCCTCCACGGTGATCCAGGCGAGCACGAGCCCGCCGGTGACGACCACCGCTGTCTTCAGGGCGTTGCCCTCGCGCTGCCCTCCTCCTTTTGCCATGGCTGCTCGGGGCGCGTGAATTGCGATGGGGATGGATGGGTGGTGTCTGACTGTGATGTGTGCGTGCGCCTGCGCGCTTGGTGTTTGGGGGTTTTGTGCTTGGGTGTGGAAAGCTTTTGTCTTGCTTGGTAGTCGGGGTACCACACGAAAGCGAAAGGCGAGGAAGAAAGCGAAAGCCGAAGGCGTGGGTGGCCGCTACCGGATTGGCGCCCGGTGCCCGTGGGCTGGGCCTGCGTATAGAAGATTCCTAGCGTTTGGGCTTGGAAGCCTAAGAGATTGGAGTAGTTGGCCCGGCTATTCCATGAGCCAAATAAGATTTGGAATTTGGAGGAAAAGAGAGTTTTGGGTTTGGTGTTCTACTGGACATCTGGGCTCATGGAAGCTACTAGCAATCAGACGTCCCATCTATTTGTTAGAATCAAACGGTGTTTTGGCTATCAAATAATACCTTAAATAAAGATTAAAGGATTCGCACATCCTCAGTGTTTTGAGTCGAGCCGCGTGCGGCCGGTGCGGCCGGCCGGCCGGCCGGCTTAGCTCATTTTTTTCGCGTATGAATCCTTTAAAAAATACGTAATTACATGTAGATTCTTCCTACGGTTTTTTACGAAAAGAACCTTTGATTCAGAAAAATCAAGAATTTTTCGTGAAAGGACCCTAAATAAATACCGAAAAAACGTAGTTACGTTTGGATCATTCCAATAATTTTTCGCAAAAAATGACCTTTCGATTTAGTGTAATCGCGGATTCTTCGTGAGAGGACCCAAGATAAATACAAAAAAAACGTGGTTGCGCTCATATTCTTTCAACCGTTTCACGCGTTTTCTCGACAATTTAAAAAAAACCGCTGAAGAAAATAAAATTATTTCTTCGAAAAACAACACACACAACGCATTACACCGTGAAAACATTCCTAGTGTTCGTCGTTTGATCTCTCTTTGATAGGCGCAACAACAAACCACCCCATGCAAATGAAAAAGCAC
The DNA here is from genome assembly GCA_036346375.1 of Guadua angustifolia. Lineage (NCBI taxonomy): Eukaryota > Viridiplantae > Streptophyta > Magnoliopsida > Poales > Poaceae > Guadua > Guadua angustifolia. Next base: position 9,746,558 of record CM070503.1, read on the forward strand.
CATGCGCAACAAAATAATACATCCCCTGCAACAAAAAAGTTAGGAACACTTGTTTCTTCACTTGTTGCATGCGGAACAAATCAAACACCAGAGCGCAACATCACATCCAGTAGATAGCAACAAAAAACACCAGTTTTGCAACAAAGCATTTAACTTTGGAACCTAGCAATGCAACATTTAAGACTAGCTTATGAAACATTTTAATTTCATGTGTGCAACAATTAGCATCAGATGTTGCAACATAAAGAAAATCTTTTGAAGAAAGAGTACTGACGAATACTTATACCAGAGGTACCCCACAGTAAGGCTTCGATCGGGTCATGAGGGACCCTTCACCTGTGCCACGGTCTATGGAAGCACGACCGACCATGGGTCGACTCCTCATGACCACACCGGGTTTCGAGTCGGGGCTCCCGAACGCTCCGACCCAACCATAGAGCGGAAGCGCAAGCATCCTCCGACCCGGCGGCTGGTCGGGCCCCAAGAAAGTCCCGCCTCGGCCGATCGGGCCACGTCATCGATCGACCTCGAGTTCGGACAACCCCCGTCTGAACGAGACGACCGGGCAGGGATAGGCGTTCCTTTCCAAGGCAACGCCAGAGGTGCCGCCCACGCTACGCCTACCTCTGACAAGCGCACAGAGGACAGGAACACGCCTTCCCGACGAAGCACCGCCAGCTAACCCTACCGACGAGGCATAGCTGGCTGGACCCGCCAGACCCATCATGACATATGCAGGGACCTGTCAACTCCGAAGATCGCAAACCGGATCACCAAGGGATAACATGCCCCGGTCGCTCCTCTCTCCCGAGCCTCGTGTAACCTGCTCTCTCCGCCTATATAAGGAGAGGCGGGATCTTTAGGGGGGGCGCGGCGCGGCGGGGCGGGGCACACTCTCTCTCTCGCTCGCACTCACTCTTTCTCGCTCTCTTTTTTGACGAGCAAGAACACCCACCGCCCACCTAGCATCCCGCTCGCTCCCCCGATCCAAGCGATCGGACGAGGCTCCCGAGCTCCCCGCACAGATGAGCGCCAAGGGGCTGTCCTTGGTCCTCGCATGTAATCCGCCATACCCTGATCAACGAGATCCTCCACCGCAAACTGGAAGTAGGGACGTTCGGCCCGAACCAGTATACATCTGAGACTCCTCTGTCTGATCAAATGCGTATTCGAGACTCCATGAGTCAACCATCAAGGAGAGGGGGCGTGCGGCCCCTTGACCTACAAACACGTCTGTCGGTGTTACGAAACACCGACAAGTACCAATTAAAGAATTTGTTCACACAACAATATTTAGAAAAATATAATCCCCAACATCTCAAATCACTCGTTGCAACTAAAAAAAAATCTTAACTACCCAAACAACCAGCTCATCGGTCTCGGCCTCAACGGCGGCAGCGGCGATGCACTCCGCCTCGGGCTCTAAGACAGCACCGTAGTGCTAAAGAGAGACAACCAACTTCTCCAGAAGGCAATGCACCAAAATGCCGCATGCGTATTGTGGTGGTAGCCAGTGACGGATCTACCGTTGGGGCGGGTTGGGGCGCCAGCCCCACCTCCGGCTAGCCGCTGACGGGAACCCCCCCTCTCCCCGGATCCCAGTCTCCCAGTAGCATTTCCCGACCCGTGCAAGGCAAGAACATCAAAGATTCAGTCATTCAGACTTCAACAAACATTCAAACATCAGGCATGGGCTGGTGGGCTTAGAACTAGACAACCAGTACAACATGGGCCAAAGGCAAAGGACACCTGTACAGTACCTTATCAACCTGTTCTGTAGCGTCGTCGCCGCACGCCCGCACCACACAGGAGAGGGTTTCCAGACTCTTCCAGTTCCAGACTCCAGAGGGCTGCGCCTGGGTCGGAGCCGGGGTCGGCGTCGCCGCGGCCGTGCCGGGGCCGGGGACGGGAGCGCCTGGACGAGCCGGCTGCAGGCGAGGAAGAAGGTCGACCGTCGACGCCTGGGCGAGGAAGGAGTCGCTCGCCAAGGCCGAGTCGCTGTCCACTCGCACTCGCCCTGTCGCCCAGATGCCAGAGTCGCCTGAGACGGCCGAGAGGCAGAGAAAAATGGGGAATTGATCGTGGAGGAGGTGGAGCCCCAGACCTGCAGACCACGCCCACCAAAAGCAAAAGCAATAGGTATAAACTGATATTCGGCGATATATCCAGTGCAATTAAAGTTTTAGTGTAACCATCGTGCAACCCTACTAAAAAAGTTTTAAAAAATTCTGAAAAAATCATGGATGTACATCTCAGCTTACCCCATCTACATATAAAATTTCATGATCAAATTCGTCCTACGCTAGAAGTTACAAAAAAGACAAATTTGGGGTGCATTTGAACTATTCAAGTTTGTCAGAAAATTTGTCTTTTTTATTACTCTTAACATAGGACGAATTTGATCATGAAATTTTATATGTAGATGGAGTAAGTTGAGATGTACATCCATGATTTTTTCAGAATTTTTTGAAACTTTTTTTAGTAGGATTGCACGGTGGTTGCACCAAAACTTTAATTGCACTGGATATATTCCCCTGATAGTCGGTATAAAAAGCAATCGATAGTCAGTAACTCGGTATAAAATTGCCAGTGCTAGTGCTCAGTCTCCAGTACATTGATGAACAGTGACAAAAGCTAGGTTAATCTTTATTCTATTGACTGGTTGATTTTTTTATTGTCTCGTTGATTCAATTTATTTTATTACAGCAAGTCAGTCAAACTAAGTTGCAAAAATGGAAAACCAAACATATTTATGTCATTCTATCCATTAGCAAGGTACCACACTTGTTATATTTTGATTATTTACTTTGTTTCCTTACTATTTATGTATCAATTTGGAATTTGGATGACAATAGATCGGTACATTTATTATTAGTATACTTGTTTTGAGATAGAACTTCGATATAGGAGTCCCTCTATTTTTATCCTGGATTCGCCACTGGTGGTAGCCACTAAGCTTAAGGCAATGCGGTGGATCATGGTGCCTCCATGGCCTTCGCGGATCTTGACACACTACAGAAAACAAGAATTTTTCGTTTGTCAAATATAATTTCGCTTGGCTAGAATATTACCGACAAAAATAAATTTGTTTTTTCGTCGGCTAGAATATTACCGATGAAAATATGTTTATTTTCGTCGGCACGAAGTTATGCCGACGAAAAGGCATTTTTTTTCATCGGCCAACAGTAAAGCCGATGAAAATGTAAACGGTTTCGCTTACCAAAGGTATAAGTTTACGCGAAAATAAAAACCCTAGGTATTTACTTAACTAGCGACTTCATTACACGCTTGCTCACCCACCGCCCAACACCCAACGCCTGCATGCGGCCGCCGCTTGCCATCATGGTTTGCTCATTTCCATTCGTCGCCGTCGCCATTCGCTGCCGCTTCGATCGCTCATACCTGGCCATTTGCTTACCTTCCGATCGCCCGCTCGTGCCGCCGCCTAGGTCGCCCGCTCGTCGTCGCCGCTCCTGGCCGCTAGCTCCCGCTAGTGTGCTATCGTAATCGGTATCAACATGAGGCATAACTTTCAAAGACATCATACTAAATGCATATCTTATGAGTCCTGAACTCCCGATTTAGGTGCGCTCACAAAATGATGCCATTCTATGGTTGTAAGGAAAGCAAACATATAGCAAGAGCGCAAAAGGATAGTGAGGAAACAAAGCAGAGTAGACTAGAAGTAACCAAGAAGGAAAATATTTTTTTTTTTCTCACGGTTATATTCAAGATTTCAAAGCTCATATGGCATCGCCAGACTCATGAACAAATGAATAGATTACCATGTAGAGGTTTAAAATGTAGTAGCCAAAGTCAAGAAGTAACAAATTGACAGAAAGCATACGATATGCAATTGTCTTCCACAACATGGATCACGAGTGTGCACAATTGGCACCATTGTACATAAACGATGCAACTAAAATCGAAAAAGGCCTGTCATTGTTTAAAGAATGATTTTGAACATATCTAGTAAGTTGATTGCTTTATAATGATGAAAATGTTGCTAAGTTTTGTCATGAGTAGGTTTCCTTTTGATTGATTATATATTCTCATTGTGATTGATATTATAACTTCTTTATTGTTTGTCTGCTGAGTGGATGACCTCTACTTCTAGAGAGGTCATGCCGAATTTTTCTTAGTTTTGGTAGCTTAGTTTTAAGTCGGTTTAAAGAGTATACGTAGCTAAATTGTACTTATATGATCCAGATGCTAACATATCATATGCATAGACCTTTCGGGTGTACATATATTCTGATTCCTGTTTCGGTTTATGAGCATGATTAGTTTCATTACATTACTGTTTTGATTATGTATTCAATACACGATTAGTGTCACCAAGCCTATGCGTCACTGTTCGAAACGGCACATCTCACATGTACATGTGAGGTGTGTCGTCCGAATTGTCCTGCTTTGGACAACTCACGAATGGATGTTGAGCATTGATTTATGATGAATCGCATACCGAACAAGCGTTCAGCAAGACAACCCGCTTGTTCTCGATGCACCAAAACCGGGCGTGCAATCGGAGAACGGCGGGTTATGTTGTCGAAATTTTGTTCGGACTGCATTTGCGTCATAACCGCTTTGGTATTCATTCTTGGGTGGGTTTAGGACCTATCTTTCCCAATAGAGCTCATTAGCAACCATACCACATTGGGTGATTGATCTTGTTGCTCGCTTTTAGCGCCCATAATGGGTGATGATCGGAGATGGATGTACGATGGTTGGAGTAAGATCGGGGCACATTCAAGAGAATGGGGGTCAAGACACAGCGCTCATGGACAATGCATTCACAGGGCCGCAGGTGGTGTTGTAAAGTGCCCCCAGAATAAGTGTCGAAATTTTGCTCGTCATGTTAAGCCGGATGTGGAACGCCACCTATGCAAGTTTGGTTTTATGCCCGACTATATGATATGGTACGAGCATGGTGAGGCACGACCCATTGAGACGGACCATGAGGATGAAGATAGGATGGATGAGATGGTGAATGATATTGGTAGGGATTTTGAGGTTAATTCTAAGAAGAGCCTTGGCCGGAGGTTCAAAGGTTCTATAGCCTCCTTTCGGCCTCGGAAGAGCAATTGCATGATTCCACCAACGTGACCGTCCTAGCGGCCGTGACGCGACTCATGGCAATAAAGTCGAAATATAACTTTTCAAACAATCTGCTACAACGATCTGTCCAATTGATCATTGATATTCTTCCATTGAACCATAAGATGCCGAAGGACATGTACCAGTCGAAGAAGCTGTTGTCCGGCCTTGGGATGAAGTATGAGAAGATTGATGTTTGTGAAGATAATTGCATGTTGTTCTGGAAGGAATATGCCAACGAACCTCGATGTCTATTCTGCAACAAATCTAGATATGTTGAGGTGTTAAATGATGAGGGGATAACGGTGACGACAAATGTCGCAGTGAAACAACTTCGCTACATGCCAATCACACCGAGGCTTAAACGGTTATACTTATCTAAAAAAACAGCTAGGCATATGAGGTGGCATAAAGAAGGTGTCCGTGGTAGTGATGGAGTGATGGTGCATCCGTCAGACGCCGAGGCTTGGAAGGCACTGGACCGCTTCGACCCGATTTTGCAAGGGACCCTAGGAATGTTCGCTTAGGGTTGGCGGCATGATGGGTTCACACCTTTAGCACAAGTGCCACCCTGCACTCTTGTTGGCGGTTTTTATTATGCCGCATAACCTACCACTGCGTTATGCATGAAAGATGAGTACGTGTTTCTAGCCCTTGTCATACCGGGTCCTCATCATCCCGGGAAGCACCTTAATATGTTCATGCAACCGCTAATTGAAGAGTTGAAAGAGTTGTGGATAGGGTACAAGCATATGACAGCCTATGGTAAAGTAAATTTTACCTTATGCTCGCATACTTGTGGTTAGTGCATGATTTACCAAAGATATGGCATATGGGTGGATGGAGTGTTCATGGTCGGCTTTGTTGTCCCATATGTATGGTCGACTCAGATGCATTCCGCACGACATGGTGGACCTCAGACAAGACAGTGGATGTATGGGATGAAAAGAGGCTTGAAAAAGATAAGGGCATTCAATGACGTAACAAGGCTAGGGTTGAAGGGTGTATCGCTAAGGCATATGCTCTTAAAGAGATATCGAACTTCTCCAAAGACGTGCCGGCCGATGAGCACAATGTGAATGCTTCAGATAACGCAGATCACATTGTCAAGAAGCACCTATGAGTGACCTTGAGATATTTCAATGGAAGGGTAAAGTTGTCGGCAAGCAAGACGACTCATGAGGTGTCACCAATGTAATGGAACTCGGCTTTGCTATATATGTACTCCAACATTGAAGAAATGGACAAATATTTCGTAAGTAATGATTCGTATTTTGTCCTTAAAAGTTATTTTTGCACTATTCTCATTAGCCTAGTCGACAAGCGTAAAGTTTGACCAACAATATTGGAGATCTACTCACAACCCACGAGCAAACAACTAGACAAACCACGCCACGAGGGGTTAAATGGCGGCCCTAGTTTCACATTTGGTGTCGAAAATGTACTTTTCTTTTGCTCTTTGTTTTAACCGAAGACTAGTGTTAATTTTCCATGCCTTAACCTCTCGATTGCATGCTTGATGCCGACGTCCATGAGGACCATGGCAGCTATCACACGGAACCATTACGGCAAGGAACTTTGGCCGTTATGACGTCAATGGGTTTCGTTTCGCTCGCAAAATTTGAAGCAAAACGCCTCTTGCGCCACAAAGGAACAATGGAGTTGTAACTAAGGCATGCGATGCACGTGGACGCCAAATTAACTACTATGGCATTATTCAAAACATAGTTGAGTTCAAGTTCGAGGGTTCCAAAGATCCGAGAGTAGTTTTTTTGAATGTGATTGGTTTGATCCCAACAATGGCACACGTGAGAACGAATTTGGCATGGTGGAGGTCGGGCACCAATCACGCTTGAAGGTTTTGACAAATTTGTGCTTTCTCACCAAAGTGGAGCAGTGTACTACTTGTCGATGCGTGTTCTAGCTTGAGTGCCTAATGCAAGAATTCAAAGGGTTTATGTGTTCTACAAGAGGGTGAAGCGAGAAGATGAGCAAGAAGCTCGGGGCATCCAGGTGTACCTACGTGAGGACGAGTACTGCAGTAGCCATCCCCGTTACCGGCGTGCCGATGCTTGGCGTGCTCTTTGTGCATACTGGCATCCCCGCTTTTGTTAACAAGTCGAACAAAAGAGAGAAAATCGAGAGGCAGTGATCCTGTTCGCACCAGATGGCGCCGATGGACACCTACGCTTAGCGGCGCATGGTATGTCTCAGATAATTTTTTAATTATGATTTCATATGCATGGTACTAACTTTCGATTACAGAGGTCGAAAGTGGCGCTGCCCCCACCTACATAGAGACATATGTTCGGGGACACAGAGCGGGATCCTACACACTGATCACTATGCACCCAGCAAATGATCGAGAGGCTTGTAAGTTGTTTACTCTATTATGAAGTAATCTGATTTTTCAAATTGTTGTATTAACAACATTGTGATGCAGAGAAATATGGGGAAGAAATGACTCGACGTCATGGCCTGACTACAACCGGAGAAGGAAGACCTAGATGTCGGGGCATTATACAAGAGCAAAGGAGGCAAGAGACATGGAAGGTGAGATCATTCGCCTTCTAAAAGTTGTCGGAAATTATGATATGATTGTGAGTGTCTAGTTGCAATTAATGAATATATTTGGTTTCTAATGTCTTGAAGGTACGCAATGTTCAATGGCGTTGTGGACTCGACGCTGCCTTGAGCCAAGCAAGAACGCCACAAATATCACAAAGCGGCGCCGCTCCTCTCGAGAGACGAGGCTTCATCAAGAGTCATTGTAATCAAAGGAACAACCGAGGCAACAACAGAGCGCCTAGCGCAACAGAGGAGGAGATGAGAAATATGAGAAGACAACAAGAGTACTTTCAGTCGTTTGTACAAGTAAGTTAAAAAGGTTCAATTTTAGTGATTAAGTGTTTAGCTAGACAATTTTAAATTGGACACCTGAATGTATCAGATCTAACACGTTGCTTATGTAGGAATGCTTCTCGCAAATGGGGACTCAGTTCAGCTTGCCGCAGTTCCAGCCTCTTCCTTCATACTTCCCCCCGCCACCTCCACCACCAGCACAGGTACATACATATAGTTTTCCATTTTGTTATAGTTATTTGCAATTCAAGACTAACATCAAATTATATATGTCCTTTCTACAGGGTTTGACCTCGCACGCTCAACAAAACTCCCCGGGTGTCGATGGTTTCTTCGCGTCTGGAGGTAGTGCAAATAACTCGAACAACCCTGATAGTTAGATCTTTTGTAAAATGACTTGAGTATGTGATGTGAATGTGTTGTGTTGGATGTGACTAATGCTGATTCTGTGTTCATGACTATATGTGACTTGAGTATGTGATGTGAATGTTTAATATATCTCCTTCCTGCTTAGTGGCTATCTATAAGCACTATATTCAATACATGCATGTAGAGATTGCTTATGTAGGAATGCACTCTAATTTGCATCGAAAACGGAATAAGTCATATATTTGAAACAACTGGTCGATGCAAAGCAATCATCCTTTCCATGTACATAAATAATTAAAACTCAACTGCGGATTACATTTGCTCCAAATGGCGGGACGACGCTCGTAGTAATCACTCATGTAGGACTACCGCTTACTGAGCCTCTGAGAGAAGCTTAACGACGCTTGAAAGCCTCGGAGAAAAGCTCGAGGCGTGGGGAAAATATCGGCATCCCAAAGATTTTCGCTTACCGCCATTTGCCGATTTAAAAAATGGGGAAAATCGAAATTTTCGCTTCGGTTAGGCAATCGCCGACGAAAATATCGGGCGAAAAAGTTGAGTTGCCAAGATTTTCGGGTTTGGGCATCGCCGACGAAAATATCGGGCGAAAAATGTCATGGAGTTGCTAGTATTTTCGCTTGGTTTGGGCACACCGCGAAAATATCGGGGCATATTTTTCGTTTGGCTAAAGGCTCCGCCGACGAAAATATCGGGAAATCATCCATCGGCCTATTCTTTCGTCGGCTAGACGAGACCGACGAAAATATATTATTTTAAATGGCTGTCGATTTAAAACAAAGCGTTTTTTAAATCGGTTTGTTTTGCTCGCTTGTTTTTCGTTAGCAGTCGATTTAAAACCGTTATTTTCGTCGGTAAACAATATTTTATCGTCGGTTTCTGGCCGATGAAAAAATTTGTGTTTCCTGTAGTGTGAGGGTAGCAGCAGAGTCAATGGCCTTCTCGAGGAGCTACGGGATGGTTGCCTTAGCACGGCAACGTTGGGTCGTCCTCCATGGTGGGGAGAGAGATCTATGGCGTGAGAGTGGTATGTGAGACTGATCTGGGGCTGCCATGCTGGTTGTATTTTGTTGTATGCTGGTAAGCTGGAGACTCGCCTTTCAGTATCCCTCCCAGGTGTCTGTGTTGTCATGTTGTTGGCTGGGGTCTGTAATCCGGAACTACATATCTCGCATACTACTCCGTATGTAGATAATGTCTATGATCAGCTCACTAGCAATGCCTTTTGTCTCTGTATTACTGTGGTTGTCTCTTCACGTTGTGGCTAGGGAGTGTCCATAGGTGGTCCAGCTCTCAATTCCTGGCTGCGTCAGGTGGTCTGCTTGGCCGGAGCTGGTGGGGGTTTTTCTGGGCCATGTTACCGGCCGGAAAACTCTGCTGCCTGTCAAACTCTTCTCTCAGCTTGCAGGACTCGGAGGGCATCCTCAGATTGCCTCCAGGAGCGCCCGCCTTGTTTTCTTACAGGTGCTTCATTGCGTCAGGTCCCGTCTTCAGGTGACTCTTCTTGGCAGGTGCCGTCTACGGATCGCCTCCAGGAGTGTCCGGATGGTTTTAGGTACAAGCCATTGCCCTTCTGGCCAGGAGAGACGGCAGTTGTTCCCTCAGGGTGATTAATGGCTCAACACGACACAAGGATTCTCAGCTGGAATGTCAGGGGTTTGAACAAAGATTATGGCAAAGGTCATCGAGAGTTCAGACTAACTGCAGGGCCACAATCATTTGTCTCCAGGAGACGAAGCTGCAGGTCGTCGATAGGGTGGTGGTCCGGGCTCTGCTCGGAGACCTTTTCATTGACAATTTCTGTTTCCTCCCGTGGAGCAGACTAGAGGAGGAATCCTCCTGGCTTGTTCATCTCTTCATTTCCAGTTGTCTGATGCCCGCATAGGTGTCAACTGCATCTCCGCAACAGTCACTATGAAGGATGACGGGGCCCAATGGTCTTGCACAGGTGTGTATGGGCCACACCTCGAAGGCGCAAAGTTGGCATTCTTGCAAGAGATCCAGAATCTAAGGAGCCTAATGCACGAGGGTTGGCTCATTTTTGGGGACTTCAATATGATATATCGCGCGGCCGACAAAAACAATGGCAATCTTAATAGAAGACTGATGAGGGCATTTCGGACCATGTTAAATGTCTCGGAGCTCAAGGAGATCAGACTCAACGGTCGTTGTTTTACTTGGGGAGATGGAAGGGAAAACCCAACTCAATCTCGAATTGACCGTTTTTTCGCCTCCTCCGATTGGGATAGCATCTTCCCTGACTGTCACCTTCAGGCTTGCTCTAGTCTGGTCTCGGATCATTGCCCTTTGCTTCTTTCTGGGCAGTGCAACCTACCGAGGTTCCGACCATTTAGGTTTGAGAGCTACTGGACCAAAATGCCGAATTTCGGACACGTGGTTCAGCAAGCATGGGACAAACCTGTTCACACACAGGATGCTTTGCGCAGGTGGCATACTAAGTTATCGAGAACAGCAAAGGCCCTCAAATCTTGGAGTCGTCTTTTCTTGGGTGACATAACCATGCAGTTTCACATGGTTGCTGAGGTCATTTTCCAACTTGATAGGGCCGAGGAAACTCGCCTTCTTTCCACGCCCGAAGGGAGTTTCGCCAAAGCCCGATACAAAGTTATTGGGGCCGGCCGCCATCAAGCGGAGTCGCTTAAGGCAACGCCTCGAGATGATGCACATCAAGGAGGAGATGCTAACTCAAAATTTTTTCACATCAAGGTAAATGCTCGAAGAAGGAAGAACCATATACTGAAGCGATTCTATCTCGACAGGTGTTCTACATTACCGATAAACATGAGGAACTCAATAGGCACTTCTTCCTGCAGCTAGGTACAAAGAAAGATCGAACGCACAGATTCAACTGGAATTTGCTAGGCTTAGATCCGCAGGATTTGAACGCTCTCGAAGAGCCTTTCCTTCTTCAGGAGGTAGCGGACGTGGTTTTCGCTATGCCAACTGAAAAGGCTCCAGGTCCAGATGGGTTCTCAGGCCTTTTTTACAGGAAATGTTGGGACATCATCAAGGGGATCTTATGCAGTTTTTCCAAAGAACAGACGGATTGAACGGCCGCCTTTTTCACCTTTCGAACTCGGCCGACATCGTGGTCACTTCCAAGAAACAGATGCAACACAGACACGACTACAGCCTATCACCTCATCCACAAAGACAGAAAGATTTTCTCCAAGGTGCTTGCGTCCTGTGTTGGCGCCTTATCTCCGTGACATAGTGCCGAACACCCAGAGCGCTTTAAGAAAAGGTCCATTCAGACAACTTTCTTTGTCGAAATTTGGTCTCGAGTTGCACAAGAGAAGAATACCCTCTCTTTTCCTCAAATTGACATCGCCAAGGCTTTTGACTCGGTCGGTTGGGAGTTCCTACTCGACTTGCTCGTCCACCTCGGCCGGGCATACCGAGGGAGTGGGTTTCCATCATTCTGGCTTCTTCCTCCTCTAGAATTCTCCTAAATGGCATCCCAGGTACCTCCTTTTAGCACAGGAGGGGGTTACGTCAGGGTGATCCCCTATCCCCTATGCTGTTCATTCTAGCAATGAACCCTCTTCAGCGCTTAATTGCTAAGGCGGCGGACATGTCCCTCATTTCTTCCATCCCGGTTAGATGGGCTACAACAAGGGTATCTCTCTACGCGGATGACGTGGCAATTTTTATGAGACCTATCAGTCAGGAGCTCAAAGCTATCCATGAGATCCTCAAATTTTTTGGGGGAGCCACAGGTCTCGACACAAATATTCAAAAAAGTGAGGTATTCCCGATCAAAAGTAGGCAATCGACATGACATCTATTTTGCGAGGATTCCGACCACGTTGTGTTCTTTTCCATGTAAATATCTTGGCCTACCTCTCCGTCCAACCAAGCTTAAAAGGTCAGATCTACAACCCCTCATCGACAAGGCGTGAGGTCGCCTGGCAGGTTGGAAAGGGAGACTGTTGTCCAGGGCAGGCCGATTGATCCTCATCAACTCGGTCCTCACATCTCTTGCTGTATATCACCTTACTGCTTTCCCTATCGGTTCTTGGGCCGTCAAGAGTCTGGACAAGCTTCACGGAGTTTTTACGTGGAAAGGGACCAGTGCGTAATGGAGGACACCGCTTAGTCAATTGGAAAAAGGTCTCATCGGCCAAAAGCATTAGGAGGATTGGGCATAAAAGACATCGACAGATTCGGACGGCTCTCCGGCCCGGTGGCTTTAGGTTCGCATCGCAGGACAAGACAGACCTTGGGTCGGCTCCGCTCTACCTTGTGACGCCGCAGACCGGCATTGTTTAACGCAGTACCGCTTTTTCAATAGGGACGGTGCAACCGCAAACTTTTGGGAATCAGATGGTTCTGGGCGGTCACCGCAGACCTCGCTCCGTCGTGCTCTGATTAATCACGAGGAGGACAGGATGCGATTAAAGATTTATTATCGCACAATGCTTGGATTCGCCACATGCGGCGATCACGAACGCAACGCAGCACTCTACAAATTCTTTTCGCTTTGGCTCGCATAGCTGGCCGAGTCCATTGCAACCACGTGTTCGTGATAGCATCACTTGGAAATGGTCGACAACAGGATTACTCCGCAGCTCGCCTCTGAGGCTCAATTCACGGATCCACATCCGACCCTCGCCTGAGATGATTTGGCGAGCCTCAATGTATGAAAGTGCGTGTTCTTTGCGTGGTTATTTGTACAGATGGACTTTTGACTCAGATGGCTCGCGGCGGGGTGGCCGATTCCGCCATGTGTGTTCTGTGGCATTCAACCCAAACATCCAACCATATGTTACCGCTCGCCTGCTTGCTAGATGTGTCCGCGGGCTATCCCGAGGTTCGTGCAAGTCGGCCTTTGACGTGCGAGTCTCCGTCGGGGCATTCGACAATGTGACTTGGTGGACGGTCCACGCTGCGGCTTCCTCGTCCGCATTTTAAGGATTTCGACGGGTCGTCGCGTAGATAGCCTATGGAACATTTGGAAAGAGAGAAACAACAGGATCTTCAGCAATTCTTACCGCACGGTGCAACAGGTGGCCGATGTCATTATTCAGGATATCCGTGACCGGTAGATGGCGCTCGGGGCGAACTAGTGCACGACACCGTCTAGTTTGCTAGGGGCCTCTAGGCCGGACCCCGTTCCCTTCGGGGATGTATTTCCCACCTTCCTTTCTCCTCATCTTTTACCTAGTCTCTTCCTATATTTACTCCTTTTGGTTCCGTGAACTGTTTGTATTATTCTCTTATCTTAATGCATCCGGCAGAGCTCCTGCCAGTTCTTTCAAAAAGAGACTGATCTGTCGTGCTTTGATTTTGCCGTGGATTTCGAGAAGGAAAGGAGCAGCTGGGGGAGTTGGGAAAGCATGAGTGAATTTGGGGAAGACGATAAGCAAGTGAGGAAAGCGTCCGATGCGGAGCGCTCTCCGTACGTAAGAAGCGAAGCATTACTCGGGTAATTTTGTTGGATTCAGAACTTGCTGAACTCGTATATCAGTAGTAAGCGTCCATTTCTTCCTCCATCGAAAGCTGGAGGTATGCACCACAAGTACAACATTACCTGAAACAATTCATGTGTGCCACAGCCACTGCCTCCATATCATACTGCCGCCGAACCATTAATTTTGGTGGTGCACAACTGCACATCCAACACACATGTGACAGATTCCGACCTTCTACCTGTTCACTTGTGACGCTTCACCTGTAGTCCAAAATTACGACTATCTACCACTACTGCCTGTTCTGTTGTCTTTTGCCGAAATGCCTTATACGAGAATACAATAAGGCCAAGAATGTACGCCGAACATATCAAGAATTGATGCAGACTTGGCCTTAATTTTCTCCTTTCCTGTTACAATGACAGTCTAACAGAGCATTTCCATTCTATGAAATTATTGTTAGCTTTAAACCATTAGCAAATGCATGTACTGATAAATGGCGGATGTTATCTGGTAGCAATTGGAATGATAAATCAGATCTGGACTGAAAGTCTGAAAGGCATCTCAGAACAGACGAGCACGATATTGCATTAACTTTATTTACTGCAGGAGGCAAAAGCATAAGGAATCAACCAAACATTTACATTGTCCAACGAACCCAAAAGAATAGAAAGAACAAACGTACACTTGACCTCTAGGCAGACGTACTCTAGATCTACACAAGAACAGAATGGTAAACTACATTTTCATCCAAGCTAAATTTCCACATATAGTTGTCTTGCATCTTTCATCATCGATCTCACCTGAAACCTGAATCTTCACCTTGAGCCTCTCGTCATCTCCATTTGGATGGATCTCAATCATGAAGGCCATCTCTTAGTCTTGCTGTTCCACCAAAGAACAGCTGCGATGATCTTAATGTGCCATTACGTGCCCATTATGGAAGCTCTGCGTGTAGGCGAAACTCGCCGGTTTGCACTGCTGGACCTGCCGCGTCGTCGGCAGCGAGTTATTCTGCGTTGTCGGCAGTGAGTGCGACACGACGAGCCGCCGGACGCCGGAGCGCATCTTGTAGACGATGTGGCCCCAGCTGCCCCTGCTCTGGCGGCCGTGGGCAGCCACCTCCTCCTCGTTCATCTCGAGGTCGCTGGCGAAGCCCGGTTTCCTGGACAGCAGCCAGCCCACGCCCCAATCCCACCACCTCTTCAGCAGGCCGCCGGAGAACGCGCCGAGCGACGGTGCCGACTGGGACCGCCGGAACGCCCACTCGGCCGAGGCGGAGGAGATGGGCTGGATCTTGCCGGAGAAGGAGGACAGCCTCTTCCTCAAGCCCATGAGGTGGTTCTCCTTGCCGCCGCCGCCGCCGCCCTGGAAGGTGGGCAGCTCGTCTTTGAGCGGCCTGGTCGGCAAGAACCTCGCCTTCTGGATGTTCTCCAGGATGGTGGCCATGGCACCCTTGACTCTAACTAACCAAGCAAGCAAGATAGAGAAAGAAGAGAAGAGGAGGAGGAGGAGGAGAAGGTCAAGTGCAATGGCCTTCTTCTTCTTCTCTCCCCTCCAGATCTCTTTCCCTCCTCTTCTTGCTCTTGGCAAGGACACAGGAAGCCGTAGAATGCGTATGTGATGGCGCTATGTTTGTCTCGCAGCTGTGTTCGGACAGGCTGGTTTTATTCATGCATGAGGGGGCCATGAAGTGTGTAGTTGAAAGGTTTGTAAACATGTTAAAGGGAGGCGATGTGAACTCAACATTTTGCTGCCTTTTTTTTCAGTCAGGCAGCTCAGATAAACTGGAGCCGTGTTGGCAAATGATGGGTGTCAGCTGCCGGTGCGGTGTGTCTATACTACCTGACCTGCTCACCAGCATGCTGTCTTTGACATCCACCAAGTGCGCGTGCTGTGTTTGCTCAGCGTGCTGTGTTTGCTCATCTCTGACTCTATTGTCACAATAATGCGTGACCCCGGCTAACCCAAAAAAGTCTGTAGTTCTTGTTTAGGAGACCCATTCCTGATCAAGATTTATATGGATGAGCCGAGATTTTAGACTAAAATTCTAGCACATCCACAAAAATCCCGGCTAAGAATGAACTTTCCAAACAAAACCTTAATGTGGTCGAAGACTATGTTCGTTGGGTCGATGCTATGAAAATTAGCATCACTAACATCCAAGGAGCAAAAGGAACGTTCACTCCGACTCCGATTGCACAATTTAGATCGTAGGTTTGGGTTCTCCTGCTTCTTTGAGGTATTAGCAACCTGTGCTAAGAGAGTGATGCACAAAAGCACTGATCTTTGTTTCATGAGGGTGCAATGTCTCCGGTAGCTCTCTCTAGTGTCTGTGTTTGATTAGCAGTTTCTCACATTATTGGATACTAGGCAACTGCAGGCTCACCAAAAGCAAAAAGATCCACATGAGAGAACGTGGGGAGGAATCATCCAAATGGCAGTCAGGTGGCCCATTAAACAATATTCCTGCTTCCTACCGAAACTGTTTGTCATCTTTTGGCTACTCACACACTTTAAGGTAGGCCTTTTCAGCACCGGACTTTATGCAACGCATGCATGGCAATGTACCTTCACTAACATCATTCAGACAGTGAAAAACTGAAACTACATGCGTAAACTTCACTACCTCCATTTTTCACCTGTAATCATCTGCTTCGGTTCCACGCGTACAATTAATTACAACCGCAAGCTGAAATGTTTTGTTCAATGTTTCTGCACATTTCTTGCCAGACCAGAGGATCTTACAGGCTTACACCATGTGTTCCACGCTTCCATGCGGTAACGTGCAATTCGACACCAAAAAAGTTGGGATTCGAGGGAAGCACCTGCAGTTGCTGCTGGTCCAGGGAAAATGTGATTTGGAAGAAGAGCATAGGCCACAGCTCGGCACTTTGTTCGGCTGACGTACAGAGCTGCAGTTCACAAGTCCTAATCTGATAGAACACTAGGCCCTCACCTATTCTCTTCTTTCTCGTTTGCTTCCTCTCGCCGACACCAACTTTTATTCAATGAAGGGCAAGGTTGGTTGTTGCGAGGTAGGTAGAAGAATCAGCCGTGTCGAAGGGCAGAGCTGCAGCTCTCTCTCTCTCTCTCTTTCTCTCTCTCTCTCTCATGGCAGCAGTTTAACTCTATCTGTCGTCACTTGGCCACCAGGCTGTAACGTTACCTGTTCCAGAATTTCCAGTCCAGAGGTTGGTGGTAGCTGCATGGCAAAATACCGCAGCTTGACACATATATATTTCCATTCTGCACAGACTTTCAGCTGATGTATTGGCAGTTTGGCACGCAAGGAAAACGTGCTGTGTCTAGCTCACGATTATTATACAGGTCAAAGTATATACTAGCTCGGTGAAAGCCTCCAAATATGCGGCGGATGAATGGCCGCATTTGGCCTTGTTAAACAAGAGTTGTACTCATATACGCCTCCTGGCCTATCCGAGATTGGTTGTGTCCGATAGAAGTTCATATTCATGTATAGATGGAATCCATCCATATCTCGGATAGATCACCAGACTTTGTAATCCATGTCAAGGGATCTTCTTGACCTATATAAACAGAGCTACGCGACCTCCAGAGAGGTGACAACGCTTCCATAATCTTTTATGGTATCAGAGCCAACCTCTACAAATCACATCGTCATGTCTGACTCCAGCGCGTCCGCCGCCGTTGGGATGGCGCTCCCGTCGCTCCTCGGCCTTCCTATCTCAAAGAAACTCTCCAAGAACAACCTGGTTCTCTGGAAAGTGCAAGTCCTGCCGGCTATCCGCGGAGCCCAGTTGGAGGGCCATCTCGACGGTACGACGCCGGTGCCGCAGAAGGAAATTGATGTCAAAATCGGCGACAAGGTCTCTAAGAGCGCCAATCCCGACTACACCAAATGGATTGCGCTCGACCAGCAAGTTTTAGGATATCTTCTCACCACCATGACACGTGAAGTCATGGCTCAAGTTGCTACGGCAACAACTGCTGCAGGACTCTGGGCTGCAGTAGAAGAAGTCTACTCCTCACAGACGAGGGCGCGCGCAGTTAACACACGCATTGCATTGCCAACTTTGAAGAAGGGCAGTATGACTGCTGCTGAGTACATGAGCAAGATGAAGGCCCTGGCTGATGATATGGCTGCGGCTGGAAAGCCTCTTGATGATGAGGAGTTTGTCTCCTATGTTCTGACAGGATTAGATGCTGAATTTAATCCTTTGGTCTCTGCTGTTATAGCTAGGCCAGATCAGATTGGGTATAATGAACTTCTGGCACAAGTTCTTAGCTATGAAAGCCGCCTTGATCTTCAACGTGGGAGCGCATCGTTCTCATATTCTTCGGTAAACTCTGTGTCCCGAGGAGGGCGTGGCGCAAACCGTGGAAATCGTGGCCGTGGTGGATTCTCCAGTCGAGGTCGTGGCTCTAGCAGTGGCCGGAGCCGTGGCAGTGGTGGTCGCAATGGAGGACAAAGATCGCAGCGGTCTCCCATCCGGTGTCAAGTCTGCTTCAAGGATGGACATAGTGCTAATCGGTGCTGGCACAGGTTTGATGAAGATTACGTTCCCGATGAGAGAAACGCCAACGTTGCAATGCAGTCGTATGGCATCGACACAAATTGGTACACCGACTCTGGCGCCACTGATCACATCACCAGCGATCTCGACAAATTAGACGTCCACGACAAGTACAATGGCAACGATCAAATACGCACGGCAAGTGGCGCAGGTATGGACATTAATAATATTGGTCATGATATTGTTCGTACCCCTATTCGAAACTTGCATCTCAATAAAGTTCTCCACGTTCCTAAAGCCAAGAAAAATCTTGTGTCAGTTCATCGCCTTGCTGTTGATAACCATGCTTTTCTTGAATTTCATCCAAATACTTTCTTTATTAAGGATCGTGCAACCAAGAGGACACTTTTGGAAGGCAAATGTGAGGGTGGTCTCTATCCTCTTCCTCAACTGGACAGAGAAGCCTTGAGCATCATCAAACCAACACCCACTACATGGCATAGCAGATTGGGTCATCCAGTCTTTCCCATTGTTCATCGAGTCATTAGTACTAATAATCTTCCATGTTCTAAGGAAGTTAAACAAGAGTCTGTGTGTGATGCTTATCAACAAGCCAAAAGCCATTAGCTTCCCTATCCAAAGTCGTCTAGTGTGTATAAGTCGCCTTTAGAATTAATCTTTTCAGATGTATGGGGTCCTGCCCCTGAGTCCGCGGGGAGGAGAAAATATTATGTAAGTTTCATAGATGATTTCAGCAAATTTACTTGGATCTATTTGCTTTGCCACAAGTCTGAAGTGTTCGAAAAATTTCATGAATTCCAAAACCTTGTTGAACGCTTGTTTAACCGAAAAATCATTGCCATGCAAACAGACTGGGGTGGTGAGTATGAAAAACTCCACTCTTTCTTCACAAAAGTGGGTATTTCCCATCTAGTCTCCTGTCCTTATGCTCATCAGCAGAATGGTGCGGCTGAACGCAAGCACAAACATATAGTTGAGGTTGGTTTATCCTTACTTGCTAATGCATCCATGCCGCTTAAATTCTGGGATGAAGCTTTTCTTGCTGCCACTTATCTGATTAATCGTACTCCAAACAAAGTCATTGATTGTAACACACCTTTGGAATGTCTTCATCATGAGAAACCAAACTACTCTATGCTTCGTGTATTTGGCTGTGCCTGTTGGCCAAATCTTCGTCCTTATAATTCTCACAAACTTGCCTTCTGCTCTAAATGCTGTGTTTTTCTTGGCTACAACAATCTTCATAAGGGGTTCAAGTTTCTTGACATCTCCTCTGGTCGAGTCTATATCTCTAGAGATGTGGTGTTTGATGAACTAGTCTTTCCTTTCTCTGAATTGCATGCAAATGCAGGAGCTAGACCGAGGGTGAAGTTGAGCTTCTCCCACCATCTTATCAATTCGCCTTTGGGGTACAACAAGACATACTAATATTGTTAATGATTCTCGGTGTTTGCCTCGTGACCACCGGTGAGAATTCTAATGAAAACAAGTGAAAATCTTGGCTCGAGAGGATTTTATGCAGATGCGAACGTGGCACGAAACCGACCTGATTTGGCCTCGAATTGACGACTCGACCGACGCCAAGCGGTGCGAATCCTGGGGGAATATGTCCTCTCACACGACGCTGCCTCCGGATTCTCGTCTCACCGTGAACGAGTTCCCAGTTTTGGCGTCCTCTGCTCCAATCGCGCCTGCGCAATCACCAGCCAATCCTCCTGTCGGATCAAATGTGGAGTCTGCTCCGGTTGCTCATGATGCGGCAGATCAAGTCTCTAATGGAGAAACACGTCCAAGGACACGAGCATCTCATGGAATTCGTAAGCCTAAAGTCTACATGGATGGAACCATAAGGTATGGACTGACTGCGTCTACATCTGAGCCTAGAAATCTAGAAGAAGCTTTTGGCAATGATAACCGGAAGCAAGCAATGGATAACGAATACATGGCATTGATTCGAAACAAAACTTGGCATTTGGTAGCACCTAAAGCAGGACAGAACATAATTGACTGCAAATGGGTTTATAAAATCAAAAGGAAAGCTGATGGCAAGGTTGACAGATATAAAGCCCGGTTAGTTGCAAAAGGATTCAAGCAGCGATATGGCATTGACTATGAAGACACCTTCAGCCCAGTAGTTAAGGCGGCGACTATCAGACTTGTGTTATCAATTGCAATTTCTAATGGCTGGAGTCTTCGACAACTGGATGTTCAGAACGCGTTTCTTCATGGCATTCTTGAAGAAGTGTTCATGAGGCAGCCTCCTGGGTATGAAAATAAGAAATATCCAAATCACATTTGCAAGCTAGACAAAGCATTATATGGTTTGAAACAGGCACCACGAGCTTGGTACTCTCGTCTCAGTGAGAAGTTACAGGGTCTCGGTTTCAAACCATCAAAGGCCGATATCTCTCTTTTCTATTTCAACAAAGGGGAGGTAACTGTTTTCTTGTTGATTTATGTGGGCAACATTATTGTTGCTAGCTCTTCACAATCAGCTACTACTGCATTATTGAAGAATCTTAAGAGTGAATTTGCACTCAAAGACTTTGGAGATTTGCACTATTTTCTTGGCATAGAAGTGAAGAAGATACAAAGTGGTATTCTTCTAACTCAACAAAAGTATGCTGCTGATTTGTTAAAACGTGTGGGGATGGAGAATTGCAAACCAGTGAACACTCCTATGTCAGCTACAGAAAAACTTTCGGCCTATGAAGGTGAGTGTTTGGGATCCACTGATTCTTCTCAATACAGGAGTATAGTGGGAGCACTGCAGTATCTTACATTAACCAGACCAGATATATCATTTGCTGTTAATAAAGTTTGTCAATACTTGAATAAACCGAGTAATCGCCATCGGATCTGCAGTAAAACATATTTTGAGGTACCTTAAGTTTACCCTTACCACTGGGCTAAAGATACAAAAGTCAACATCCACTCTAGTAAGCGCATTTTCAGATGCAGATTAGGCAAAGTTGTTGATGATATAAAGTCAATCGGTGGTTTTGCAAGATTCTTTGGATCCAATCTTATTTCCTAGAGTGCTCGTAAACAGGCAACAGTTTCAAGGTCTAGTACTGAAGCAAAATATAAATCTATGGCAAATGCTACAGCAGAAATTATGTGGGTACAAACATTACTGAATAAGCTAGGAGTGAGATCGCCAAGGGCAGCAAGATTATGGTGTGATAATATAGGAGCAACATATCTATCAGCTAATCCAGTATTTCATGCACGTACTAAACATATTGAAGTGGATTTTCACTTTGTTCGAGAGAGAGTATCTCAAGGTGTTCTTCAGGTCCGGCTGGTATCTACAAATGAAAGTTGCAGATGGATTTACTAAACCCATCACTGCTCAACAGCTTGAAAGCTTCAGACGCAATCTCAACTTAGATAAGTTATGATTGAGGGGGAATGTTAAACAAGAGTTGTACTCATATACGCCTCCTGGCCTATCCGAGATTGGTTGTGTCCGATAGAAGTTCATATTCATGTATAGATGGAATCCATCCATATCTCGGATAGATCACCAGACTTTGTAATCCATGTCAAGGGATCTTCTTGACCTATATAAACAGAGCTACGCGGCCTCCAGGGAGGTGACAACGCTTCCATAATCTTTTAGGCCTAACAATGACTTGTTGCAGCCTCTCAAAACATGCCATCTGATATATATACTTGGGAATCGAAAATACAAGTCGACCGTGTGCTACAAACTTTGGTTTGCTGCCATGCGAACTTCATGTAAAACATCGCAGGATACCTCTCGGAGAAGTCGCTGGCTCTGCCCACACCGCATCTCGAATGTTATTGCAGCAGTAAAGAACCATCTGCTGAGGTATTTTGGCTAAGAAACCACCGTTACAGAATTTCCAGAGTATTTTTTAAAACGGAATTTCCAGATTATGTGAAGTACAACACAAATTTACTCTCTCGCTCTCTTAAGTAGATATCGGAGAGAAAAGATCCCCAGGGCAAACGTTTGCCAAAACCAACCTGTAGCATTCCTTGGGTCAACCCTTTTTTTTTTGCCAAGAACCAGGCATACACAGCTTCACCAGCGTGGAACGCATATGCTACAAGAAAAACTAGCCAAATTGCCAACATCGATCGGAAAGCAAATAAATGGATGTGGAGCACCCATTTCAATGGGCCAACGGGTGGAAGGCAAGCATCAGAAAACACAACCAGCATCCCAATTGTTACAGCATCCCAGCATCAGAAAACACAACCAATTGAAGCAGGAGGAGGCCCACCAAGATCCTTAGGCAGGGCGGCCTCGCCTCGACGGAAGCACAGGTGTCGGAGCGCTACACCCCTCCTCCGAGCTTCTGGTGCTGATTTAAAGAGCTCTTGTCGTCCGGGTCGTCTTTGATCTGAATCTCCTTTTCTTTTCCCAGTCCTCAAAAATGCATCTTCATGTCCTGATCTTTTCTGTTGTAAGACTGTCCTCCTGTGTACGGAATTTCCTTCTTAATGCATGGCACAGCTCGTGTCCCTTCTTTCCAAAAAAAACAGGCAACCAAACAAATATGGTCGGCCCATCCAGTTCTTTCCTCTTCTGTTCCTGACAGGAGATAGTTGCAACCAATCCTTCCCGAGGGCTCACCATAGGTGCATAACCAAGTTCTTCTCTAGCTTTCAAAAATGAAAAGTAGTGCGTAATACCCACCTGTCAGAATGAACTACCAACGTAATTATATGATCCGCATCTCTTTGGAATATGGGATTGGCATCTTGTTTATTCCCATTCATCAACACAAATATTATTGCAAGTCTACATTCCTAGTCAAGCATAAGTATGTCCGTAGAGAGATCCCTTGAGAATGACTAGTTTTAAAAATAATGATGAAATCATGAAATAGCCATAACTAATATACTACATATGCATTGTCATGTCTTAGCATTATATTAGTCAGAAGATTCAAACTTATAGCAAAAGATTTAGATCTTTTTATCCCTGGTTCATCGCCAGTTGCCATAACATGATAATAGTAGCGAAAATTCCTATCATGGTATGTACTATGTACACCTTACAAGAATGTAAATCAAAATAATTTTCCTTAACGGACTGCACTAGTTAAACTCATTAAAAGTTGACAAACAGGCCAGGCCGGCTGACCTGGTATACTTAGGCGGGAAAAATAAGAGGCTGAGGAATCCATTTACTATATATCTAGCCATGGATAGAATAGTGTAGATATGACCAAAAAATCTTGAAATGGCGAGGGCAACCAGAGTTATCCAGTGTAACTGTGTAACTCGAGGAACTGCATAGTTCAAACTTCGAAATAGGGGGGCCATCATAAATTCTAAAGTACTAACAGGCAACCCTGCAAAACAAGTATAGTTTCTCGATAAGGCAACGCAATGTTTATTTTAAAGTATAATCAACATGCTCCATATCACAACCATTTCAAACCAACAAAATTTAAGGGGGCACTTATATTAAGAAAGAAAAGTCTTAATACTGGACTTGGTAAAGGTTGTAAGTATTTACTGAATGTAAACATGACGAATGGAACATCGAGTGCATTTTATGTATAACTTGTAAGCATTAAGCTTTGATCTCTCAGAGTTCAAATAATTGAAATTAAAAGTAGCTAAATAGGTAGTTTTCAGGGTTACGTGGTGTAGAACAACAAGACGAATAGATATTCTTAACAATAACACTCGTGCAAAAAATTAAGAGATCCAATCACTGGTGCTCTACTGGATACAGCTAGGGCCGGCGGCCACCCATATCTGCGTCTGGCCGCATGGGCCAAGACTGGTTTGACGGCCGGCAAAAAAAACTCTTAGTTAATCTCTACTATTTTAATTTGCAGTTGGTGGCAGTGGTCCGTTCTTCCGCCTCCACCCCCGAGGACGAAATCCTCTCCTGCAATCTTCCTCCTCGCATCCCCAATCGCTCCAGAATCAACGCGCTGCATCCCCTATTCCCCACGCGCTGATCGCTCAGATCTCCCTGTCCGTTCTCTCTACCACGGCGTGCAATCATCACCTGTCGATCCAGCTCCCGATCCACCGTCCCCCTCACGCGACGTGCTCATGTTTCCGAAAAAATGGATCTAACCCCTCTCCATCTGGGCTACGCGGCGGGTCGCGTTCACTTCTTGCTGCCGCTGCCGTCTCCTCATCCCGAGCCCGCCTCGCTTCCACCGCTGCACTCCGCCCGCCGCTCTCCTCCTGTCTAGCCCCAACGCTAGCCCCGACCCCGGCCCAAGGCTACGCGTCCTACGAGAAGAAACGGGAGGCGAGAGGGTTCTGTGCCGTCGCAGCGCCGATGGGTACCACCTACCGGACGTGCTCGCCGCTTTTGTCCTGGTTAGGAACCGCCGCGATCGACCTTCACCACTTTAGGTAATCGCATCGGAGCCTAGCTAGATCTCTCGGACGCTCTCGAATCCCTCCCTGCTTCTTTTCTTTCTGAATCGATCCGCCGCTTCTTTGATCCATTAAACGTGTTTCTTCATCGCTTCCTTCTCGATTCAAAAAGCTATTCGATCGTCGAGCGGCTATTGCGAGTTCCTTATCTCCATCTATGTTTCTTGTCCAGATCTAGCTCTCTGTAGTTGAAACTCCTTTTCCTCAGTGTGCTTGTGGTCTAAAATTGCTAACAGATCGGTCTAAAATTCTCTTTCCCTTGTGGTCTAAAATTTAGGCTGTTGGAGCTTCAAGGATTTGCTGATGGCTGGAACCATGGCAACTGATGATTCTGTTGCAAGCACGACTGGGATGGGGGACAAGGATCGCAGCATGTCTTGTGATTCCCTGTCTGAATGGCGGTCATGCAAGCAGATTGAAAATGGGTGCCCTTCCACATCCCATCCCTTTTGGGATACTGACGGTGAAGCTGATGACCTTGGTGCGCAAATGCACTATTTTTATTTATTGTGATGTTTAAATTATTATAAGTTCAGTTAAGAGGATAGCATTAGGGCTTGAGATTTGGATAGCCTTTTCAGAAAAAAAAACTGAATAACCTTTTCTCAACTAAGAGTCTGATTTGTTTATTGCTAAGACAATATTATGCTAAAATATGGGGCTGATAGACCAGTGCTAGAGACTACAATTATGATGGGCATGCATTAGTATGGGCAGTATATGTTTATGAAGACATGAAAGGACTAGATTTTTTTCCAGAGAAGTTTTGTAAAGGTGATATTAATAAACGTCACTAGCTTATTTACTCCTATAATTTGTTCCTCTTGTCCACATTCAAATGTTGAATATATGTCAGTGGCTCAGAGCAATACAGTTCTGTGGAATATTGTACTGTTGGCTTCCTGTACTATCTCTACATTTAATGCTTGTTTGGCTCTGGGTTAAAATTGCTATGTTAGGTTATCCTAACCCAGCTAGGTTAGCTTAACCCAATTCTGTGTTTGACAGCAAACATAGTAAGCCTAAAGTACTATTTGACTTGATTAGGTAGTTTCGTTGGATTAACAGTTGAAAAATCCAGGAGGGTTAATTATGGTGGGTTAGGTTATTTGCCTTTTTTGGTGGATCGGCTTGGGTTAGGATGGTTGAAAGGCTTTGGCCGGGTTAAATTAAGGGTCTGTTTGGGGGAGTTACGGCTAGGTTGAAAAGCTGCTTTTAGTTTGCTGAGCTGTAAAGCGGTTGTAGCTGTCGGCTGTGGCTTTTCTTGTTATGTTGTTTGACAAACTGGTTGTTGCAGTTGTAGCTTTTGGGGGCTAACCGAGCGGGGAGGTAGCAACATAGCAAAGTATAGCTGCGTCTGAGTAGGGAGATGACGTAGAGACGGCGAGGCAGGGTGGCGGAGGTCGAGAAGGTAGAGCGACCGAGGTGGAAGGTGGTCAAGCGAAGCCACAGCTGAAAAGCTCCTCCATAACAGCTGCAGCTTTTAAGGGTGCTTCTACTGTGGCTTAGCTTCCCACCTGCTTTGCAGTCATGCTGTTTGAGGGAGCTTTTGGTCTAAAGCTGAAGCACAACACCTCCAAATAGGTCCTAAACCTTCCTCTTTACCTTGATCTTAAGGATCACTGTACAATCATGGAGTTGCTGGAAAACCCTAACCCATGTGCATTCGAATTTACTAGTCATTCGTTCATTAGAACATAGAGATTTCTGTTACACCTTGAAACAACAAAAAATTAGTAGAAAGATGTTGGTCTACGGCGAATATTGATTTTCTATAGACAATTGCCTAAGCGTGATTCGGCATGGAGCACGCCGCCGCAAGACGGCGACCATCGTGAAGCGTGCCGCAGCCACTTACAACGCCGTCGTGTCAGTTGCGCGACGTCTCAAGGCCTGTTTGGGGGAGCTGCGGCCTGCAGTTGGACTGAAAAGTTGTTTTTGGTTTGCTAGGCTGTAAAGCGGCTGTAACTTTTCTTGCTATGCTGTTTGGCAAACTGGTTGTAATAGCTGTAGCTTTTGAGGGCCAATCGAGTGGGGAGGTAACAACATAGCGAAAGTACAGCAACATCCCAGTGGGGAAGTGACGTGGAGGCGGCGAGGTGGGGTGGCGGAGGTCGAGAAGGCAGAGCGACCGAGGTGGGAGGTGGTCAAGCGAAACCACAACTGAAAAGCTCCTCCTCAGCAGCTGCAGCTTTTGGGAGTGCTTTTGCTGTGGCTTAGCTTCCCAGCTGCTTTGTAGCCATGCTATATGGGGAAGCTTTTGGCCTAAAGCTGAAGCACAGTTCTCCCAAACAGGTCCTCAATCTCGTTCGAAGTCAGCCTGAACTGCTGGTTGTTTCAGTAAACGGCGCCTTAAAATATTTTAGAAATAGGCGTGCCCAATGAAAGGAAAAAAAGAAAAGGATATGCGACTATACGAGTATGTAGCAAAAGAGGGCCACTCAGGTTAAACAAAGTTTATAGAAACAACGGAATTATGGGGGAACCAAAAGAAGCTGAACAAGGAACATAACCCTTCCGCTGAGGGACATGGGGCTTGTTTATTCCCCCGCTAATTTACACTAGCCCGCCATGATTATCCTTAACAAAAATCAATGGAGTACAATCATAAATTACAGACATGTGGTCAATCCAAGAGGTCCACAAAAATCAACAGCTCAAAAGAATGCCAAAACTTTCGCACTGTGCGAATCGATTTTCACCAACAGCAATCTGCTTATAGCCTCTTCAACATGACGGTAAAATTGAATAACTGATGGATTTTCAAGTAGCATACCTCGCACGCTTACCGGAGCCAAGCAAAGAGCACCAGAAGAGTGGGAGGTTGAGTTTGTACAAATCTGGCTCACGCACTCATCAGATGTGGAATAGCTCATTTCCAAGTTCAATTTAGGGTCGCTGGGATATACAAAGACAGTTGTCGCTGTGTTTGGAGTCAATGCAGCAGAATACCTCACCGAAGTTACTGTTATCCTTGGCAACTGCTGAGCGCCCGAACCAAGCGGCACAAGCTTATGACTAACAATATGCTCGGTTTTCGGCAGAATGGATGCAGCATGACTGTGAGCCCCAGAGAAAACAAAGTTCTGGGAATCAACAAGAGTACTTGATTTCCTGAAGCAAGGATGTTGAATTATGGATCTTCACATGGAAAGTGAATGGGATTCCAAGGATCGCATAAGGAGGGCACTCCATGTTCACAACAAGAGGCGGCTCCTCCGTACGAAACTCCGGTAAACTTTGTTTCATTATAACACGGCTATCTTGATTCTCTTCAAGGCTTGAATCTCTTGACCAGTTCAGGCAAATCTCACCTAAATAAAAGTTTGTATTGCTAACCCGTGGATTGACTGAAAATATTCCTTTGTATTCTTCACTAGGAGCAATAACTGTGTATTCATTGGAAACTCCGCTGACCTGTTGCAATGAGCAAAGCTGCTTTCCATCATCATCAGGTTCAATGGCCATTGAGTGCAAACGCAAAGGCACCTCAGTGCAATTTCTAGCACTCACAATAAGCATATCTGGCTCATTCATAGCAAGAGAACCTTTATTATCATCACCACTTGATGATCTGATCCTAGATAGCAATAGGGGTTCTTGCCTAAATGGTCTCAAAAACTGGTGATCAACTATCATGGGGATCTTCCCTTTGATTTGCAAGCTTCTGTGCACGTTAAGTCTGTGCAGTGCAGAGTAGCCAAGCGAAACATAGAGCATGACTGACTTTGCTTGATGTTATTTAATTTCTAATTTGCACCACCAAGAATCATCTGCACCTAATGTGGGAACAGATACAACCCCAAATGAGTACTGAATTTTTCTTATGTTATCATCTTCTTTCTTTGAACCTTCATCCATATGGTCACAGCTGAGACACGAAGAAGTTCAACATGATGACCTTCAGATTATTCTACTTCCGTTGGACTCATCAAAAGACCACCACCTTTGGCATCGACAAGGTTAATTGTCAGCTCACCGGAATGAACTGCATGTCCTTTCGAGCAGTTGTAAATAAAAAAAATTCTTTATTTGCAACACTTCTGCACTGGCATTAAGAATGATTAACAGCACTAGATTGGACGAGAGAGAGGTTCTTACCTTGAAGCTGTAGTGCATGCTCAGCTCAATGGAAGAGAAGTTCCTCTTCTCAATGCGAGACTTTATCCTTTGTCCTTCCTCCTTGTAGTATGTAGAACATAACTCAGCGAAAATACTCTTCAATCTGCCAATATGGAACATCACATATACACATTCCCACATACCTCCAAGGAAAGTACCATAAAACAAAAAAAAGGGCAAAAGATTGTTTTGCAAAAATAGAACAGTGAAATCACTGAAAAAGAAAAGTTTCAGAAACTGACTTGTTGAGAGATTTGTTCCATTCTGTTTCATCGTTCTCAACCAACACAACCAGGTGCTTAGAATCAAACTCCGCACGTTTTCTCAGGGCAACTGTAACGTCCTCACTCAGTTCATCTGCCAGATATCATCGGGTATCTGCTTAAACCGTCAAAATAATTGGCATGCCACTGGCCATAGGTTGATTGGAGGTTTGAATAGACAAACATCAAACAAGCACAAGGCTCTGTTCTGAGAATGCCCATGTCCTCAATTTCCATGCCGTATGGCGTAGGCACGGGCATATATAAAATACTTTTTTTTAATGTGGTTGCACATTGTTTAGCTAAGCGCTGCAAATAGTTTGTTGAAGTGCTGACTATTGGTTTAGAGAAAAAAGACATTACTACAGGTGCTCAAGACGATACTTACCACCGGCTTGAGCCTGTACAAGGATCACCACTAATTTTGTGTTTCTTCCCTGAATTACAGACCTGCACAAATAGAAGAACGTGTCATGGCATATGTGAATTCAACTTGTTCTATACTAGCCGCTATTACACTGCATGATTTCTCCCAGAGTTCCTTAATTCCCAAGATATGAAAGGGTATTTGCATTATATCACCGATAATTAGAATTCTAATACTGCACATGTCAATTTGGGATCAATAATGCAAAAGATGATAGGAAGGTGCCTGAGGTTCTCGAGATCGGAGGGCCTGCAGCCACCGGGAGGGATCGCCGGAGACCTGATCGGCCCGGAATAGAGCGGCAATGGCGGCGGGCACTCGGGTTTGGTGCTTGAGGAGCCAGTCCTTGAGGATCCCCGCGGGGGGCTGCGGCGGCGCCAGCGGGTCGCGGGTCTTGGCGCTGCGGTCGAGGATGGAGGCCTTGGTGAAATCCGGGAGGGCGAAAGTGTTCATGGGCGGCTGCTGGGAGCTGAGCGCCGCCGAGATCGAGGGGTGCAGCTCCGGGCACCCCACGATGGATACGAGCGACAGCGGCGGCGTCCGCAGCTCCTCCGGGTAGTCCTCCATGGCCGCCCACCCGCGGTCGCGGCGAGCGCACCGGACGAAAGGCTCGGGTCTGGGCGCCGCCCGCGGCGGTCGTCGTGACCCGGGCGGACGGGAGCTCGGATCTGCGAATGGCGGTTCGGTGCGTTTGGGAGGAACCGGGGTGAGTGAAGCACGAACCGGTCTGACTGTCTGAGTGGTGTAATAAAACTATCACCAACGGATTCCCATCAGGCTCCAAATCCCGTCGCGAAGGGATCCTAACCACTTCAACGAATTCCCTTCACGGTTCCCTTCACTTTAGAGAAATGATTTAGAGAGAATCCTTACAAAACTCTTCGAGGATGTCACGAGATGCATCGGGAAGGAAAGAAATCGGGAAGAGATTCCCGTCGGTGAAGGATTCTGGAAGGAAATCGCCAAGATAGTCTAACGAGCATACTTGGGTGTTTCGCGCCGCCGGGTGGGGGGGGGGATTTATTTTTTGAGATCTTTAAAGTTCGTTTTTTCAGTATTTGATATCCTGGTCTACTATCAGTGATTCAAATAGACTTGACTACATGTCATACACAGAGTCGAAGAGATCTTCGTGTAGTCGTGTAGATTTCCGAAAAGTGCTTGGGTGAAATAGTCAAAATTCGTTTAGACGGTAGCTGAAGGAATTTGGCAGAGATATCACGAAATAGTTCAATTCTCTCGGAAATTCGGCAAAACAATTCCTACGATCCAAACGAGGCCCAAGAATTTGTCAGGTACTTGCTTAAATTCAACCTAGTTTGATTCTGGTGAGATGAGCTATACAAACAGTTTTTTTTTTTAAATCTAGGAAGGTTTGTTTGGTTGACGTATAAGATGATACAAATAGATGCAAAAAAAAAAAAAATCACTCAGTTGGATGAACTATGCACGCGTGAAGGTCTGAGAGAAAATTTGTAGTAAAAAATAGTTGATATTTTTGTATTGCATCGGACAAACTTCTACATACTATTTTACTCTCTTTAAAAATATCAGTGCTTTTCCGCCATCATCTCCTCTGCACTAGCTCTACTCTAGTGCTCCCCCCCCCCCAGGCCCCACCCAAAAAAAAAACACAAATATTCTCTCTTCAATTTTTCCTGTATCAAATTGTTTTAGTTTGTTGTTCTTTAATGAGTTCATAGCTGGATTTTCTTTACATGTAATGAGTTTTATCAGATCAAATCAAGTGGGAAATAAAAAATCAACCATGTGGAAGGAGATAATTGATAAACATTTTGTATACATAGTTTTTTAAATAGGAATTTTGTATATATGTAGGGCATATTTGGTAGAGCTCTAGATCCCAGCTTCACCTGAGATCTGAAACTTATAGGATAAAATAAAGTGAATTAAAATTATATTTTTGGTCTAAAATATAAATAAGATGATCCATCTAAACACTCTTAATATACTCATAGCTCCAGCTCTATAGATCAGATGAAGTTAGAAATATTCAACTTCACCAGATCTATAATCTAATGAAACTAAAGCTCTATCAAATACATGCGTAGTTTGTAGTCGAGCAGTCATCCCCTTGCCAAGAGAGGCAAAACAAAAGGAAAATACAGAGGCTTGGCCACTTGTAGGACTAAAACAATGACGGGCCTAGCCCACAAAGAAATGAAGCGCTGACGGGCCACGGACGCGTGAGCAAGGAGTTGAGTGCCCACGGCTCATGCCACTAGTATCGGCGGTGGCCGGTAGGGCGGGCTGGCCCGTCCAGGTTAGGCGGCCCGCCCGCGGGCGCGAGGCGGTGAGGTAAGAATCTCTCCTCTCTCCCTCGTTCGCAAGCCGTGGAGATCCATCCCTCTCCTTTCCTTTCCGTGCCTGTCGCCACCTCTCTTCACCCCCCCGACTCACCCCTTCCCTCCCTCCCTCTCTCTCTCTCCTCTCCCCCTCTCGCCTCTGGTGCAAACCGCGAAAATAGCAGCCGCCCGTTCGCTCTCCCCCCACTCTCCTCCTCCCGTCGCGATGAGCGACGCGAGGGGCGGCGCCGGTTCCGACCGCGACCTCCGGCGCGCCGAGGAAGCCAGCGGCGATGAGGCGCATCACCCTGGGCCGCAAGCTGAGAAGGAGGCTGTGCCCGTGGCCGACGAGAAGGCTGCGCGGGGCGGCGATACGCCCCCATCCTCCGAACCGAATAGCGACGGCGAGGGCGCGGGCACGGTCTCCCCGGATCGAGCGGAGCTCAATGCTGGCGCGAGCGGGGAGCGCTCGCCGCCCGACGCCGGGGGCAACGACGGGGAGGAGACCGTGGGCGCGAGGGTGGAGACGAACGGCGAGGACGCCATGATCCAGGACGGCGATGAGGGGGACGGCGAGGACGAGGAGGAGGAGGAAGACGATGACGACTCCACTCCCGATGCGTCGCCGAGGGCGGAAGGCGACAGCTCGACCGGGATGGCGCAGTGCGCCAGCCAGCCGGTGGAGCCGGACCCTTTCCTCGACGGCGACGACTCTGGGACGGAGGAGGAGCAGGCGGTGTTTATGGCCGAGCTGGAGCGCTTCCACAGGGAGCACAGCCTCGAGTTCAAGCCGCCCAAGTTCTACGGCAAGGGCCTCAACTGCCTCAAGTGCGCATCTTCCTATACTTTTCGTTTCTCTGAGCTCCTCGAGTCGAGTGCCGTCCCTTCTCATCTAAACGTACCTGATGATGCGTGCTGCTCTGTTGAATCCAGGTTGTGGAGGCAGGTTGCCCACCTGGGAGGCCATGAGCAGGTATGACTAATTTCCTTTCCACGCACACCGTCACACGCGCTCATGATACTACTGAGTGAAATTTTCTGTAGCGTGAAATACACCTGTTCCTCCAACGTCTGAAATCACGAGCAAGTAGCACACTGGTGATAACTAATTAAGGAGATTGCACTTTGATGCATGATCGCATTACACAATCCCCGTCTCTTCTTCCTATTATAGAATTTGTTTTTTATTGTGAACATAAGAAGAGGTAGAGGTCCATCGAGACTGATATGAGAAGAAGCGGTTAAAAGAGACTCGAGGGATTGGAATGTATCCAAAGAGTTGGCATTGGATGGAGTGCATGGAAGTCAGTGATTCACATACCGAAACTATGACCTAAGATCGAAGGTTTATGAGTCTTTTGATTTTGATTGAGTTTCATTCCTAGCTTACCCCAACTTGTTTGGGACAAAAGACCTGATTGTTGTTGTTGTTATTGGTGAACATTGGGTATTTATTCCAGTTGAAAGTTGATTATTCTACTGGTGGAGCGCTGTTGGAGCCAAAGAGGGCTCTGGCCTCCCCATTCTCAATCTGTTTTGTTAGTATGTAGTTATATTATTTATACTTTTCTATAGTACTGGCCTATTTAGATTCCAGAACAGTACAATAGTTTACTTTCATCTTCATGATGCACCCGTAGATCCACTCTTACCTCCTGATCTCCTTTCTTCCCATGCATAACAAAGTGACACCAATTTCTGGTCAAGCTACTGTTGAATGTGTATTTTCTAGTTTGAAGATCATAAAGACAAGGCCATGCATACAATATGGAAGATAATTTTCTTGCTAGTAGTTTGCTAATTCATATAAAAGGTGAAATCACAGCTAAGTTTACAGGTACGAAGACATATTTTCTGATTTTAATAATCTGAAGTAAAAAAGAGCATACTTTTAATTAGTGCTAGTTTTCATGGTTTACTTGTTGACTGGCATTAGAAAATTGACCTCCTCTTGTATCGGTCTCATGCTCTGCTACTGGATTAATTCAGGTAACGGTTTGTAAACTATGGCGTCAAGTTGGAGAGACCTTCAGGCCACCAAAGTAAGCTTCTCTTTTCACAATACATGTTAAGCGGGTTTGTGGATTAAGATGTAACCTTTTATGTCAGCTGATTGTTGTTGGCCTATTGCTATATTCTTTTGCAGGACCTGCACTACTGTTTCTTGGTCATTTCGAATTTTCTATGAGAAGGTGAAACATTTGCTACAGCATTTCGTTGATTTTGTAGTATTTTTGGGAAGGCCTAGTACTAGTGTAGCTGAAAAGCAGGTTTTCCATAAACGGGTATTATAGGCATTCTCAATTTTACTGTAAAAAGTTATACTATTAGAATTTAAGATGGTTCTTACAAATGTAAATATGGAGCTAAAGTGAAGACATTGCAATAGTTAGTGTACAAATTTGAAGCCTTTCAGTGCCAAAGAATCTCGCTTCATTTTGTGTAAGGAATGATATTTAATGTTCTTAATAGTGTAAGTCTGTAAGAACTAAACAAGTATAACTATTGTACTTGCTTCTTTTTTATTTGAGGGAAACTGTTGTAGTTGCTTTAGATGCTATCTGATCAGATTTCAGATGGAATATAGTTAAAAACACTGTTTGAAGCTTATGGATTTCCATTTTATAGTTATGCATTAGTTTTCTTGATCTGTTAACTGTTGTTTCTCAATAACAGGCGCTTCTTGAGTATGAAAAACACAAAGTTCAAACTGGTCAGCTTCAAATACCATTATCTGCTTTACCACAGCCTGGTGGTACTGACCGCAAGGTAATTGTTTTGATAGTGCAGTTTCAACTACTCTCAATTTTTTTAATTCACTTTCTAGTTTAGTACACCTCTGTATTATTTAATTGGCTCCATCTTATCTGTTTAAATATAATATGAACAAAACATTATCTGTTTATTTGTTGCTAGGTATTACTACTGACACAATATGCACTTTCATTGGAGTCATGTAGAAATGAAAGATGTGATGTTTACACTTCAATGTAACTGAAAATTAAGGACGGGTCAGGCTATATTCAGAAGGACCAAGGGAATTTATTAGTCACTGAAATGTTGCCCTGCTTCTTTCTGAAAACTGAGTGTTAGTCATGGATCCAGATTTTATCGAAATAGAGTTATAGACACAATAATTTAAGATGGGAGCTATTTGCTAAGGTTGCTGAAAGTGTTTTGCTATTGAAGTATTGATGGCTGCAAGCTGCTAACGTCAGTTAGTTTGACGATTTTCTTTACTGTTTTGCAGATTGGTGTGAATCAATCATCTTCTGCCAGGGTCAGAAGGGATGCTGCAGCGCATGCTATGCAGCGTTGGCATGCACACCGTCTCCTTGCCAATGACATATATGGGGATCACATTTTAAAGGTAAAAAATTTGGCCTTTTATTTGCATGCATCTTTTGTTCCCTACTACTTTCATGTAAATATGTTTACATTTCTACAGGACAAAGATTCACTCCCTCTTTCAAGTCGTGGTAGGAATCTAAAAGGCTTTGGTATGCTTTACAAGTTTTCTTTTGCTAATGGATATGCTGTTTTTTCTCATGTATTATTCCTGACACATTTAGGTGTACTCAAGAGGAAGAAAGCATCTAGTCCAGAGAGTACTCTCAAGGTGTCCCGTACAAAAGCAAACAAGTCACAGTTAAGACTTCTATCCTCTCGGTTATGTTTAGTATCAGACTGTCAGTGGATAAAGGGGACTTGGTCGCCGAATACGTTATTATGCTATATAATAGGAAGAATTGAGCTCGGCAGAAGAATCCACATATTCAGATGTTGTGTCTGTGGTGCCTGTTCTTGTATGTAATGGAGTGCTCAATTTCAGGGAAGATTCTATGGTCATTGATGTTGGAGAACCTGCTGATTGGGTGAAGATTAATGTGCGTCAGACTGTAAGTTTCACCAGTATTATTTCGTTTAATCACATGGTGCACAAATATTACAGAGTACAGCAATATTTTGAAGTGATAATCTGGAATCTTAAAATAATTAAGAACTGGTTTAGCTAGAAGTTCCGTTTGGAATTGAGCTGAAGCTGCTTCATTTGGTTAATACTTTCTTGCAGAAAGATTGCTTTGAAATATATGCGCTTGTTCCTGGGCTTCTACGTGAAGAGGTGAGAAAGCTTGCTCATTCATGCCGAAGGTCTCACTTCAAACACTTTCATTGATCCTTTCGTGCTGAAGGCCTGATTTAACATCGGAGATCTGTGTCACACAAACAAAAGAGTTTGTTCTAAATGGTGCAGGTGCATGTTCAGTCAGATCCTGCTGGACGTCTGGTTATAACTGGGGACCCGGAGCAGCCTGATAATCCTTGGGGCATCACTCCATTCAAGAAGGTGATCCCAGCTGTCTGAATACTAGCACATACACATTTGGGGACTCCCATTAATTTAAGTATTTAACAGGAATTGATCACTCTGCCTCAGGTTATCGATTTGCCATTGAGGATCGATCCTCATCAAACATCAGCCGTTGTCACGCTTCACGGTCAGCTATTTGTGCGTGCACCATTTGGGCATGCTGACATGTAGATACAGCTTCTGTTCACTTAAATTTCCTTTGGCTCCAGTGCAGCACAACTCTACCAGTGGTATTTCTGGATATTTCTAGGTTCGTGCATTGGCGACCTTAGCCATTCCTTGCTTTGAACACTAAAACTTGTCGTGTTTTGATGTCGCGTCTTCTGTTTGTTATGCAGGCACTAAGACAATTTTGTGGCAGAAGTAGGATTTGGTTTGAGCAGACGCGTGGTGTCAAGCTGCCGTACCAGAACTTTGCTGCCATCCATGGCCGGCGTTGCGATCTGTTCTCTAGTAGACATAAATTAGCTGGTTCATACTTGGACCTTTTTTATGAGTCGTTTTTTCTTATTTTTGAGAGAGAGGGAGGGAGAGAGAGGGAACAAAGCTGGAAGTAGGCTAAATGATGGATTAGTTTCTTTACAATATTTGTTCTTTTTTTTTTCTATGTTTATAAATGCGTTCCTGGGAAACTCGTCCTAAGCGAAATTTCTGTGCATACATCGATTCCTCATTTTAGTGGATTGTATCATTGTATGAACTACAAATACTTCTTTTTTGGCAAGCTATTTGTTGGGGTATTGGTGATAACATGCCAACATGCTCTGGACTGCATTGCCTTTGCGTTAAAATATTGAAGTTAACTTATTTTTTTCTACTTACCAGTGTGTAATTTTGCACCTTTAAGTTTCAAACACAGCTACTAATCGTTGTACCAAGTACGAACACGCAAATCAGCAAAAAAAAAGGGGGGCTTAATCCATGGTCCGTGGTTTTTAGCAGTCTGCGGATGTGCGGCAGGTAGGGGTGCAATCGGATCAGATTCGGTCGGATATCGCTCTTTTCATATCCTAAATCATATTTTTTGTCGGAATCGGATTCGGATAGTATCGGATACGGATACGGCGCGGATAATATCGGTAGCGGATTCGAATCGAATACGGAGCGGAATCGATATGGTATCGAATAATTTTTGTCGGATATCGTGCGAAAATAAATACATACGTGCATTGAATATAGTGCTTAGTAATAATAATTAGAGGTAATCCAGTTATTTTTAATATCTTTTTGATCCACGTACCAAAAAGAAATACAATTTATAAAGTTTTGAATGAATAATTTAGAGCGCACTATAACAACGGTGAACATAGCATTTGCAGATGATTAGAGATACATGACGTATAATCTAATCAAGTAAACCAATGTTCTTAGTCTTTTGTGCTCGTATAAACTGTTCGACGAAAAAACAAACGCTTCACATCATCATCTTCACATTCTAGAGCCATTTGTTTTTTTTGATTGAATGCCTTAACTAATTCACCATGCCTTAGTACACCCCACTTATTGCCTACTGCACTAGTACAACACAGATATCTGGTCAACACAAACACATGAAAACTCCAAGAAAACTTGCGAACTGTGCCTGCCAAAGGGTTCAAATTTCAAAGCAATAGCACACCGAGCTGAGCTGAGGCAACGCCACTCGAGCCTGGGCACACGTCCTCTCGCCAATAAGATGACGGCAGGCCACACATTTATTGCCCTGTTACGCGCGCTCCCGTTGCCTCATCTCCAGTTCTCCACGCAGCCCACACCGAGAAACAACGCGCGCAGTTCGGATAGCCGATATATATTATCCGGATATATCCGAAAATAGATTCGAAATATTCCGATCTGACGGATAACGATCTCCCGAATCTGAATCCGAATCCGAAAAAAAATATCCGAAACCGATTCCGAATCCGAAAATTATCCGAAAAAACTATCCGAATCCGATCCGAACACATCCGGTCGGTCGGTCGGTCGGAAATTATCCGATCCGATTGCACCCCTAGCGGCAGGCTCAATACGCGCGCAATGACGCAAATCAAACTCGAAAATCGTCCCTCTGTTGGTATGGATTTTCGTAAAAAATCAGTAGAAATCGAATGAATTTTAAAGTTAAACTTTTTGAACTTACCGATCAAATAGCGGCTGAAATAAATTGAAAATCGGCTGATTTTACCGAATTTTGACTGATTTTTACCAATTTTCGATCAGTTTACATAAAAATCGGCACACTAAACGGTAATTGAAAAAATTCAAAAAAAATTAGAAAAAATACAGAAAATACTGGATATTTAAGTAAAAGTAATGTGAGAACTCTAAACAACACCTGTTATACTAAAGCTCCGTTTTTTTGTGATAACATGACAAAAGGTTTAGGTATTTGTAGGACAATGAAAGATATTCGATGAATGATTAGTACTACTAGTAAATCAATTATTAACGACACGAGATGTAATCTCTACTAATATAAATTTGTAGTTGATGGCAGCGGTCCATTATTCCTAGCCTCCATATCTCCAATAATGGTCAGTTATTATAGCTAATTATTCTTTTCTGATTTACAACTAGTCATATCTCTCTAAATATGGTTGATTATTATAGCAAAATCCTTGATTATTGCTGATAATTAATAGCCTGCCAATTATTCCTTTTGTACTCTATATATACTGTACAGTTTTCACAGAATCAATCAAAGGATTTCATTCAAGATCTCCCATGTTGTACCGCCGCGACGAATGAACTCGCGAACTAATCAATAAGTGACGGACCGACGTACATAGCCGTGAGGCGTAGGAAGCCGAGCGCCGCGATCAGTAGTAACTGCGGCCAGAAGACAACCAGAGCGCAATGCCCACCGGGTGTCGTGTTCCCAGCGTCGGCCAGTTGGACGTGAACAAAGCGTACGACGCTTCGATGCGGTTGCCCGGCGACACTGGTGGGATGTTGTCGACGGTGAGAGTCATTGGCATACCCCTTGTAGATAAACGGGTTGATCTAGCTGAACGTCGCAAGAAGAGGAATGATGCAGTGGCGCACGGCGTGACGGGCGTCTCGGCGTTGGTGTTTTCTGGTTCACCTTTATGGGTTTCGGAGTCATGGCCGGTGAAGCCAGTGATGACTAGGTACGCCAGAGGCATGGAGACGAATAGGCCGGCAAAGGCGAGAGGATCATTTGGAAAAAACAGCGGACTACCGCCGAAGCGGAGAAGAGTGTGACGATGAGGGCGGTGGCGATCCAGAAGACGCGGAGGTGTAAAGGTTGGGTGACGGCGGTGGCTCCTTTCTCCGAGGCGACTGACCACGCGGCCATAACGTGCGCGACGAAATAGGCGGCGAGGAAGGCGGACTCCACAGCGCGCCCTGGTGTGCTCAGCAAGAGGAAGAACGCGAGCGTGAGGAGAAGGGCGGACGTCCCGAGCGCGACCGCGTAGTGGCCAGCGGTCCGGAATGGTGGTGGCTTCGGCAGCAGCACCTCGTGTTCGGGGGAAGCCCCTGTGTTGCCCCTGCGAAGGCGGTGGATGACGAGGACGAGAGACGCGATGAGGAAGACGAGGTCAACGGCGCCGAGGAGCGCGCGCTGCGGACATAGCGAGAAGAAACATCTCTTAAATTCGGTTTTTCAAAAAAATTTATGACAGATATTAAAAAGCTACTAAATTTTTAAAAATTTTAAAATATAAATTTAAAATAAACCGATTTATCGATCAGTTTCGAACGTGAACCGAATTTCGGTTCAAACCCAGATCCGGTGGCCCGATCCAGGAGCGCTGATGTGATATCGTGGAATGCCGGGGAGGCAGGTCGGAAACGAGGACCACGGGACGCGAGGCGAGAGCGCATTGGCGCGCGAGGGGCCGCCTCCGGTATAAATCCTCTTCCGCACCAGCATCGCCCCCACCCCAGTGAGCCTGAGCCACCACCACCAACAAAACGAATCGAAGCTAGCGCCGGCGGCGAGAGTGCGGTAGAAGCGGGGGGAGTAGTGCTTCGCCGGCGATGGATTCCGACTACGGCGTGCCGCGCGAGCTCTCGGAGGTGCAGAAGAAGCGCGCGCTCTACCAGCCCGAGCTGCCTCCCTGCCTCCAGGTCCGTATCCTCCCATTGCCGCTGCTGCCTCCCGTGCGTGTCATTGCGTTCCTCTGAGGCTTCCCGGCCCAGATCTGCGGCCTGGCGACCCGCGCGGCGCCAGATCCTGCTCTGTTCTGCGGCCGGATCGTCCTTCTCGGCGCTTGGGTTTACGGTTCACCTGCTCCCGATTTTTTTTTCCCGGGGTTTGGCCATAGGTGTACGTGTATCAGCGGTCACTGATCGACGAGGCCGTCGCTTTCGGTTGGCGAGACTGGATCTGAGTCGCAGTGGACGTCGCCTGCGAAGTGCTAGTTGTGTCCGCTAGTATAGATCGGTCGGCGTGTCTGACTTGCGGGGAGCCGCACGCAGGGGGGTTTTAAGAAGGTCGATTTCATGTTTTGGTGTTGTCCTGTTGCTGTTTTATTATGGGTTGTAGTGGAACTTTGCAACTGGGAGTAAAATGATTGATTCTTCTGTAGCAATCATGGACTTTTTCGGTTAGTTTTCACGGGCCCTGGATACGTTTAGGTTGACTCGGTAAAATCGCTATCGAATTAGCCTTTCTCCTGTCCGGGGATACTGATGCCTGGATGAGACGAATTCATGGTATTTTTTTGTGGAATGATTTTCTTGGGTACGCGTTGAATTTCCTCACTTTATGTGAATCAGGGCACTACTGTGAGGGTGGAGTATGGTGATGCGGCGATTGCTGCCGATCCTGCAGGCGCTCATGTGATCAGCCACGCCTTCCTCCACACCTATGGGCAGCCTCTGGCTCATTTCCTTAGGAAGACGGCTAATATCCCCGATGCTACCATCATATCAGAGCACCCTGTCGTCAGGTATTACTATATGCACCCTTACGTTTCTGCATGCAGAAATTTTTAACTTGCACAATCATCATGGTGATAAGAAATGTGCTGTAGAGAGCATTGTTCTCCCCATGATTACACTAGTGTTGGTAGGGATTCTTATGAGAAAATTGGGAAGATTAAGAGAATACAGAAGAGCATGCCAGAGAAAAAAACATCTGATTGTTTTGTTTTGGGTGCAGGGTTGGTGTTGTCTTCTGTGGAAGGCAGTCCCCAGGTGGCCACAATGTCATTTGGGGACTCCATGAGGCTATCAAGGCTCACAACCCAAACAGCAAACTTATTGGTTTTCTCGGTGAGTAATTTGATCTTTTGCAGGTGCCAGAAACATCCATCACCTGCATTTCCACTTATTATTTCCAAATGGGCTTTGTATGGCTTTCTGATGTCCAGCTTGTGCTTTAACAGTTTTACAAGCAACACAGCGCACTAGGCATAGTTGTGTTTTCGCTGTAGGCACCAATGATTTAGATTTAATTAATATGTTTCTACTTTGTTTTGATTTCTTTGTCTGCGCTACTTATTATTACAATCAACGTTAACATAGCATAAATGCATCATTGCATGCTTTAAACATAAATGTAGCAAGATATGAAGGTTTCTAAGAAAACTTTACTGTGCGCAAAT
The DNA here is from genome assembly GCA_036346375.1 of Guadua angustifolia. NCBI lineage: Eukaryota > Viridiplantae > Streptophyta > Magnoliopsida > Poales > Poaceae > Guadua > Guadua angustifolia. The sequence continues at coordinate 9,788,285 of CM070503.1, forward strand.
TCGCAACATGCAGGTATTTCATAGGAAAATTTTAGTAAAACCAGTAGCAGCATGATTTTCCACAAGATCTCCCACATAACTTGCCTTATGTCTGTTACCTCAAAATATAAGAGATTACAAATATAACACAGATACACAACAAAACTTTGGTGAGGGTCTGGTGCCCTGGGGGCCTGGACCCTGGAGTCCCTCTGTGGCCCTGTCCTTGCATGCCTGTTTGCCTACACAGAGCTGACATTTGGCAGAGCCGACATTTGGAAATTTGTTCAGCACATTAAAATTATTTAAATACTTTTTACATATATTTTTCTGTTGAAATAGGGGGAACCGATGGACTTCTTGCACAGAAAACTTTGGAGATCACCGAGGAAGTTCTTTCTTCCTACAAAAACCAAGGTGGTTATGATATGCTTGGTCGGACAAAGGATCAAATTAGAACAACAGAGCAGGTCTATGGTGCAATGGCTAGTTGCCAGGCTTTGAAGTTGGATGCTCTGGTAATCATTGGAGGTATGCTATGTGACATTAATCTACTAAGATTGAAGTACATTTTACATTTGCTATAATCCTAAATTGCTGTTTGTTTTGAAGGTGTCACATCAAATACGGATGCTGCTCAACTTGCTGAGACTTTTGCTGAGGCAAAGTGTGCAACAAAGGTATATTGAATTTTTTTGGTTTGTTTAACTGCACCGTAATTCTGGATCCCCTGTGCCCAGTGCAAAGTTTGTATCTTTCCTTGTCTGCTAATGACCTGACACAATCATTATCAAACAGGTTGTAGGTGTTCCTGTAACTTTGAATGGAGATCTTAAGAACCAGTTTGTTGAGACAACTGTAGGTTTCGATACCATATGCAAGGTAGGGACTGTTGAATTCACATTACTATGCTGGAACTTCCTTTAACATGCCTGTAGTTCACGATGCTTTCCTTATCTCTTTATAGAGCATTATTTACCTCTTATGAAAAGTTGATTTGGTATATTGAGGTTGCACTTGTGAAATCATCTTTTGAGTTATGCTACTGTTTTCTCAACTTGCAAATTGCCATCAATTTATTGTCATGTTATTTTGTAGTATTTATTTATCATTTTGCAATTTATAATGGCTCCTTGAACCTATTTATTGTTCTAACAGGTGAACTCGCAACTTATAAGCAATGTCTGCACCGATGCTCTGTCTGCTGAGAAGGTAATGTAACATATGATAGATGGCATCTTAAACTGCATCTTGTTTATTCTAATGTACTTTCTTAGTTGTATGGTAAAAATTTGCGTATTGTCGATACCTTTCTTGGTCTTGCTAAATGCCATGAGACAAGAAATACATGTAATTGACTTGGCATTAAAGAATTTCTCATATTCAAATGAAAAGGAACCAAAGGAAGATCTGCATCGACACTCTTTGAGTCTCAATACAGAAGTAACTAACAAAAATAGAATAGGATAGGTTCTTGTTAGCGTTTCACCTTCTACTTTTAGCCTACACAAGAGGTCCACATTTAGGGTGCACATAAGCTTGGCCTAGGCATTCAAGGATGCCAGTGCTGGTTCAGCATCCAGCACTGCAACATATTTGCTCCAGACGCTATGCTAGTTTGTGCGAGTCTAAATTAGCATAGCTTAGGACCAGAGGACAACTATATGTGGCTTGGAGTTGGAGATCTTCCTATGCTTCTCTTTTTCTTTTTTGTTGCTCAGATGAAGTATGTTTAGTCTTTTCTCAGTATCGTTATTACATAGGACTAGTTTTCCCACAAGGCCTTCTGAACTTGCTCTGTTTACAAATTCAAATTACTGAATTAAATTTCTTCTGCCTTGTGGCTGTATTCTTTCTGGCAGTATTACTATTTTATTCGTCTGATGGGACGGAAGGCTTCTCATGTGGCATTGGAGTGTGCTCTTCAATCGCATCCAAATATGGTTTCGACTCTTGCTTTTCACTTGTACCTGCCTGTTGACCTAGGTCACAAAATCTGCTTACATTTTTCTTGAACTTGTATCATATGCTCAGGTTATCCTAGGGGAGGAGGTTGCTGCATCAAAACTCACAATTTTTGATATTACAAAGCAGATATGTGATGCAGTTCAGGCGAGAGCCGAAAAAGGTAGGGGCTTTTTTTTGTCTATGATGGTGAAATGCTCATGTGTCCTTATATTTTCACTGTTAATTTATGGATTTTCTGAGTATATTTTCCACAGACAAGTATCATGGGGTTGTACTTATTCCTGAGGGCCTTGTGGAGAGTATTCCTGAACTATATGCTTTGCTTCAGGTAAGTTTTCCGTGTCCTATGACTATTCATTATTTCATTTACATCTTTACTAACCAGAGCTACTTGATCATAGGAAATCCATGGCCTCCATGGTAAAGGTGTTTCCATAGATAATATCTCTTCTCAGCTTTCACCTTGGGCATCTGCACTATTTGAGTTTTTGCCTCCATTTATTAGGAAGCAGGTGTGTATTTTCTCATTTGTTAATTCTTGGAAATTCATAACTCACATCAAGTGTCTGTTGCTTCAACATTGTTGTTTTTCTGATGCAGCTGCTTCTCCATCCTGAATCTGATGACTCAGCTCAACTTTCTCAGGCACAGTTGCACATGAAACCTGTCAATTATTTGTGAATAACACTGAACTGTTTTATTTTAATGTTTTTGATTGCACCTCTACATGTATTTCTGTGCAGATTGAAACTGAAAAGCTTCTAGCCCAATTAGTTGAGACTGAAATGAACAGACGTTTGGTATGTTTTGTGTGGACCCTGTAACTGGCAGTTTAATTGAGAGCCACATATGGATGTCTCAAAATCTACTTGTAGAGTAAGCAATAGTTCTATTGGTTCATAATATTCTTGGCTACTTTTCAGAAGGAAGGCACTTACAAAGGAAAGAAGTTCAATGCAATCTGTCACTTTTTTGGCTACCAAGCTAGGGGTGCACTGCCTTCAAAGTTCGACTGTGATTATGCCTATGTAAGTTCCAGCTCATCTTACTATTTTGACATATCTTATTGATTTCTGTTGATTTATCTTGTATTTGTTGGTTTCAGGTGCTGGGTCATGTGTGTTATCACATCTTAGCTGCTGGTTTGAACGGTTACATGGCCACTGTGACAAATCTTAAAAGTCCCGCGAACAAGTGGCGATGTGGTGCCGCTCCTATTTCGGTAAGATTTGTGTCATTATGCCACTACAGAATTTGTTGTACATGTGAATCAGTCCATTTCCGACAAGTGTAGGATGGGTATGAAGGGAATACATAACCCACAACTGTTTTCCTGTGATCAGTCTATGATGACCGTGAAGCGATGGTCACGTGGTCCTGCGGCCACACAAATTGGGAAGCCAGCAGTGCATATGGCTAGCGTCGACTTGAAAGGAAAAGCATTCGAGTACGTGAAATGTGTTGATCATGCTATATCATTTGAAGAAAAAAGTGTCATGAATTATGATATTTAACTAAACTCTGCCGCTTTTGGACACTTGCCATTGTTGTTTGAATGGATCTTTCTAGTACTACAGTAAAGAAGACATGTAATCTCGTTAGCAATAACGGACTTGTGTCTTACAGGCTGTTGAGGCAGAATTCTTCCAGCTTCTTGCTGGAAGACATCTACAGAAACCCTGGACCACTCCAATTCGAAGGGCCAGGTGCTGATTCGAAGCCCATTTCACTGTGCGTTGAGGATCAAGACTACATGGGCAGGATCAAGAAATTGCAGGAATACTTGGAGAAGGTAGTTCTCATGACCCCGCGAATTGACAGATTTATAAACCCTCAGAATCCCTCGTTGACAACTAGTTTCTGCGTGGTGTTTAATTCGTGTATGTCATGCAGGTGAAAAGCATCGTGAAGCCTGGGTGCTCGCAGGATGTTCTCAAAGCGGCGCTGAGCGCTATGTCTTCTGTGACGAAGACACTGGCTATCATGTCTTCGTCTTCCGCTGGCCACACACTTCCACTCTAGAACCAATCATGGTGTGGCATAGAGTCCACGTGTTTCCTTATTCTCTTTTGTTCCATATGATTGTTGGGGTTAAAAACAGTGATCTTGCAATCCCATGGTTTATTCTTTCGTAGTTTTCGAGATTTTTGGGTCATTTTTGGCTCTGATAGTGTACGAGTTTGTTGTTAATGAGTTTGAACTAGAATAACTGTTCAAACCGCCGGTTGTGATCAATTAATAAACCAAATTTTGATACACGCCTACCATGATTGTTAACCGGTTGTGGTGTCATGTGCCACAACATATGTCCATCGGGTGTAAAATTTTCTAGGCAAGAAACAGATTATAGGTCTGTTTGGATAAGTAGTAATTCTGTGGTAGGTTTTAGTATTTCGTTCAAATTTAAATTATATCTTAAAATATTCCAATAAAATACCTCTAATCTAAATACCCCTAAGTGATCTAATGAAGAGGAGTAATTCAATTTTCTGTACATGTGACCTGGTAAGAGTACAATATTCTAGAATGACTGTTCAGGAATGGATGTAGTACTAAAACTACACATTGATTTACACTCCGGAAAAAGAAAAAAAATTGATGGAGGCACCATATGAAAATAGTGTAATTATGAATAAAAATAGTTTAATACATAAAGTCATATACAGTTATGTTAGTATATATTTTCCATTCATTTGTCTACAATTATTGGAATGTTAAAGATCACACAACAAAAATGTGCTCGGAGCTGACCAACAACAACAAATTTTGGAGTCTTCCAAGAGGGAGAAAAGCCTTGCATTTTGATTGTCTGGCACAGAATTAGCTATCGTCTGCGCACAAGTTTACATTTTATTAGTATCCTATTAGCACCAAAGTAATTGATACAAAATCCATAGCAATACTAGGCTCTCAGGCACAAATGATAAAACACGTAGACATTCAATCTCTTGATAATTGATGTTTAATGCAACCAAAAACTAGGAATATAAGATATATTAGGAATCTTTTCGCGGCGTGATATGTCGCGTGCGTTGTTTTTTCGCAGAAATAATTTTATTTTTTTTCAACGATGTTTTTTTAAATCGTGGAGAAAACGCGTAAAACAGTTGAAAGGATACAAACGTAATCACGTTTTTTTCCGCATCTATCTGGGGTCCTCTCACGAAGGATCCGTAATTGTGATAAATCGAAAAGTTCTTTTCATGAAAAACAGCTAGAATGATCTAAATATAACTACGCTCTTTTTTCGATATTTATTTAGAATCCTTTCACGAAAAATTCATGATTTTTCTAAACTAGAAGATCCTTTTTGTAAAAAACCGTGGAAAGGATCTACACGTAATTACACATTTTTAAGGGACCTATATGCGAAAAAAAAAGCCGAGCCGGCCGGCTCCGCGCAACGCCAGGCGGCCAAAGCGTCGATCTTTAGTATGTAGATGATATGATATATCTATGCAGACACTGAGATTTCATTTCAAGTCTCATCTCCTAAACTACTGCCACTCCCTTAATCCCTTTCGCAATTACCACGGCTTTCACTCGAAAATTCAAAGGGATTCTTCACAAAAATAATGCTGTGTCTGGTCATGGCTAGAGATGCCTAGATGGGCCGACTTGAGGCCCGATATTGTTGGCACGGCCCGCCAGCCTATGTTGTGTTTGGGATGGCACGGCCTGCCATGATTAGGCCTGGCATGGTACAATCTGGTACAGCATAACACGTTTAACCCGTTTATTCGAAAAATAGCTTTTTTTTAGCCGTTAGGGCTTTAAAAAATTCAAAAAAATCTGAAAATTCCTAAATTTTTCCTATAAATAGGGTAGCAGCCCCCCTCATTTCTCCACCAGCAAACTTGTAATCTATTCTCTTCATTTTCTTGCTCTTTGTGATAATTGGCAAAATTCAAAATAGTTTTACAAAATAAATCCAAAAATCCAAAATTCGGCTTTCGGTTTCTGTCAAGAAATCAAGGTAAGAACTATGATTTAAATTTTCATTGTTCTTATTATTTTAAATAATATTAAAATACTAATAGCATAATTATTTCTTGTAGTTTTCTTTATAGAGCACCAAGATTTTCCGTCCTTCCAAGCTTCTGATTTCGGAATTTTACCTTAGGAACTTCTTGCATCCTATGAAGCTGAAGAAGTTGCAGTACCTGTACCATCCTTATGCTCTACAAGTGCTAGAGCGCCAGCAAGTACCGAGGCAAAAAGATCAAGATGCAGTACATTAGAAGTCTGGGAAGATTTCGAGCAGATTTTCAAGACATCAAACGGCATTCAGAGAAGGAATGCTAATTGTAAATATTGTAAGCACAAATTAACTATGAAATCTTCAGTTATAATGAGGCACTTGAAAAGACATGCTGAGAGCTGTAAAAGAAAAGCGAGGGTGGCTTTGAGACAGACGCAACTACAGTATAACCATGACGGTATGGTACATAACTAGAACTACAATCTCAAGGTAGCTTGTGAATCTCTTTATCATTTAATCACTTATCAAGATATTCCTTTAAATTTTGGTGAGTCACTTGCATTTAAAAACTATATTAGGACCATTCATAATCCTAGATGTTTTGCAGTTTCTAAATAGATAACAACTAGAGATTTGATTAAATACTATAATAATTATTGTAGTAAATTAAAAGAGTAATTTAATACCTATATTTTTTCTATCTTTGATATTAAACATATAGAGTGATAGGGCTAAAGAAGATTATCTTAATGTAGTTGCTCATTATGTAAACAATGATTGATAACTAGAGAAGAGAATTATATGATTCAAATTAATTAATGTAGCACACACTGGTGAAAATATTGTTGATTGTATTCTAAAAGTTGTGGAAGATTTTAGCCTTATAGATAATTTTTTTCAATAACATTAGATAATACTTTAGCAAACACTTCTGCCATGATCATTCCTGCTTAACTTTTTAATTTGTATGGCGAATCTTTCTTATTACATTAGCATTGTGTTTGTCATATTATTAATCTTATAGTTAAATTTGGTTTGAAGAAGTTAGACCAATACCTTGAACCTTTTCGCACTGCAATATCTTTCTTAAATAATTCTAATCAACAAATAGCAACATATAAGACTTCTTGTATTGCAATGGAGGTATGTCCATGTAAGTTTAGTTTTGATATGCCTATTAGATGGAACTCTATTTACTTGATGCTTAAGTCTCTCATATCATATAAAAGCACATTTTCAGTTTTTATTAACACGTACTATCGTAGCCAGAATAGTTAACCGTACTCAAAAAGCAACATTGGTATGTTGCTCAATACTTGTTGTCATTTTTGCAACTTTTTTATAATTCCACTATTGCTTTATCTGGAGTTTATTATTCAATCTCTCCTTTAATTGTGCATCATATTCTAGAAATTGCTACCCAATTAAGGAACAATAAGAATGGTAATATTTTGTGTGCATCTGTGTTATGCTATGAAAACTAAAATTTTAAAATATTAGCAAGAAATTCCTATGTTATATGCATTTGCATTTATTTTAGATCCTAGAGTTAAAGTTCAAGATTTTCTAATGTTCACTCACTTCTAAGTGTGATGCGGTGGGTACTAACTATTCTAGTTATTTTTTAAATGTCCGTGCTAACTTATCTCAAGTTTATGCTAAGTATGATAGAAGTTTTCCGGAGTTCGTATGCAGCGACCTTCACCAGCACCCACAACAAGTAAGAAAAAACTGCGTGGGGAAAGATACGAGGTTTAGGTAACTCTTCCTCAAGAAGTTCGACTACAACAATGTTAAGCGCAAACATAACAAGTGGTAGGGCGTTAGCTGTCTATCTCAACAATGACACTGTCAACTACTAAGAGCAGGAGGACTTCAACATTTTGCAGTGGTGGCACGAGCACAAGATAATATATCCGGTGCCTTCCATATTATCACATGATGTGTTAACAGTTCCTATCTCCACGGTTTCTTGAGTCTATTTTCAGTATATCTGAAAGAATAATCGAGGAGAGAAGAATAAATCTGACAAGTGAAATGGTGGAAATACTTTTGTTGTGAAAGATTAAGAACAAGCTGATCAACGAGGTCAATACACTACAGAAAATGTTGAGCTGACGGAGACGTTTGAAAATTTTTATCTAAATAACCTAGTGGAATAATTGTAATCTTCACATTTTCCCTGTATCACTGAGCTATAGGCTATACTCTTTTTTCTTTGCCAAGATTTTCTTGTATGGAATTTTTACTTGGTAATGTTTTTAACGAGGCAACCAAACATCAATAAAGCTCATTATTTATTTCCAATTATTTATCTCATTATAGAATTTATTTTATATTTGTCTTAATTTATATATATTTTTAAAAAGTTTTTCTACATCCATTGAGTTTTTCAAATTATTCTAACTTTTTCTAATTTTTTATTTTTAAAAAACTTTATTTTTTCATACTTTTCTATTTTCTATTTTTTCTAACTTTTTTATTTTTTTATTCTTTTGAATTTTTTTTGCTAACGGGTTGGTCCAATCCATCTCGGCCCGTTGGCCCGCGGGGACACATGTCGGCATGGTACAACCCGTGAGGCCATGGGGATATGCTTGTACTGGCACTCTGGCGCGTGGACCGGCATGGCACGACCATTTGTTAGCGGGGTCTAAATGAGCCATGCTGCTAGATAAATAGGCTAGATCAGGTCGCCCGTTTGGATGCCTCTTTCTCTTGGTTGGAAAATAAGTTGGGTTAGGGACACAAATTTCATCAAATTTTGGTGAATTTTTGCTGAAATTTCAGATTTCAGACCACCATGAAATCCAAATTACCAGCCAGATAAAAAAAATTGAAATTACTACAATAGTTTCTTTTTTTGCGAAATTTTGCTAAATTTCACCAAAATTTCATGATTTTTGGTCGGTTTTAAAAGTTTAGGGCTTGATTTGACTAGATTTGGTCTAATAATACTTAAGAAAGTCATCTTCTATGAAAATTTGTTAAAAAAAACTGAAATTTTGAGATATTTTAAAATTTTGCAAGAAACACTGTTAAATTTTTGTAAAATTATACAAGCCTGATAACAATATTAAAAATTTATGATACTATCTTTAGTAGTGTAGGATCATACAATTTTTTTTCAAAATAACTGAACTTCATTTGTTATCTTTAAAAAATTAAAAACAACATGAACATAATTAGGATAATAACCTTGTTAGAATTTTATAAATTTTCTCGAATGTGATCATGATCCAAAATTTTTATAAGAGATTAAGAATTGCCTCAGTATCATTCTATAAATTTTTTAAAAAATTAAACTTTTTATTTGGTCAATCAAATTTATGTAAGCATTGAATTTCATTTGTTATATTATATTTCAAAAATCAAAAAGAGAAAGAACATATATGGTACTGTGCCTTGTAAGAATTTTATAAATTCACTGGAGTGTGATCATGATTTAAAATTTTTATAAGCTATTAAACATTTCCTTATAACCCTTCTATAAATTTTAAAAATTTAAATCTTTTTTGATTGCTAAGGCAAATTTATGTATTAATCGTCAAGCTTTTATTTGGACATAACACTATGAGAATTTTAAAAAATTCTATAAGCATTATTACCATCTAAAAATTTTATATAAACATTAATGATACATAATGATAATCCACAAATTTTTTTAAAATGTTCTAACATGGTCTGAACCATTTTTCATTTTGTTCAAATTTGCTAGTAAGACTTTTAACAGGACAGTAGCACTGTTCAAATTTTTAAAAATTCATAATTGTTTATCATCATCTAAAATTTCTATAGGAACATTAGTAATGTATCAGAACCATATAAAAAAAATTTCAAAATTTTCTAATATAGTTTGTACTATTTTTCATTTGGTTCAAACTTATCGGTCATCGTTTTATTCGGATAGTAGCAATGTTCGGATTTTTGAAAATTCCTCAAACTTGATAATTATCTAAAATTTTTATAAGAATATCACTGATGTGTCAGGAACCTCCACAAAAATTTAAAAAAATTTGACCTCATTTGAATCATTTTTCATTCAGTTGAAATTTGCCAAAATTTCAGTAATTTTGGACGAAATTTCAGATTTTTAGTTGAATTTTCGGTCTGAAAAGTTCTGAATTTGAATTTTGTATTTTGAATTTCAATCATATTTTATTCAAAATAATAAGATTTTACCAAAATTTTAGATTTCGATCGCCAGCCAAATTTTATCAAAACGAAATTTGAATGCCTGAGCTGCCTGTGTTCCCGTAGCAGGTGGCGGTGGCGCCAGACGATCACGAAAACCAGGGCCCCAGTCACAATTTCCCTTTCCCCTCGTCGTCGTCCACCGCCGCCTTCCCCGACCTTTTTCTTCCATTCCACCCCCGCTTCTCTCCAATCCCCGCCTCGAATGCAGCGATCCGCCTGCTTCTCTAGTCTCCACTTCTTGCCCGATGGCTCTGCAACAGCAGCAGCAGCACGCGGGGTCGGCCTCGGCGCCGAGCTCCAGGTCGGGGCTGCGCCTGCTCACCTCGCCCTTCGGGGACACCACCTACACCAAAGTCTTCGTCGGGGGCCTTGCCTGGGAGACCACCAGCGACAGGCTCCACCGCTTCTACGAGCGCTTCGGGGACATCCTTGAGGCCGTTGTCATCACCGACCGGCACTCCGGTCGCTCCAAGGGCTACGGCTTCGTCAGTGCTCGCTCATCCATTGGTTCACTGCTGTTGTTTCTGCTTCCATGGAAGCGCTGGAGCAGTGTTGGCTACTTAGCTTACGAGTTACACGTTCGCAGGTGACATTCCGCGACCCCGAGTCGGCGAGGAAGGCCTGCGAGGACCCCACGCCGGTGATCGATGGCAGGCGGGCCAATTGTAACCTGGCGTCGCTAGGCCGCGCAGAGCCTCCCGTGACCCTCTGTATTATTCTCCTCTAAAACCTCTTTGCACTAACCTGTAAGCGCATTTGGAGATCACTCTGTCTAAGCTGTAAGGGCTGCATTCCAACAAGTTAATACACTGGAGTCTTAGTATAATAGTGGTGTATTCAGCAAACTGAATCGATCAGTTTTACCATGACGGTTAATCTGGAATTCAATTCATCTCCACTTGTCCTTCATTAAGTAAGGCAACTATGAAAATCAGAAGGAAAGAGCCTGGCTACCTTCTTAATCAATTCATGGGGTTACTCATGTGGTGATAACAGTGCTCTTTCTGTATGCATTTGTTCTGAAAACACGCATTCTCTATAGGGCGTCCAAGATCAGCCGGGTCCTACTTTGGTGGTTCAGTTCCAAGTGGCATTTACGTTGGGGGTTATGGTCAGCACCGACCACTTCCACTTGGGTATTACCAAGGATTCCCTGTTCCACAGTACAGGTAAGATGATCTATTTCATATTATGACCCATTAAATTTTCCAACCAACTTCTTTATAGCAAAAGTTTGAAGGAAATTCAATTTTTTGATGAAGTATCACTGATGCTAATTAACTGGCATGAAAAACAGCTTATTTAGTATTTCAATCTTGTTCTTAGATGACCTATTTATGACCTTCAACCTGTTCTTAGGCTGCTTGTTCATAACTGTTGAATTGAACTTGTTCGTGTTTTATATTTTGTAGACCCTTGCATTGCCAACATTAACTACATTCCAATCTAGTATGCATTTGCCTCAAATTTTCGTACAATAGGAAAAAAACTTCTTTTGAAATTTACTTGATTAGAGAAACATATCTGAGCTGTGGAATTGCAATGCCACCAACATTTTTAAAGATATTTTCTCTAGCTTTTGCCCATTCCCTTCTTCCCCGTTTTTCACTTTGGTATGGAAATGTGATGGAATGCATTTAATTTGACCAGTAAGCACAGCTGGATTAGCTCTTCTTCCTTCGATGTTGTACAATTGTGAAGAAACCCAAGTTGTTATAACTAGAGGTTTACTAGATAAAAGAATGACAACCTTCTTGATATGTAAGAATTAAAGAGAAGTGAGAACTTTGGTTATTGGGGTTCACGATATATGTGGATATATTTTTCTATTTGCCCTGATAAATGTGGAATGTCCTATAGAGTATACTTTTTCTTACTGGAATATAGTCTACTTTTGATATATTTGCCTATTGCCATGTCCAGGTTTTGTTCTTCCATTGTGTACTCTGACAATGCTGCTAAATTTCCCCTTCTCATGAGCTATGCTTTTGGTGACAGTAAATATTATGCTATCTACTTAGTGTAGCTTGTACACATGCTGTCTCCCTTTAGCATACCCATCCCACCCTTTTCTCCTGCACTTTTGAAAATGGTCAAACAATCAAATTCAGTTGTGTTGATGGAGCATAATGTTACTGTTTGGAAGCCAATAAGAAGCGTATTCAGTTCATTTTCTTCTGTTTGCAGTTACACGACATATGGGACCGAATACATCTATCCACAGGTTCAAGTGTGAAAAATATTAACTTTTATGTATCGCACAACATAGAGTTGTACAAAGCATCAAGCGATTCTGACAGAAGGTCTTTTTGTAGGGTACATTCAACCCATATATTGGTCAACAATATGTTCCAATTTATGGAGTCTCAACCGCAGCAAATACTGCTAACCAACCATTTAACCAATTGAGCCCATCCATTTCTGGCGGGGGCAATGGTTATGTGGCAGTACATGGTTACAATGTGCCAGGAAATCAATTTGTGCAGATCACCGAATTGAACTTTAACAATACATCATCGACACCTCGGCCCACCATTCAGGCTCCCTTTTTAGTTGGTAAGTCTTGTCCATTGCACATTTTTCAGAATTTAGTAGGCCTCCTTGTCTTTCTAAAGAAAAACATGATATGGTTGGAACCTTCCAAGTAAGCTGGAAATTGTTTTATCACTTTTCTGTTCAGTGAGTGTGCATCTCTGGTGTTTTTTAAGTTCCCATGCAATGTGACATACTCATGTTAACCATCACGAGTTTCATTTAGCTTGAGTATGTTTTGTTCAGATCAACACAGTAGCTGTACTTGCGTATATTTTGTGTCATTTTATTTTTATGGCCATATAACTGTTTTATAAATCTTTCACTAATGGTTGTTCACAAATTTTAAGTTTGATTAACATGACAAATGAGATCGGTAAGTATTTCAGTCAGCAGAGGTAACAGGCAGTTCTTTGTAGTAATGTACTTTGCAGTCCAGTAAGTTTAAAGAACATAAGAATGCTTGGTGTAGGAAGATCTTTGTGGTTTTGCATCTCTATACTTCTCTCGCTTAGGTTTCCATGATGCCACTACCTGTTCTAATGGATTTTAATTGTCAAATTGGTTCTCAAGCATATTACATCAGCTTCTTGAGACTCCTTTTAACAATCCGCACACCAGCAGCTGGTGCTTGGTAATTTAATTGAAGTTTTCATATGGCTCTGCAAGACTGCAAGTAATTACATTCACTAAACAAGATGTTCTTTCACCCCTGAAATTATTGTGCTAACATGAACATAATTGTCCATTTGTCCTCCCACATATTTTCTAGTGTTCCATTGAAGTGTTTCCCCCTTTGTGAATAATTCTGCATTACTTGGCTTTTGTAGCAGCACAGGTTCCCACCCATCCACACTTAGTCCTCCAAGCCCACTCACCTCAGTTTGCACAAGCTAGTGGTTCAGACCAAATAGCCAGCTGAACTATGCACCCAAACATTTGTACCTCGAGGTTTGCTTTGTCTGGATTATTGTTATCTTCTTTGCTTGTTGACTGCGTGGTGATAACTGACACTAGAGTTTTTGGTTCCTAACAGGTACCCTTAGATCACAGCAGGACTAAAAGAGCAGTGCTGCTGTAGTTGCAGCACTCGTTCTTACCTGGCAAGAAATCATCCTTGCATTCATAAGGTACAAATCTTACCGTATTGAGAAATCATCACATTCCTGAGCTACCAATCTTAACGTATTGAGAAATCATCCTTGCATTCATAAATCATAAGGTACCAATCTTACTGTATTGGTCTCCTGCCCTTCAGATGCACCTAGTTTCAATACAAACAATGGAGGTACCATTGGTTTGTAACTATACAGAAGTGTCACACACTGATGTTAATTTGTATGTATGTGATTTTCTCATATACTCATTGCTGTACTCCTTAATTTCAGTAAGTTTATGAACATCTGCTAAAAATGCTCCAACAAGTCTTTCATAGGAAATCAGGCTGGTAATGCTTCTCCAAAATCAATTTACTTTAAACAATTGCTTGATACCAAAGCAGCAAATCCATTCTTTATTTTCCATATCAGATTTATTTGGATGAGTGATAATTACATTGATGGCATTCTCATTACTCTCAAAGATACAGGCTAAAGATCCAACTGAATCTTAACCAACCAGTAGTTTGCTTGTATGAATCTGTTTCCACTAAAATGGAAAAATTGTCCAGCAGAAATGTAGGACTATATTTCATGGTGTTCTTTCTGTCTACTTGGTCTGTCATAACGTTTCTAAATACACACCGGAGAATGGTTTCTTTCTGTATTTTTCATATAGAGGATGGTCTCTTGAATGTGGAACATCCTAGGCCGATTGGAGCGCACATACACGCTCATGTGTGTCTGTTTCTTAATACCACGGTTATTGTCATGTACGCTCTCGTTTTGTCGAGGTGGACTCTGTTCCTGCAATTTTTTTTTAAGACAGGAAATGGTTGGGGAGGACCCTACCGTATATAAATTAAAATTAATAAAAGGTTTATGTACAAAGTATGGTACAGTCCCTTAAGGGAAAAACACCATTAATTTAAAGAATCTAGCCTGTTAAAAATTATCTATCTTTGCTTCTCTCTAACTCTATGCACATGCAGAGCTAGTTCATTCTTAAAAAGCTGCATTTTGGTTGTCACTGATGGATAATCTTTATGATGAAACTTCTGCAGGTTGTCCTTGTCATGGTCAGCAGATGTACCTGGAAATCATGATGTTGTCCCGATGGATGGGGCAATGACTCAAGAGCAACGGTTGCTCTTGTCAGTTTTGCTTGTTTTAAATCCTATGTTCTGATGGGACTGTGATCATTGGAGGAGCGTGAAGCGTTAAGATACAGCACTGTAGCTGGTAGCTCATGGAGATGTAACGGATGCTGGAATGGAGGGGATTAGTAGCGGTTGATTATGACCCAAAGTTGGAGTCGTACACAAGCCCAACAATATAGTCAGTCTTGTGTCTGTTGTCATCATCGTGATCTATGCCTGTGGTTCGTACTCTTCACCAGCCTTTGGAGTTAATTCTATGGAGAACCTAATTGTGGTGCTTCACTCGGAGCTTACCCTGCATGTTTTACCCAAATGGTAGTTGGAGATGGTCCCGCGTCTGTATCCCAACTGGTCTCAGATCGAGGTATTCTTATATGTGGTGATTGGTATCGGTACCAAAACTATTGTTTTGCATGTCCCAGAAGTTTTAGTTGACTTCTGCAGTGCTCTGTGCTCGGTAGTTCCGAGAACGGATCCTTGTTGTACTAAAATGTTGGATGAGTCCCATGATGTGGGGTCTCATCCGGGTTTTTCAAAATTTGGGATTATTAAAACATGTACTCCTGGTACAATTGAGCTGTGTAGTCAATTAATGTGTATTGAGGAAAAGGGGGTGTCGCCTGCACAATGTGGATGCTTAGTGCTCTTGAACTAGCAGCTGTTCTACCATTGTAACTTGTACCAAGGTTCGAAATTTTATTTTCGGTTCACATCTCGTCACCCTCCGAAATCCGAAATTTTAGCGAAATCTCGTTATTTCAGACGAAATTTAGGCGAAATTTAAAAAGCAAAATTCAGATCTAGAATTTTTGGACCAAGATTTTCGAAATTTAAATCCGAAATTTCGTGTGAAATTACGAAAATCTTGGCAAACTTGAACTGAGAGAAAATGGCTCAAACGATATCGGAAATTTTTGAAATTTTTTGGAGGGTCTTGACACATCAGTGATGTTCCTATAAAAAATTCAGATGATTATTAAGTCTGAGGAATTTTTAAAAATTCGAATATTGCTATTGTCTTGATAAAACGTTGACTGACGAGTTTGAACCAAATGAAAAATGAAACAAACCACTTTAGAAATTTGTGAAATTTTTTGTGAATGGTCCTGACACATCCATAATATTCTAATAAAATTTTCAGATGATGATCAAGCTTGAGAAAATTTTAGAAATTGGGACAGTGCTACTATCCTGATAAGAATCTTACCGTTAAACTTCAACCAAATGAAAAATAATTCAAACCATGTTATAAAATTTTAAAAAAATTGGATGGTCCTAATGTATCATTAATGTTTCTATAGAATTTTTAGATGACGATCAAGCTTCAATAGTTTTTAAAAATTCTGATAATGCTACATCCTAATGAAAACCTGATGATCAATACATAAATTTGCTTTAGCAATCAAAAAAGGTTTAGAATTTTTGAAATTTTTATAGAAGGGTGCTAAGAAAATAATTAAGATCTCATAAAAATTTTAAATCATGATCACACTCCAGTGAATTTATAAAATTCATACAAAGGCATTGTACCATTTATGTTCTTTCTCTTTTTGATTTTTGAAATATAACAAATGAAGTTCAATGCTTACATAGATTTGATTGAGCAAATAAAAAAAGTTGAAAATTTTAGAGAATAGTACTGGAGAAATTCTTAAGTTCTCATAAAAATTTTAGATCATGGCCACACTCGAAACTTGTTCACTAGCTGATCATCGAATGCAAGTAGACCCTAGTAATTATGTTTTAGCAAAGAATTAAAGCATATATATATATACATACATACATACATATATATATATATATATACATACATATATATACATATACATACATATACATATATATACATATACATATACATACATATACATACATATACATACATATACATATATATATATATACATATACATATATATACATATATATATATATATATATATATATATATATATATATATATATATATATATATATATATATATATATATATATATATATAACAACTAGCACATATACTAGTTCCCACTGTCATTGTTAAGGATCATCTTGAGTGTTAATGTGTTATACATTCCTATCTCGAAATTTTTGATCATGCCATGTTGATGCTGACATGTTGTTATTCATAATTGCTAAGAATCAAACTGTAGTTCAATATTGATTTTTTAGTTGTGTGATGAATGTTTGTTCCATGGTTGCTTACTTGCTAAATGCTAATGGTGCTTTTTTCCGGTCCTCTCATTATGTGATCATATGCATTGAATGACTTATTTTTCATGTTTTGACCTCTGATTTCAGGTTCAAAACACAAGCATGTGATGAGTTCGATCCAACACTTTAACCAAGATTTAGAAATGGTGTGATGACTATTTCTATATTAAGGTGTGCTCGGTTTCTCATTTTGTGCTTTAGAAATTAAGATTGGAATGAATGGTGTAATTCATAGTGCTTTGTTCAGTGCCTTTTGCAATGGCATGATTTTAAATCAATATATATTGACTTGGTTTAGACACCTATGGTTTTTCACAAAAAGGAAAGAAATCTTCATAATATTGTTGTATAATAATTGTATTGGGCAATTGATCTTGGGTCCATGTGGTGGGCATGGTAAATTGGTAATCCTTAAGAGGATGATAATTTTCTATTAGGCATACTTTTAATGAAGCAATTAACGGTTCTTTCGTGAAGGTTTTTGGACCTTGCGTTTCTATATGATCATAGTTTGCCTTTCAATACAGCATCGTAATGAACAACACGGGCTTGGTGGAACATTTTTTGTCGATCTTAATGATTATGATCAAGAAATGCTTTTTGGCTTTGCTATAGGTAATGCTCTTTACTAGAATGATTAAATGAACTTAATTGTTTTAACGTAGTAGCTTGGTATAGCGGTTCCTTAATCTTTCATGGATGAGATGGAATTTGCATCACCGTGTGTCTGGGAGTAGTTCAAATTGCAGGGCTCCATAGCATTGAATTGTGTTCCTTTTTTATTAGTTGACTGGTTAAAATAGACCCCACTATAGACTATGTGTTTTTGGTACCGTTCCACTAAGCCATATTAACCGGTTAAAATGAATTACTGTATTAACTTTTGTACTGCTCCACAATGCTATACTGTTTTGGCGTTATCTATTTTGTTGAAATTTTAAGCATGGAGTTCAAATTTATTTTGAATTATGTATTTGTGTTGTACTTTTTGCTATACCTCAATATCTGTAGTCTTTGACATTAAGAATAATCTTTTAATTTTTAGCCTGAGGCTCGTCGAAATCATGGCTCCGCCACTAGAGTGACCAATGTATAGTAAGCAAAGAGATGCGATTCTCAGAGGGCCAAAGAACTATGCTATTCTAGAATACGTGTGTTCTAGTAGAGACCGACGATATCTAAGGTGCCCTTCTGGAAAGTGTGTAAGTGTGAAATTTCACCGTTGTGACTTCCCATTTCTGGGAAGCTTACTTTCGAACTCAACCGCGAAACAGCCCGGAGACAAAATTTTTTGTAAAGCTGGTCCCAGTGAGACAAAAATTGCAAAACAGTGGTAAGGGCGCTGGGGCCTAAGTTTTAAATTATTTAAGTAGATTTCATATTTATTTTTAAAAAATTATTTTATTAAAACATATTATTGTGTATACATGTTTGCTGAGGATGACTTGACGTACTCAATTTAGAATTTTACTGAAAATATGATTAATAAAGTGAGCATTTTTTTAGATCCAACGTTGGTTTACACCTACTTAATTAAGCCTTGCATGTTTATGACCTTCGGTTTATAAGCGTGCAGGTTACATCTGAGCCTTTTTGAGACGTGATAAATCTATATATCTATATAATCATGGACACGTGCGGCTTACCTTGCGCACCCCTGCCATGCCTCAAGGCTACTCTCTAGATTTATGTAGAAACTAAGGTAGTGCAGAAATGCTCCTATCTGTACGTTTTTTATTATTGAGCACCTGAAATATGCATGTAATAACTTATGCACTTCACTTGGAAATACATCATTTCACTACCATAAAATAGCTATGATCCTTCTAAGCGCGCCACCACTTTGCTCCCCCATGCCCCAAACATTGGAGCAGGGTTCAAAAAACTATTTTTGAAAAAACCACTTAAAATTCGAAAATAAAAAATATCAAGTAGAAAATAGTCAGAAACCGTAGGGTTAAGAAATAAAAATTTTTAAAAAATCAAAATAATCGAAAACCGCTCTAGCGATTTTTACTGATTTTCGACCGGTTTATATCGCATAATTTTTTTCAAATTTTTAAATTATTTTTGAACTAAACCGGTTTACCGATCGGTTTTGAATCTTGAACCGTAGTGGTATGGTCGAAAACCGTGATTTTCGAGCGGTTTTTGTCGGTTTTCAAACCCTGCATTGGAGTGTATTGTTCCTCCAGTTCCAAGTCTAGTGTTTTCATAGCTCTCGCCCGAGCTGTTATCTTTAAATTCTAGTAACCCTGATTGTCCTAGACAGGTAGAACTATCTGCTCACCAAAATTGCATGCATATGAATGTGTCATGGCCGCGTGGGTTGGCACTTGCTCTTTACCAAAGTATATATTGTAACGATGACCATTCCGGGATTATAATATGAATTTGTTGCTCGTATTTGTTTTTCAAGCCGTGCATTTTTGGTTCCATGTTCTAATCTATGGTGTGGATATAGCATGACACAGCCCCTCTTCAGATGGCACTGTGGTCGCTGTACGATGTTTGTTGATTTGGTACTAATGGTTGTGAAATGAAGCAGCTTTTACTCTTTATGCAATTGCGTTCAATAATTTTCTAAGTTTGTTATCCTCCTTGTATTCCATATCAGATATTTAGTTCTGCATGTGTCATACGCATACTTTATGAGGGGAATTTTCCTTGGAGAAAATCAACTTACTTATTTTACAGTGTTCTATACATCCGATATTTTGTAAGTTTCATCGCTTTTCTTTCTTGATGAAATTGAAAATTTTTATATAATGGTACTCTTCTGTAGCAGTTAGAAGTAACTCTCAAATTGTTTCGTCTCCACAGGTCCAGCAGATTTGGTAGGCTTCAAAGTATTCATTCAGTGCGCACTAGCTGGGAGGAACATTTACATTAGTTTTACCTGTAGTACTGGAGATGCTATGGGAATGAACATGGTGTCAAAAGGTGTTGATAATGTCTTGGGCTAAATGCGGGATGACTTCCCCGACATGGATATCATCAGCATATCTGGTTTCAACTCTTTCTTCTGTTATGGTAAACTGCCGCTAGTCTTGCATTCTCTCTAAAAGCTAATGAATGTTTTTAGCAGATAACTAAAGCATTTATATTCTGAAGTTCTTACAAGAAATGTTAGGCCTGGCCAGTTGACAGAAGTGTCTTATCGATGCATTCAAGATGTACTCTTTGATTTTTCCCTTCTGGTGCTGCTGCAATCTGAGCAAATTGTTATCACTGGACTATTTTGTTCAATGGATTTTAATTTGTCTATCCAATCATCGCCTGTTAGTTTCTATACCTCAAGTTTAAAATACAAACTGCTATGATTACAGAAAAGGAGTGAATCTGCTAGTTTTCATCCAACTCAGAGCAAGCCTGTTGCGATCTTATTTACTGAGATATATTATGGACGACAAATTCAGCACTAGCACTGGAGCCATAGTATCTACTGTCACAATGTTTTTTTTTTTTTTTTGTCCTGGTAGTTCCATTGATGAACTAATTTTTGTTATATCAGGTAACTACTGTTCAGAAAGAAGCCAACTGCTGTAAACTGGATACAACGTCGTGGGAAATCTGCTGTCTGCGAGGCTACAATCAGAGGAGTTCAGGGTGTTCTTAAGACCACTGTTGAAAAACTCGTCGAGCTTAACATCATCAAAAATCTTGCTGGATCAGCTGTAGCTGGAGCTCTTGGGGGACTTTAATGCCCATGAAAGCAATATTGTAGTAACTACATTATTCATTGCCACAGGCCAGGATCCAGCGGATGGCTACAGGAGATCGGCAATGGCTGGCTACACAACAAAAGGTGATCTCACATGTTCCTAGCCCGTCCAATCAGTCTTTTGATTTGGTGGGCTTTTTTCTGTTGATAAAACAACAAGTCTCATATTTTTTTTCTATTGTGGCAACAAAGATGATGCTTGTTCATTGGGATGGTCGGTGCCAGGGTTCGCATTTTTGCGGTAAACCGCTCGGTTACCGTGAAAACCGCGCGTACCGCGGCCGCTCAGTAATGCAAACTGAGCGGTTTACCGCGCCAGTTCAAATCTAAATTCAAAAATTTCAAAAAATTTGAAAAAAAATTCAAAAATTAGTATTAATCCCTATATTACCTATGGTGCAAATTTTTTTCAAAAAAAAATGATGTTTGGAGATGTTTTGGAGGTATTATAAATGTTGAAAATAGAAAAATCAAAAAAAGAAAAAGAAAAAGGTGGCCTGTGGGCTTCAGCCCACAGGCCAAACGTGCCATGCCCAGCGACCTAGCCCAGCAAGGCCCACGCCGGTTACATTGCTTTGATTGAAATGTGCATGCAGCATTGATGCCTCTCCTGTCTCAATGATTGATGATTCACTTTCCCCACCCGACGCTGAAAGTTCAAGCTCCATTAATTTGGTTTTGGTGTTAATGACAAATTTAATATTGAGACTAACTCTTTTGATAATCATATATTGATTAGTTTCAACTGTTAATTAATGACAAATCATTTTATGAGACTAACTCTTTTGTTGAGCTTAACTCTTATTAGTCTCTTTTGGATGAAAAAGATGGAAATATTAAAAGTATGTATTCGAGCTCATGTTATATATCTTGTTGCATTCCTTGGATACAATACCCATGATTATATTAACAAATCCAAATATGAGACTAACTCTTTTATTAAGTATATCTTTGTTTAGTCTCATCTCATTGAAAAATGGAAAACCCAAGGTATGCACTCATATTCATTTTATGATATCTTAATGCATATTTTAGATTCAAGGTTAAAGGATGAACTATACCATTATTTAGACCTCAAGATGTGCATAATGTTTTCAATTCCATATTTACATAGATGCACATATCTAAGGGGAGTTCGTCATTTAGCTTGAAGGTTTCATTGTATTGATCTATTCTTTATTGATACATATAAGGATCAAGACATTGAAACTAAATTCTTGAGTATATATTTGAATTGCCTAGTTGTAGTATACTCATGGTAATATAGGATAAGCTCCAATGTAATCAAAATTGAATATGTGCATGTTGTCTTCAAGTCAATTATATCTATACACATATACATGTGGGGTTTATTCTATAGTTGATGGCTTAGAGTAATGGTCATTTCCATATAGTCCACACATTATGGATCATTACTTTTAATCAACATGAGTATATGAAAACTTGTGTAGTTAATATATATTCATATCAATTTAAATGAAAATTTAAATTGAGGTCGGTTGTCTTTTAATCATTAAATGACATTTTATCATGTGTTGATGGTGTTCTTTTGGATTGATTAAGGATAATCGATAGTTCTTGAGTATAACAAAGCATTAGTTGCATCGGTGCACTCAAGACACATTTATATCATTTAATTTGATTTGGGTTGTGCTCAATCGATATTAGAGCTTCCATTATGTGTTAATGGAGTGAATATATGATTGAGACAACCATGTGTCTTGGACTAACTATTCTTATGAGTTGTGATTGAGATAGGTTAAGTCCAAATGGTTAAGATAAAAAAGGGACAATGACGCATCAAATGAAGATGGGCATCAAGAGGAGATCCCGAAGAAAAGAAGAGAAGAAAGTCATCAAGAGAGGATGGACAAAGAAGAGAAGAAGGGTGACGATTCCGGGGAGATGCAAAAAGATCAAAAATCTTAAAAGACCCAAAAGGGATCACGCGCACGGTGAAGGTATAACTAGATAGGCTAAGAACTTTCTAGTCTTTGAGTCTAGTTTTTATTGCCGTACTATTAAGAGGAGTCGAGTTTTCTAGTTTGAGTTTCATCATGTGTTGGTGAGCTCAACTCGCGTTTCACTCAAGCTTCACCCGTTTGGTTTTTGCATGGAGCTAACCATTTGGTATGTGTTGTGAATGGGTGAAGCTCGTGTTTTGGTTTTGCATATGGCTTTGATTTGCATGTGTTGCAAGTGGGATAAGCGTATGCTTTTGCATGAAGTTCGTATTTTGCATGTGTTGCGAATATTGAATTCATGCTTGGTTCTCGCATGAGCTATGTTCTTGCATGTGTTGCAAAGAAAATAGCTCATGCTTGTTTTAATTCAATTTCTTATTTGGAGAAATTGTTTGGAGTTAAGTTTTGCGTGTATTGCAAAACGAGGATGCTCAAGCAATTTATGTTTATGGGGTATGCATGGAGCTAAGATTTGCATGTGTTGCAAAAAGTGAGTTCATGCATTTGAGTTTGTTTGGTTTTGCTTGAAGCTAAGTTTTACATGTGTTGCAAAATGAGGATGCTCAAGCAAGTTGGATTTGGAGCTTACATGCGGTTCTTTGAAGTATGTGAATAGTATTTGCAAATATATTTTGCAAATTATTTTGATCATGAGTTGATCATCACATGGTTCAAGTTTTAATCTTGTTAACACTTGCTAGCTTGTAGTCATGCTTTTGATCAAGTCTATGTGAGGGATTTCGAGAAAATCAAAGTTAGACTTGAATGACTACATTAGAGTCTTTGGAGTTTTGTGATTTTGGAAAATATCTATGGTTGCTTAAATCTTGAAAATGGGTGAAAATTGTAGCCCTCGTGATAAGCTTCGCATAGAGTCCAAGATCACCTAAATCGGAGTTCGGAGTAAAAAGTTATGAGCGTTTTAGTGGCTGTAGTAGTGGTAGTGCTGCACAAGCGGCACTACCGCCCGTAGGGGCCGGTAGCGCCGCCCAAGTCGGCACTACCGCTCAATTTTGCAGTAGTTATTTGCCAGAGGAGGTTCTTTTGAGTTTTTAGGCAGGCACTACCACTCCTCATGGTCGGTAGTGTCGGGGGTACTGTAGCAACAGCTAGTTTCAGTGCATTTAATGTCTGTTTTGCCCCTCAATGGCTAATTTTCTTGTGAGGCTATAAAAGGAGGTCTTGGGGGGCATTTGCTAGTTGATTGAGCATTTGGATGAGGTGGTGCATGTGTTGCACACTCACATTTGATTCTTGAGGTAAAAGTAAGACTAATTGTATCTGTTGCAATTAGAAGTGGTTTGAGAGTCTCTTGTGCATATGTTGCACTTGAGGAGGAGCTTAGGTGCATATGTTGTACTAGGTGATCACCGGAAGCGCATGTGTTGCGCTAAGTGAAGCTCGAGCGGAGATTTGGCTTATTACTCTTAGAGGTTGCCACCTCCTAGACGGCGTAAAGCATCGTGCGCGGGAGCTCTCGAAGGAATTGTGAGAAGCCTCGGCGAGTTTGTGAAGGTTCGAGTTGAGCCTACCCGAACGGGTGAAAAACTCCCACTAGTGGAATCGAGGCGGGTGTTCAATTCGTGGAGCCGGTCCAATTCGTTTGGGCTAGCCTCAACGTGGACTAGGAGAGATCGGCAAGTCTCCGAACACCACGGTAAAAAGTATTGTGTCTCTTGTACTTGCATTGTATTTGTTATTTATATTTAAGCAATTTACATTCATAGAATTAAATTGATTGATTATTTGTCCTTAGAATTGCAAATTATTGTTAGAGACATAATTAGATAGTACACATAGTGAGCCTAGAGATTTTGGGCTTTGATTATTAAAATATTAGTTTATCGCTTCCGCATTGATTTTTGTTTAGGTTTTGACACAAGGCTACTTAGGCGAGATTTTAATTAACCATAGAAAAATTTTAAAAGCCACCTATTCACCCCCCTCTAGTTGGCATTCTCGATCTTAAAGACACCCGGCCGGTAGCGCATTGATCGCTAAGCCACTCCGTCGCTCATGTAAACGAACGTTGTGAGAGAGGGTTTTTCGTTCGGTTTTGGCGGTAAACCAAGCGGTTTTCTCAGTTTCTCGAGCTAGCCGCGAAAACCAACGGTGGCAACGAAATTCACGGCTTGAGGTACGTTTCTCGCACAATAAACGTTGATTTTCGTTCGGTTTTGTGGGTAAACCGATTGGTAGTTGTAGAGATTCATGTCAGCTATGTGTGATTCTTGGTAAATAATATTATGCAGCCCAATTAACAAAATGAGGATTGAGCGCAAAACATCAATTGAACTGGGATGATTAATAAATGCACACGCTGAAAATGATGCCGGCTAAGACTATACATGCTTGTGGGCTAGACAAGTTAGCGAGAAGTCGAGAACAGTAGATGATCTTTGGCATGTTATGTGTGGATTGAATTTACTACATTGTATTGTTTTGCCTTGCAGACTGCAGTTCAATGAACATGTATGTGTACACGTGGTGATTGACTGATTGTGTTGCTTTGATTATTACCATTGTGTGTGAATTGTGTGATCATTTTTTGCTATGTAGTTATATAAATATGTATCTTTGCACTTGTGTGATTGTAATATTGCAATGAAAGATTATTTATTGACATATTATTGTGAAATGCCTAATTTACAACTTTCAAATGTCTAAAATATAGTAAAGGTCATGTCGAATTTTTTCCAAATTTAGGAGAGATCATTCTGGAGTTTTTTCATGTCTTCATATACTTATTTATATATTTATTACATTTTTACTAAAATTTAGCCTTTCCAGTATTTTTACAAATTTTACAAGATTTTTTTTTTGCATTTTCCCCATTTTTTGTGATTTCCCTCCATTTTCACGGTTTTTCGCCCAAACCGAGCGGTTTAGAGCAAAAACCGAGCAGTTTTTCGTCAAAAACCACGGTTTTCTCGTGCAGGTTTGACTAGAATTCAAATTGGTTTGAATTTGCAAACCGTTCGATTTTTTACGGTTTTCACGTGATTTTTTGCGAAAACCGAAATAGCCGGGGTCACGAAAACTGGTCTTGAAATGGTTTTGTTAACCCTAGTCGGTGCAGCCGGGCTACCGTTGATTCCCACACAGAAAGTACAAAATCGTGAGCAATAGTAGCATTGTTTCAGACTGGTGCGTCGCTGGTGAGCCTGGGCAGACGCCTGTGCTGCCCGGGAGCTGCCTCTGCGTGACAATTTCCATTGCTACTGGGATGAAGTGTATGCTCTACGTAGATTATAGCATAGTCTGTTATCTGTAGTCTTCATTGGAACGATAAAATCTCTATCCTAGCTAGAGATCTTGTTGAATCATTTGATGTTCTGCTCTTTATAATCTGCAATTCAACCATGAAGGCGGTACGATATCTTTCGTCAATACTTTATTGTCTTAGCAATCTGTCCTTGTTAAATGGGTTCGATTAATCTTTCTCAGGTAGTTACAATCGGCAGTGGCACTTGTCTTGCATCACAGGCCGCTTGTTTGAACCTGCTTGGCGTGAAGGGTTCATGTCATGACTCACCCGGGGCAAATGCTAGGCTTTTGGCTACCATTGTAGCTGGCGAGCTCTCTCTCTCTCTCTCCCCTCGCTGCTCTTGCTGCTAAAAAGCTTGTGAAGAGCCACATGAAGTACAACCGATCAAGTAAAAGTGTTGCTAAGGCTGCTTCTGGAGTAGCCCTTTGGATCCTTCCACTGCTGACCATATTTAGACAGGAGAATTGCTCAACAGTGAGCTTGTCGACAAGCAAATGAGCAGTGTGGAGACTGCTTGTACATAGCGCTGATCAAGCGAGCGAGTCTTTAGGTTTTTCCTTGGGATTGCGCACGTATCAAATGCAACCTGTGTTGTTCAGCACAATGAGTGAAGAAAGCACCTAACCTACCGTGGTGCAGCTTCTCACTGTAATTTTGTTTGTGCGACCCTCTAAATATTTATGTTTTTCCATTTTTCTTCCGTAACATTTTAAATATTTTTCCTTTCCTTTTGGATAGCCGACAGCAGCAGGTCAGATTAACTTGTCCTTGATGTCTTCTTTTCTTTTTGTGCAGTATAGTAACTTATTTATTTTGTTCACAACAGGAGAAGTCTTGTATTGATGTTCATTTTGCTGCTCTCCTTGTTCTGTTTTTCCGGCACCCTCTGTCCGCGATTCTGAATCTTCCAAATGCTAGTTCTGTTTTTTTTCTTAAGATAATGGAAGTTCATAACTCCCGGTCTCTGTATCAAGACATACACACAGTCTATCTTTCATTGCAATATTACAGCAAATACTGTCAAAAATTGCAATATGTCTTAATAAACATATAACATAAAAGAGCAGTGCTTCAATGCTTTCCCTCTCAATACAAGTTGCACAAATTTTGAAGCAAGTGAAGTGGTAAATAATCATCATCTACCATTCATTCATACTTTAATATTTATGCAACTGTTAAAAAAAAAGTATGGAAGCACCTCTCAACATGAAATCACAATTCGTACACAACATGTTACTGAATCTCCACCCATATCTGCTGAAAAGATTCATGACCACAATCTCCAGCGGTCTGCATACCGATAGCATCACCTCTCGAGCCTCTAGACACTGCAACACAGACCTTGAGCATAATCAACTGGAGCAAATAAAGATAACCTTTAAAGGATTTGAGATTTTTTTTCCATAACAAACCACATTGTTTTGACATAACCAAATGAACCAACACCCAGCAGCCCCGACCAAAATGTGAGGTCTTGAATCATTTCCCAACCCCATTAACCAGCTTCTAAACATATGAGTCATGCTACTAGGAGATTATAGATTAGAAATCGCTTATATGACTAGCCATATAAAACGAGCAAACTGGCGGTTAAAAGAGAGGTGTTGTATAGTTTTCTCATTGTTACAAAAAAATATTTTTGTTAACATTTCAATTTCTTTTACTGAGATTATCTTTTGTCAATATCACCCCCCGATGAAGGTACTAGAGAAAAATCTTAATTTTAATAGCGTCTTAAGCTTCCACAATTGTCGATTTATAACAGGACATTTTGATGCACGGCCGTATACATTGACTAAACAGAAAACTGTCCATTCTAATAGAGATTTTATCGAAAAATATCCCATTCTAATGATAATTGCACACTAGCAATTTGCAACAATCTTATGCCAAGCTAGTAAATTGTGTCCCGTAATAGCCCTACGAAAAGACATATTAAGTGGGACAAAGCACATTACTTCAACCATTATGGATGTATATGTTGATGTGTACAAGGCTAATAGTTCAAATCACAAGTATGTCCCTTTTTTTTTGGCAATTGAGTACTTGTTCTCAATCACTTGCTTTCTCAGACAAGTCAAAATATGCACCAATTCCTTCGGCAATCGGCATACGGATTTCAAAAGGCCAAATGTGCTCTGGTTCCTTCAGTTCGCAGATATCGGTGAGAGAATTCCTGTCGAGCTCAATTACGGCACTTTCTATGGTTCTTTTACGCAGCGCCACGAACTACTTGAATTCTTCGTCCTCTCCTTAAAAAATCTACGAGAGCACCTCGCTTTCTGAAGACATAGGAGGCAGAATAAATAAATAAAACCGAGTCATGTTCTATGAAATCTCCGTGCGAGTAAAACGAAATGAGCAATTGCTCGTTCTGCAAATCACCTATGGGCCTTGGTTATAATTCGCACCGCCACTCACCCCCAAAAGGCTAGCTCGCCGCATACTGGAGCCCAAGAAGGCTGGGCCTGTGCACAAATTTGACCAACACTGGCAAAGTGGCAAGCAGCAATCATCCCAAGCAAGATTAGCGAATCCGTTCGTCGAGAAGCTCTCCATTCCAAGGTTCAAAATCCCACAAAATTTCAAAAATTTTAGCCGAGATTTTAGATTTTGGTTAGATACGAGATTCCAAATTCCTATCAGTGACAAATTTCAAATTGCTACGGTATTTTTTTTTTGAGATTTGGCTAATTTTAACTGGATTTTGACTTTTTTAGACTAGATTTAGGTCAATACCCCTTAACAATGTCATCTTTCATGAAAATATTTGGAAATTAAATTTTTGAGGTATTTTATAAAAATAACAGAAGTACTGTCGGTTTTTATAAAAATGTAATTCTATGAAAAAATTATGATACTATTTTTAGTAGTCTAGAATCGTATAGGAAAATTTTCAAAAGAATTTAACTTTATTTGTTATCTTTAAAAAATAAAAAAACATAAAAAGACAGTAACGTTATCAGAATTTTATAAATTCGCTCGAGTGTGATTATGATCTAAAATTTTTATGAGAATTTAATAATTGCTTTAGAATCCTTCTTAAAATTTTCAAAATTTTTGAACCTTTTTAGATTGCTCAATCAAATCTATAAAGGCAATACATGTGCTCAACCAGACTTTTATCAAAATAGTAGCAATGTCTGAATTTTTTAAAATTCCTCCCGCTTGATCATCATCTAAAATTTCATTGGAATATTAGTGCTACTTCAGGATTATTCATAAAAATTTTCAAAATTTTCTAACATGGTTTGAACCATTTTTCATTTTGTTGAAATTTGTCGATCAGCCTTTTATCAGGATAATAGCACTCTCCAAACTTTTGAAAATTCCTCGAGCTTGATTATCATCTGAACATTTTATAAAAATATTATTGATGCGTCAAGACCATCCATAAAAAGTTTTAAAATTTTATAACGTGGATTGAACCAATTTTTTCATTCGGTTGAAATTTATCAATCAGTATTTTATCAGAACAATAGCACTGTCAGAATTTTTAAAATTTCTCAAACTTGATCATCATCTTAAATTTTTATGAAAATATCAGTGATGTGCCAGGGCCATCTAAGAAAAATTTCAAGATTTTCTACCATCTTTTCTACTATTTTTCGCTTTGTTGAATTTTGCCGAGATTTTGGCAACTTTGACCGAAATTTCGTTTCAAAATTTCCGTATTTCAAATTGTTTTTTAATTTTAATCAGATTTTACCCTCCCAAAACCGTCCCAAAATATGTACAGAAAACGAAATTTCTACTCCCCCAGCCTCCAGAGCAGTCCGTACCATCATAGCAGTGCAGAAGTAACAAAACTAGTACCAGGTCACACCTACGTGACGCATCGACGATACCCAGTTCCTGCTTACTCTTGCCCCTGTTTGTCCGTGCCAGTGCACACCTGTTGGTTTGTCCTCCAACGCGACAGCCGAACGTTGAGCGTCCGAGCGAGAACCTCCAAAACGCTCAGCGCGGCAGCGGAAGCAACAATCAGTTGACGCGACGGCACGAGTGAGTGACCACGCGAGGGCGCAATCGCCGGCACCGTCACGTGGCCGCGCGGCCCGCCCCGCCTCGCGCCCGCTGGCCCACGGCCCACCACGGCGCCAAAGATTCGATGTGGCATCTCCCTCCGCGCACCCTGCACGGCTAGCTGCGCTAGAAATATCAGCTTATCTAGCATTTATAAATTTTTTAAAAATCTGATCTCCTAAGTATGCATTTTTAAATTTGGTTTTCTCTTTTATCATAGACGACACCTATTTTCCACCATGCTTAGAAAGCATAAAAATGACCGGTGTAGCGGTAGGACGAGCAAGCACGGAAGAAAGTGCTCAGGGAGCGTGAGTAGCTACTGCAGCGTGGATGGATCGTCTTACCACTCTAGTAAGAGCATGTACAATGGTCCATATCAGCAGTCTCTAAGCTATGCTTTGTAAGATAAAAAATGATGTGGATGAGAGAGAGTGCATCTAGAGAGTTGAGCCGTCTCTTAATCTAAAGTCGACTCTAGCACGATAACCAAAACAGATTGTGCCTGGGAAGAAGTTGTCTACTTATAAATGAGCTATCTATACCATTGCATGAATTGTCTCTAACGCTGTCTATAAATGACATGTTAGATTGTATAGACAGCAGTTGTCTATACCATTATACATATTTTAAACCATCCTTTTGTGTTCATAGTTACTGTCATAATGACATCAATCTATTGCGATGCATACCACATTAGAAGGCGGCCTGTGACTGTGAGGACCAAGATTACAAGTTAGTGCGCTATTCGGCCACTTCCGCAATAAACCAGCGCTGCGGGGCCATAAACTCTCAGGCTCCCTAGGCTCGTAGCACACCACCGTTCCTGTTCGCGGGGCCGCCTCCCACGTGTGGACGTGGCCCTTCCCTGGCCGGCTTCCCTTGCCACGTGTCACCATGCAGGTCGCTAATTGTTCAACCGACTGTTCCTCTGCTGATCGACAAGTGTCCCCGGCTTTGCCTTTAATACTGCATCATCAGTTCATCACATGCTTATCTTTTCTCTACACTAAAATTGATTGCAAAGCGCAAACAATGAGACAGGAGATCGAATGCCACGTCACGATAAATCTCCCAGCTGTTCAATTACCCATCCAACGAAGTAAGTATATCTGATAATGTACCACACCAGTATATCTCAAAACTGTATAACAATATGTATTTGAAAATAAAATTTGAAAACTAGAATGACATGTATTGAAGAATGAACCAAGCATATACTTACTCTACCACAGACTTCTAAATAGCACTTTTCAATCATTTTGATACCGTCAGACAGTGGCGGAGCCAGAAAGTTCGAAAGAGGAGGGTTTAAAAAAGAGACATCTAAAATAAACTACTATAACTATTGACATATTATAAAATAGTTGAAATTTAAATTGTATGCAAAATCAACTACTATGTGTTGAAACACAAAGCACAAATTTAGATCTTCCAAGCGAAACAGATCAGAATACACGGAAGAGCTTCTGATATTCCCGAACTCGCTTTCGTGAATGCAAAGAAAAGCTTCAGGAGTAGGGATGGCAATGGGTACCAAACCCGATGCGATGGGTATTTACTCCATTAGGGTGCAAATATGGTCCAATAATCATACCCGTAGATGCGTTAATGGAGAAAACCCGTTACCCATCGGGTATGATGGCACGGTATGCAGGTACTTCCACCGCGTGCAGCTACCCATTTACTGTAAGTGGGAGCGGCCTAAGCCGTGCCCGCTTGATGAGTGACGACTAGACTCTAAAGTCCAAATCTCCAATTCCGCCTCGAAAAACTAGACTCCAAAAGTCCAAAATCCAAATCTCCAATTCAAGAGAAGTGTCTCCAATCTCGGGATCATCAATAAAGTGTTCTTGAAGTTTTGAAGCTCTGTCCTAAAAAATCTGGGTAACTATTATTGATATTCTTTGATTCTTGAAGTTGTTGAAGCTAGGTTAATTCTAAATATCATGGTCTTCGCATAGCTTTTTTTCCTCAACATTCGGATACCCAATTTCATTGCCGAGCAAGATATAGGCCGATGCAACATTACTTACATTCGATTCTACTTCCTTTACTCATCAACGTCGGTGAAGAGCTATTAGCTAAATTGTGTTCACTAAATTAACGGTATGGGTGACCCTGGGTGAAAAGGACCCGGGTATGGGTATGGGGAAGAAGTTCTACCCGTGGATGCGCACGTAAATTAACTGGTGATTTTTCATCCGACGGCACGGTATGGGTGGCGATACCCGACGGTATGTACCCGTTGCCATCCCTATCAGGGAGTCTTCTGAAGGAGCAGCAAGCACAACGCTTGAAATAGAAACTATAGAATAGCGCTTCTGTTTAGGGGAAAACAGAATTTCATAAGAACAGCCGAGCACAACTCTGATAGCTGATATTCAGAGCAAAACACAATGTTCATAAGAAAAACACACGGACAGCCTTTGCGACGTGAAAATACTCCTCACGTCTTTTCTGGGTTTTCTTCCACTTATATAGCACCGGAATTACAAGAGTTAGTATCGGACTCAACTTACAATTAGAGATTACAGAGTTAACAACCAGCTAACTACTATTCTTAGTCCGACAAAAACATAAACGACTTCGGACGCCTGCAGACTCTGACTCTTTTCAAATTGGGACTTGACAACCGAGTTATCATCTAATTCATACTAACAAATTACAAGATTAGAGTTAACACTATGACCATCGCGCGGGGTGGGCTCCAACCCCATCCAGCCCCACTTATGCCTCCGCCTATGACGTCAGATTTCTCTTAATTAACAAAACGTGATCAAAGGCGCAGGCTGAATCCTAGTTATGTTATGATTAATCAGACTATAAAGAATAAGGAGTATGATTGATTAAAGGTGCTCCCAACCAATTATATACGCACTCCCCTCTCTGATTTGGACGTCGGTTTAGCGCGCGCGCTCTCTCTCTCTCTGTGTATGTTAAATACCTTTGTTTTTTTTTTTTTTTTTGGCAGATCGAACTCAATCAGAATTCAATAAAGACATTTGATGTAAAAATATTGCACGAAGAAAAAAGTATCAACTACCTGTACATAAAAACTAATTTGCTGGAATGGCATCCATTTCTTCAGATAGAGATATTCAGGACATCTCAAATTAATGGGAGACATAATTTCATGAAACGACCGGGAAAGATACAGTGGGAGTAAGCACTTGCCAAGAATTCTTTTTTTTTAATAATACATTTTTTAAATAATTTTATAAAAATAATACGCGAAAAAATACAAAATTGAATTGTCGACAGAGCTTTTGTTACCATTTAAATCAGCGACAGATTTTTATTTTGTCGCAGATTGAATTGATAGACAAGTTATTTTATCATATATTTATTTGGTCAATAAGATTGAAACTTCAATTCTGTCGTCATTTGAATTGGTAACAAAACCTTGTTGCCATTGAGATGTATTTTTGTAAAAAAAAAATGTGCATATTATTTTTACAAAAATATTTAAAAATTATATTATTTTTTTTAAAAAAAGATCCACTTAAGAATGTGACCATTGATTGTAGGGTGCGTGCATCTAGCCCGGATTAGGTCATCACATATTAAGACCGGCTGGTGGAAACTGGGCGCATCATTTCCTTTCGAGTCCCATCCAAGAACGTGATTGATGCGAGACTGCTTAAGGGAGGGTCATTAACAATCAGGCGCTAAAGTCAGACGGCTTAACGGAAAAAAATTATCATTAGCTAGCAAGCTACGGCGCCATGGATGGATCGGGCGGAGCGAGGGCAAGCAACGCGACAAGCACGGGAGCTAGCAGCACATGGCCCGAGATGAGACGACAGCGCGCCGCATGGATTATCTTAATCCAAGCTCTAATCTAATTAATCTAGTCGCTCTAGCTAGCACCTCCCCACTTGCATGCACGTTACTTTAATCAGTCTTTAGCCCGCCCTTAATTTTTAATTAACCGGCCGCCCACCGAATGCTAGCTAGTTGCTAGGTAGGGACCGTAGGAGTAGCTAGCTTCACTATGCTTGATTAAGGCCAGTGTTTTGATTATATCGCTCGCCTCGCCTGTCCCTTCGGTCGAGCTAATCAGCTGCCCAGTGCATTTAATTCGGTCACTGTGATACCTTGTCCTTTTAACAGGGACTCAGGGAGTAATTCCCAGATTAGATAGTGCTATCTCCCCCAAAATGATCGAGTCCTTGATGTATAGTATGTATTTGCTAGCCTTCGCATGGTTCGATCTGCAATTCGGCACGCATGCATGCGCTGATGCACGTACGGAAGGAATCGGATGTCGAAGAAAAATATGAGGGAAAGCTATGAGTTTTGCCTTTTCGAGGAAGGATTATAGTATTCTTAAGTGCCTTTCTGTCTAACCGGCGTCATAGCAGCCTTTCTTGATGTTTTAATTAGAAGGAAGTCTCTATTCGTGGTCCTTAATTCTTTTGTTCGTTTATTTTCCGTCTTTCATTTACAAAATTAGGTACAACATATTCCCCCTCTTAATATCAAACAAATCTTATCCCTCCTCTTAATATCAAACAAATCTTACCACTCCGCTTGTTTGATCGTGGTTTTAACCCATCTGCAGTACATCTCGATCCAATAAAAGCCCGGTTTTGTCCAAATTAGCGTCCACATCGGACGTAGCAGCGTCACAGGTACACTTCACGACACATTGTTGCCAAGTTCCCCCGAGAGGAAGCAGATCGACCGGTGGCCTCCTCCGCCACCGTGGAGACCCTCTTCTACTTCCCTCTTCGCCTCCGGTGGCTTCCCCCCGCTCCTTCCTTTCACGCCTCCAGTAGCCTCCCCATCGTCAACGTGGAGATCCTCCATTGCTTCCCTCCTTGCTCGCCATGACCAGTGCCTTTAATCCAATCCGAACTCTGTGGCCAGCACCGCCGCCCCAAATCCTAGCTCGTTGTGGCCAACGTTGCCGCCCCAATCGAAGCTCACTGCTTACGTACCTCCACCCCTTAGATCTCTGACTTCACCTCCTACCCGCAAGCTCTAACATCCCAAGGTGTCCCTCTTCTCTCTCACGAGCGAATGTGGCGATGGTGCAGAGCAACTGGTTGGAGCATGGGACAACGATCGAGCTAGTAGGTAGGAGCAAGGGTAGCGACTGTGGTCGAGTCCTGAGGTAGGGAGTGAGAAAGCCACCTTCCATTGCCTTGTAGATTTGGTCGGCGCGACAAATAAGACGATGGGCAACAAATGGCTGACGTGGTCAAGCAGTAGTGTGATGGAGGTTCGTGGGATGAAACAGTAAAAAAGTGTAGAAGCACCCCTGGAGATGAGGAAGAAAAGGAAGAGAAGAGAAAAATGTGGTTGACAACCGAGCCTTATAATTTGGCTCATTTGTCAATTAGGACGCTATGTCATCTAAAATCACCCGTAACACCGGCTTTGGATGTGATTTGCTCTGGTTTTAACAGTTGAGGACGGATTCTACATGGTTTTATATATAAAGAATCTTCCAAAGGAGATGGGCAGCTCACAATCAAATCCTTCAGGCTGTCAAAGATGAGGCAACTAAATGGATATTGGCGAGAGCAAAACACCTTAATAATCTCATTCGGGGGCGGCCCTGAAGGCTTTCCTTTTCTCCAGCCTCCTGTCTTTTCCCTCTCTCAAGTGCTCTCTCCGCACCTTGTATTTTTCTTTTTTTTGTAAATCCTATCTTCATTCTAATCTAATCACGGCTTTCGCCGTCTTAAAAAAATAGATAATTTGAAAGGTTGAGGAACCATATATGGGACTTTTTCCTTTAATCAACTAATTAATAAAATTGGTACTGGCCAGGCATGCAGCTAGCAGTACACTGGTTAATTAATCTTCTGCTTTAAGAACAGTGCGGCAAACAGGCTGTAAAGAATGGTTCACTAGGATTTTTGTCGCAAAGCACAACCTAATTAAGAGGACTATCCCAAATTAGGGGAAAAAATGGATGTTCAAATCGGGATGCAGATTTGGACAATTTGGAGTAGTACTTTCTACGTCCTCCAGTATAAGTCTTCATTTTTTTAGAAGCATTGTCATATAATATAAATCAATTTAGAGATTAAAGGTGTATATATTAATATTTTCGTCATATATAACCTCTACTTTAATGTTGAAAAATAGATGAGCAATTACAGTTTATCATTTAATAGGAATATGTATGATCCAATGGCATTAACATTTTCTTAAATTCAATGTATTGCTGATCCGTGCGTACGGTGAGCTTGCTGGGCGGAGGGAGTATATAGTATCTAGGTTCTCTCTATGTGCGCACTGGAATATTAATTGGGGTGCCTGAATTAGCAAGTTGAGTTTAATATTTCAGCTGTCCAAGCTTCTATGTATTGAAATTATATACTTGACCTAGTTTGTGCATTACAACATAATTACACTATATTCTAGCCGTTCATGCCATGCCTGTATTGTCTGTTCAGAATTAAAGCAATCGATCGTTTAATCATTCGTTCGAAGAAACATAAGTAAGTAGTACAAATTTTGAAACGGTTTGGATCGAGGCAAAAGGACATCTCTCTCTGGACTGATTAATCAGTTCTGTGCATCATCATATTGTAGTAAGAAAGGTGCCCTTTGCCACATGCATGCATGCTTGAGTTGTTAATCACTGCACGCATGCATGCCAACATCTATTTAGGGGCCGTTTGGTTGCCTGTATGTACAGAGATTTACATCTACAAATGCAGAATCTTGTTTTTTTCTTATGTTTGGTTGCTTGCATCTAGTTTTGAGCCTGGCTCTCTGGATGCAAGATTCTCCATGCAACATGGCTCTGGAGATACAGAGAAAATGGGCGTATCTCTGGATGCAGCGCATGGCAGCCTCGTGTTCTGCGCAAGGGGCCACTGTCAGCCACGATAGCAAACCATGCATGCGGTGCCACGTGGGTATGTAAGTTTTCCTTTTTTTGTTTATATCTTTTGATTAGCATCTCCGATTACCAAACCGATTTCAAAAATAGGTTCCTAACATTTTTTTCGAACAAAACTAGACCACACTTGCTATATAAATTTCAAAATACCTGTCTACTAAACACTCAATTAAACACCATCTCTATATCTGTGCATCCCGTATCCTATCAGTTTGGCTGAGTGAACGAGCCAAGATCATGAGAAAAGACAACCAAACAGTCCCTTAACCACCCTTTGGGCCTTTTCCTCACCATAAGTGCGCGACGCCTTGCCACCACGCCGCCTCGCGTCGCCCCGGCGCCCATCGCCTCATGCCGCCTCCTCCGCCCAGCCCTCTCCGGCCGCCTCTCTGCGCCGCCTCTGGCAACCCAGCGCCGCTCAAGACATGCCACCGACGTAAGATTTTTTTTCGAACGAATGTGCTTATCTTGGACCGCCATCTTTTTTTGGTGTGTCTATTGAATCGTGTACTGTCATATTGAATCGTATACTGTCATATTGAATCTTACGAATGTTGAAGAGACCCTATATCCTGTTCATTCTGTTTGTGATTTCGTTCATTGTTACCGCATTGGTGGATGTTTCCGCATTGTTACCGCATTGGAGCATGTTGAGGTCTTGGGATGTTCGGATCGTTGGTCATCAAAAATCTGGGAGGATGATAGCATATGAGTTCGGTTACGAGTTTAGGAGGAAAGTTGTTTTTGGGATGTTACGAGTTCAGGATAGTTCGTTTTTTGCCTTCAAAAATCTCCTACAGCATGGCGGTTTTTGAATGTTAAGATTCTGATGCTAAAGCTCTAGTGGATGAGTGTTATGCTTGTGCTAGTTGAGTATTAGAGGTTGATCTGGATGTAGTATCAAAAGTCATGAAAGTTTTTTGTGTCGTCTTATTTTGTCTGGGAACTAAGGTTGGTAACCCCAAGAACTATGTTTAGCTTTCGATAAAAGTGGGCCGTTTGGTTTGTTCTCTAAAAAATTTGGGGATATTAGGCTATGTGATGTCCGTTCTTTGAGTAGGTATTGTTTTCCCATTGTTGAGAGTTTCTTTTTTCATGATGGGGTTTTTACATCTTGTGAATCATGCATTGCTTGCACAAGTTTGTGAAATGAATGAAATATTAGCCATTTGCCTAAATAAAAGGAGATATGGTAAAGTAGTACTTTTATTAGATTTTGACATATACTACTTGCTTGGCATCAAGATTTCGAGTCCATCTGCTATCTGCATCTCTGCAGGCATGGCCATGCTTGCACTCCTGAAGGATCTTTCGAGACCTTTGCTCTTTTGCATTAGCAACTTGCAATCCTTGAACGAGTTTTTCGTGTACACCAAAAGAGTACTCGGTTGTGTGCCTCTCGAATGAGTGACCGGCTGCCTTTGCTAAAGCGTGCATCATTTGAGAATAGAAAGAGCGCTTCAGTTTAGTTGTTTGGATTGCCATCTTTTTTATGGTGTGTCTATTTTGAAAATACTCACCGCCATCTTTTGTGTGCTGATTTTCGAGTTCTTCCGGGACATCATTTACTCCTCACATAATAACCGTGAAGCCTAACGAGGTACTTGAAAAAATGTTTCCACTTTGTTGTCTGCACACTCATGATATAGAAAGAGTGGACATCTTGCATACCCCGATTTTCGGTTGAGTCTTTGTCTAGCATTAAATCGATAACATGTTTGGGAAAGTCATGATTAAGGTGAAATGTTTGACATCGAGGATGGGTTTGTGTGCATACACACACACACATGGTATTTACATATGTTTGCTCTTGACATGACAAATTTTATAATGATGTTTATGCCTACCCGAGTAATAGAGTCTAGTGAATATTGTATCTTGATTTGCTAAAAAGAGTGCATAGATAATTAGGTCATGCCTCTTTACGTGATGAAGTGGTTTAAGACTTAAAGGATTGTGTATTGGGATTGCGATGAGTAAACATTGAAGTCTTAAGAATGGCACAGTGATTGAAGTTTTGGGATTTCCTTTGCTTATGTTATTGCTATTCGACCCCTTTGTACAATAACAACTCTTGCTTATTTATTCATATGCATTACAAACCAAGACAAGTAACTTCTCTTGTATCATCTGTCTCTCCTCTCTAATTAAGAATAATGAGAAACCGATGGTTAATGAGAATGCTAGAAGTCATCACAAACTCATAATCTCTCACGATCGCTATGCATGTTAAGTTTTTTCTATATAACCTTGTTTGTTGGCTTCGATCATGATCTTGGAACCAACCAAACCTTTACAATTGCATTTGTAACGTCCAACCGAGCCATGTGGTTTTGCAGTTAAGAAT
The DNA here is from genome assembly GCA_036346375.1 of Guadua angustifolia. NCBI lineage: Eukaryota > Viridiplantae > Streptophyta > Magnoliopsida > Poales > Poaceae > Guadua > Guadua angustifolia. The sequence goes on from CM070503.1 coordinate 9,827,608, forward strand.
ATATATTCACCGGCCATGTGGTCAATATCCATCATTCATACCATAAACCTCTGAGATTGGAATAGCAACTAGCAAACATCAACATATAGACCTTGTTCTGGGGGTTACCTATGGACTACCACTTGGATATATCTTATCTAGTTATATACTCACTTGAAATCATCAACTATCAAGACAAAACCCAGATCCTATAAGAAATGCCTATTTGCCTTCATGTACAAGAATGTTAATACACATGCCAGTATATCTGCAAATCTGCATTATAAATGACGTTGAGTCATTGACTAATAATACAATGTACATGTCTTACATTGACTGACCATACATTTTATTTCATATATTCATGTTGTTCAGTATTTTTTTTGTATTGATATCATATCAGGAATTTGTGAATAAGAAGTTTGATACACTGGACCAAGGGACCATATTATCACCATACTAATAGTGCAGGCGAAAAATAAACCCATGATATTATTCTTTTGTTCTTTTTACATCTGAGTACCTGTTTTCCTTTCCAAATTACGCTGTTAGTGTCACGAAACCTATGTGTTACCCGTTCCGGACCGGCACGCCACACATGTGAGATGTGCTGGTCCGAAATTGTCCCTTTTTTGGACAGCCTCGGAGTGACCGATAGAGCGTGGTATTTATGACAAGCCACGGGGTCCGAACGAGATTTCGACGGCATAACCCTGATGTTCTCCGCTGCACCATATCCGGGCGTGCAGATGGAGAACTGCTCATTCATAATTTGCATAGAAGCATCACAATATTTTGTTTCAGTTTTGAAATGCTTGAAGCTCAAAAGGGAAAAAAAAGAAGTCTTAAAGTGATATCAACAAAATATTGAGCATCAGAGGATAAATAAGTTGTTTAATAAGATATTAGTTCATGAGCACCGTAGTTTGACAGACTAGTATGCCTGCGCATTAAATTTGTTGTTTCAAACTATATTCAATGATACCGAGAGAAAGCTAGGAATGTGCAGCGTGCTTTTTCACGACTTTGTTTGAAGAATTCAATGATACCTATTCCGGCAAGAGGTATCCTTTGGTTGCCAACACCTCTGCTTGTTGTCATTAACATAGTGAAAATTGAGAATTTCTTGATATGGGTAAATTGAGTTGACCTGCGCTTTGTGATTTCCAGTTTTTCATCTTTATCCAGGCAGGTTCTTGATATGGGTAAATTGTTCATCTTTATCTCGAACTGTCTCTATTTGTCTATGAAGCTTAGGCATAGGTCATGCCTATTTCATGATTTACTAATGACATATGTTGTCTTGATTAGATGGTTCATTCACTTTACTCCTTTTATTATCATTAAGTTTCCTGGGATGAGTTGTCCTTACTAAAATGCAGAAGCTTTGAAACAATTCAAACATAACATTTGTCTAAGTTTTTTTCTCTAATTATAACCAATGAAGACTTCATTTGAAAGGCCTCTTCCATCTCTGACTCTGTCTGAGTTCTGATTTCTGATCTATTTGAGCAATGAAATTGTTGAGTTCTATAATTTTGTAATAACAATTCTTAAATTTGACATTGCGAAACGTTACTGTTTGGTGATCTGCCGAATTGGGCCATGCGACTAATGTGTTCCATGCCAATGCAACGAAGGTAGTCGAGGATGCATTCTCCAATGCCCGGATTCAAGCAACAAATATCTACTTGAAGGGCATAGGGCGTCGAGCGGTCAAGTTTGATCAACTTCGAAACTTACTTGACCGAAGAACAAGATAGGCGTAACGATATTAGGGTTCATGGTCATTAGGTTGTGATGTTAATATTGTTTTGATGTATTAACACATGTGTGCGAGTCATGCTTCCGTGGATGGAAGACCGTCCAAATGCTTAGGGCTCTTTGTCGTGATGGGCTTCTCTGAATGGATCGCGAAGTCAAGGAAGCACAGAGCCTGCAGAGAGCGAATGAGGCCATACGTATGGTGGTGATGGACACATCCAGTATGGCTAAACGCATGGCAAGACAGTCGTACCAAATATTTGCAAGAACATATTCACAAGTATATGTATGCCACTAACCCCTAGCTCAGGAGGCTCAAAGCGGTGTTCACCGAGTGACATCGAAGTTTATGTGCGAGGTCATAAGGGCGAGACCCATCACACCCGGCGGGCCAGTGCACTTAGGTGGCCTCAGATCGACTGGTGAGTTATCCACAATTTTCATTGAGTTCTCATCAACTTTCGAGCTCTAAGTTGTATGGTTCGCTTCTGCCTGCAGGAGAGCTATGGGCAGGAAATGGTCAGGCGTCATGGTGAAGGCTACGATTGGCGGAAGGAACCTATTGATGGCGTGGCCGTGCATGCTACCGGAGGCGGAAAGAGCCATGGACGGTAAAATGTCATAGTTTCTCAAACTTTGTTAATGCGAGCAATAAATTGAAGTTCTAAAGCCTTTGTGTTTCTGTATTTTGAAGGTACTCCATGTTCACCGGAGTGATTGACTCGAGGGAGGTGCGAGCTCGAGAGGGTCTTCTTCGAGCTCGGGGTTAGTAGCCGTCGCCCCTCGGAGCGGGAGGAGGTTGCTAGGCTGCGTGAGGAGCTAAGGTCAGGGATGAACATCAAAGGTCGCAGGAGGCATACTATGCTCAAGATATGGCATGCAGAAGAAAGCGGCTATTCAAGTAAGTCTGAGCCCTCAACAGTTAGCATTCCGAGCATGCAACAATATATGAAACTGACACATTGCATTTACAGGCAATGTTCCAAAGACAGGCAGACCATTGTCTTTCCACCATGGCAACGCCACCACCACCACCACAATGGGGATGAATCCTCCGGCACCTTCTCCTGCAGCTCGAGTTAATATAATTTGCCTCAAATTGCCATATTTTAGCAATTGTGACATTGTTAAGTATGAGATACATTGCAACGCATGTGCACCTCATTAGTAGCCCACAAAATTAATCATTTGAGTTCAATCTAGGAATACCATTAGCAAAAACATTCTTGGGCCCAAAAAGCGGGGCCTAAATTCCCCATCCAAATGCCAATAATGGCTCATGAATCTTTAGGATCCACAACCAAAATTCACATTATAAGTTCTGAAAAAAGAAAAGCTAATACTAATCCATCCAAAGGTAAAGCATCACTGGTCCAAACAAAACTCTATAAAGATTCTATAATGAATATGATTGGGCTCACCTTACCACTTTGCACGCCCAAAAGTTAAGATAATAAGATAACACTCATCAATCAAACATGCATGCAAGTGAGAATGCAGGGACTCAAGTAACAAAAAGCGGATTAGCATGTCCCTAACCCTAGTAACTAACTATTTGTATGTAGAAAAACTTTCCCGAACCCAGTCAAACCACATGATTCCAGCTAGAAAAAATGGATCGAGAGAAAGGAGGAGACAAGGACGCCCCATGTGATGCAAAAAAAGTAGTGTGTATTTGACATTGAGCAACCCGATAGTAGATAATTATTCTCCAATTCAAACACATTTCTTTGATCTCATCTTTGAAACCCGACCCGCCCCCACGATCGCATTTGTTTGTTCTCTAGCAGGGCATGCTCCATTTGGGTCAAAGACTCGAGAAGCTCCCTATGAAGCATTAACTCGACTCTAGTTGACATTTAATTTGGTGATGTTCAAGCAAATGGGTGTATTAACACCCAATGGGGAAAAACGGTTTACCAAAATTGACCCCTTAATCCTCACACCCACGAAACAAGCCCTTATGTGTTGTTAGATAAACATGGATAAGAACATATTAAGGATTTGGGCTCCAGATGGGCTTAGCAATCATGTAGTTAACATTAGTACAGATTTCCCCTCCAATGAAAAGTTATTTTGCTTTAAGATTCATAAGTTTTGTTCAGAGTCTTGAAGCAAACCCAAACTCTTATATATTTAGAAAGTGAAGCTCTAATAAATGTGCACAATTAGATGTACTTTCAATTGCCAACAAGATATGCTAAATAAATGGAAATGATCATCGAACAACATGTTATGAAAGGAAATGCATATTTAATGTCAGTATTAGCCCTTATTATTAAATGCAAACATCATACTTTTATATTCATGATCCAAACACTTCAATGCTTACTACTAGTTTATTTATTTAAATGCGAGGTCTATATTTGATTTGTACAAATTTAAAGTAAAGATGCTTCAGACTCGCTAAATTTGGTCTCTTCAGATCGTAGGGATCGGGGGAGATCGCTCGAGTTTACAAACTCCGCCGCCTGACCAAAGACAGACTGGAGAGCACGTTCAAAACCTATTTGGCTCCAGAGTGGCGCCACAACTCAAATGACCCTCATGTTATGTAATCTTGAGATGTTTGGTAATAATATGTAATCTTGAGATGCCTCAACTCAACTAATTATTATGTGTGGATGAATAATATTATGTGTATGACTAGCAAGATGTGCATTTAGAACACAAGCCGAAGCAGTATTTGAATCGTATCCATAATGATGTGGATGAAGTGTTTCTCTCTTGGTTGTTAATGCTTAGTGGGACAAAAAGTCGGCGATGGCGGCGTGAATTCGTGTGAAATTCTATGATGGTTGTTAATGCTTGATTCAGTTCATCTTTTGAATGGTGGTATCTGTGTGCAAGGATATATGTGGATATTTGAATGATATATATGTGCGGATCAATGATATATGTGGATATTTGAATGATATATGTGGATTAATGAATGAATGAATGATATATGTGGTTGAATGAATGAATGAATGAATGTATTGTTATGAAATATTTGTCTAAATCAGTCTGAAAAATGGGTTTACTGGGATGTTTTTTTGTCGGCTCGAGAATAATTTTAAATCGGCCAAGAAACCAATTAAAATTAACCCAAATTAGTTTAAGTGGGCCAAGAAACCGACAAAAATAAACCCAAATTATTTTCGTGGGCCAAGAAACCGAAAAATTAACCAAATTAACTTTCGTGGGCTCAAGTAAACCGATTTAAAATTAACGTTATTAACTTTCGTGGGCTCGAAGAAACGAAAGTTAGTTATTTTACCGTCGTCGTCGTTCTTAAAAAATTCGCTTTCGCACTAACTCGTCGTCGGCTGCGTCCTGGCGACGAAAATAACTAACTTTCGCTTCAGAGTGAAGCGAAAATTAAGCTAACTTTCGACTCCTTATCTCTCGACGGCCGTGGCAAGCGAAAATAAGGCTATTGCCGACAGCCAAAGTCTTATTTTCGTGGGTTCTCGCCCACGAAAATGTTCAGATTCTGTAGTGGTGGTTCCAGCTCCGATGAGGATTTAGTAGTTTTTTTGTGACTTTGAGTAATAATTTCCTGTGAGATATTTAATAATAAGTACGTCCCTTGCAGCTGCGTGCGCTCCATCATGGTAATATTATTCTTCGATACATTATTACATTAGTCTTTCCTAATTTTAGTGTTACACACCGTACAAAGGCATGACTAGAGATCGCCGAGCTAGCCGAGTCATACAGGAGTAGTATCCAACTTAGGGCTGGCCTACCTAATTGTTAAATGGACTGTAGTTTTCTCTTCATTAATTAGTTAGTAAACCTGTATTATGTAACGGACCGCCCTTTTCAGGGGGTGTGTATAAATTCCTCACAGCTACCCAAGAGTTTAGCTATAGGTAACCAAGTGCACATTGCCACATAAAAGCAAATGCGAATATTTGATAGATAAATTAAGGGCCTAATGGCTAGAGTTTTACAAAAGGTGCGATTGGCACTAGATATATTACCAAAAACAACCACAGGAAATGTTTGAACAGATAGATCAAGGCCTTCAAAACCAAGCATCGACGCTATCTACGTTCCTCCGGAACACGCCATCTTCATTGAAATCTAAAAGGGGGATTAGGGGCAAGAGTGAGTACACAACCGTACTCAATAAACCACACGGAAATTCTGAATATTACATGTACGGAATTTCAAGGAATTGACATTAGTTTAATTATTTGGTGGATGCATGAGCTAGGATTACGTATAGTATAAAAGAAATATAAATCAATCAATCAACATCATTATCACAACACCACCACTGATTCATTAACAAAATCCAGGTTACACGGCAAGTTTATTTATTATTAAAACTACTCAAGCTCAGTTATCGGAATCACTCGAAATTAACCCAGCTTCATTAACCGGAAGCACGACGTATTCGAATACCATTTAGTTCACTCTACAGAGCTACTCAACTTTACCCACAAGATATCTACAGTCGTTGATGCCACTCGAGATGAACATGCAACTTTTATGCATGCGGTTGGACCGAGATTAACATAACCTTTCATTGAATTCCCCCTCTTTAGCTCCTACCCGATGGCGGTGCAAATCCTCGCTTCGAGGGCCCATGGCCAAAGTGGACCAAAGGCGAAATGACCAACCGAGAAATCCTCTTTGTTGTGAAAACCGTAGAATGGCGCACCATTCGTTTCACCCCCAACCACATCGCTACCCATTCCACCTACAAAGAATGGGGGTCCACCTGTAGGTATTCCAAGGGGAAAGACAATATACCGGGCTACGTGGATCAAGCCAACAGAATCGACCGACCCAACTTGTGGTTGAGAGAGGACCGAGTTATTTACTTTGCCCAGGGGTTGATCCTTAATTGCCAAGACAAGCCCGACGCACACCGCACCACCGGTACCTCCTGTACCCTTTCCACACCACACTGGGCTTGTCATCGGTTTGGGGATTGGGCTAGCATCCACCTTTCGTGGTTCACCCAACACTGTCCCCCAAACCGTAGCAGGTTTTTCAAACAAGTTTTAAGCAGTAATTAAAAGTAATGATTATTTATTATAGCTAACCTGCGATGGTTCATTAATGATAACCTAGGGTTAGCAATTGAATATGGCATAATCAACATGGTCTTAACAAGGGGTGGGATTTTAACTAGTCATGTCTTTCTAAACTAGCTCCTTTTTAAATTTCTACTCTATTCACAAGCAAATGCAATAACTAAATATATACAGTAATTATACGGATAAATGGGATCAACATGTTCAAGGAGTGTGGCTTGCTTTGCGGGGTTTGAGGTTCGCCTAACGAGAGACGGTCGATGTCGTGTTTGGTCCCGAATAGCTTCTACTCCTGGCACAGCTCCAACAACGGGTCCGGCTCCGGGTTTTGCTTCGAAAGTTGCTCCGATGTCGAATCTAGCGCGAAAAAGCGAAGTCGATAAATAAACGAACAAAAATAACCAAAGAAAGAAAAACCGAAAAAGAACAGGAGAGAAAATGGCCGGAACGGAGCCCAGGGGCTTTTTTGGGAATTTTCTGGACTTGGTTTGGTGAAACGGAGATCATTTTTGGACTCAGCAGGTCGAACTGATCAAGAATATGTATTTTTGGCATTTTGGCGATTTTGGGGAATTTTTGGAATTTTATTTGAATTTTTCGGATTTGAAATAAATCAAAAATCCGAAAAACAAAATAAAAACAAAAAGAGAAAATCGATTCGGGCCGCATAGTGAAAATGCATGGTCCAAACCTTCATGCCCTGACCTCCACAGCGTGAGGCCACGCGCCAGCGAGAGCGGCAGGCTGCCCACGACTCTACCGAGTCGTCGGACAAAGTGGGCCCAACAGTGAGGCGAGGGAGAGCCAGGCGAGCCGCTCCTGCGCGAGGGGAAAAGAGAGGCTGACACTGGGGCCTGTCGAAACGGTGAGAGGCAGGACTGGCAGGTGGGGCCCAAGCGCAACGAGCGGGGGAGAAGAGGCTGACGGGGTGGGCCTAGATGTCGGCGAGGGCAAGGAGCGCTGACGCACGGGACCCGCTGGTCAGAGAGAGAAAGGGAGACGGTGGAGCGCATGGCGAAGAGGCTCGGACGGAGTTGGGGAAGATGCTGGCGATCGGGCGAATGGCGGTGCTGGAGTAGGAATGGGTTGGCGGAGGGGTGAGTGAGGCTCACGGCGAAGCTGAGGCAGGGAAGAAATGGGCGGGGGAGAGGCGGGCGGCGTGGCGGCAGAAAGAGGCCGGAGCCGAGGAAGAAGCTCGTGGGGCGGGCGAGCGACAGCGTGGGGGAGGGAAAGAGCACGCGGAGGGGATGAGGGAGCGCACTGCGGTGCTAGGGGCGAGGAAATGGAGTGGCGGGCGAGGCTATTTATAGGCGGAGAGGTGAAGGGAGAGAACAGGCGGTGAAGAGAGAGAAGGCACCGGGTTTCAACGGTGATGACGCTTGGACGGCGTGGCTGCAGCGTTGGGTATGTGGCGGAAATGACGGGGTGCGCTGCGGTCGTCTGGCGGCGAGGAAATCGAGGGCGGGAGTGGTTGGCGCTGACGGCGAGGTAGCGAGATGGAGAGAGAAGGCGCCGGTTTTTCAACGGAGGGGACGATGCACTGGTGACGGAAATGATCAAACGAGTGCGGTTGGTGGCGGAGATGACGGGAGCTAGTGATCGGCGCTGAGGAAGGCGAGCGCCCGGGCGGAGCGATGCAACGGGCGAGGCAGCGCTTTGTCCATCGGGAGGAAGAAGAAGGGGGAAGGAAGAAGAAGGATTGGCGCGAGCGTGGGCTGGGCCGAAGGCCGAACGGGGGCGGAGGCCCACGCGGGCGAGCTGGGCCGAGCCAGAAGGCTGGCCGGAGGGAAAACAAGCGGGCCGAGCAAGGGAGTCGGGCCGGAGGGAGAAATTGGGCTGGGAAAATCAGGCCAAGCCGAAAAAGGAAACATTCCAAAAAGGGGGCGGCCAAAAAGGGAACACTTTCCTGAAAAGGAAATGAAGCAAAACAGGGCTTAAATAAAATCAAATAAATTTAAGAAAAATCAAATAAAATTCAAATAAAAACCAGATAAATAAATAAACAAAATTTTGAAATTTTGAGGGGTGTTTCATATTCTAGTATAAACTAGAATTTGTTATCATTGTGTATAAACTAGAATTTGTTATCATTGTGTACTTGTTATCTTGTATCATTAATGTACTTCATGTTACTTGTTAGCTAGATCACGGAGAGCGAGCTAGCTAGCATATACAAATCTTTGAAGAATACATAGCTGAACATCTGAACCGAAGTCGCTTTTAAATTGGAGATTTGGAGACGCATTTGCACGTCTCGAAACAAGGTAAGACTCATGCCAATCAACTATATATCTAGAAGTCATGCGTTTATTATCCATCCAAATTGTTGACTTGTAACTAACCCATTGGGCTTGTATTCTAGTAACTGCTATCGCCATCACATACTATTTTTTGTTTGTAATTTTCGTCGGATTTACATTGAAGAAAAGGAAACTCTAATATTCAGTCGAAACCCCGACATGCAGAAAACATTTCAGCCATACAACTTAATCTGCCTTTTCCCACACAAACTTTTAGAACCTCGATCTTGTCTGTCACAATTTATACATATACGCAGGTATATATCCAAGCCCATCAAACATCTGCGTGTGTACAAATAATCGCACATATATATTGTTTCATTGTTTACACCTGTCACCTGTGCGGTGTACTTGACCTAACAAACGACCAGAAAAAGTAATAAAGCAAAAGCAGAACAGTGAAGAATTAGGTCATGACATGTAAGGCAGTTTTGTCGCCATGCACGCTAGGCGTCACATCAGATCGCTTACAAGTGTAGCAGAGTTGGCCCGGCCATCTAGCTCGCCTCCAATTATATTTTACTCCCCTAGATAAGTTAATCATGAGTTTGAACACATAAATAATTGGGTTTAGTCGCAGAAACCAACACCGGCGCCAGTAGCTTTAATATAGTAGTACTCTTTTGCACAACTGCTCAATACTATTGTAATTTGTACGTCCCACTATGTTCAGATCGTTCCTACGCGTCGCTTTTGTCCGCCCCATTTACAAGCATGTACGTACTCCAATCCCTTCGCCCCTCTAGCTAGCTCTCGTTTGTTTCTGATGTTCTGTACTCCTGGATACTCCATTCAGACCATTGAATTACAAGCTCTCATACTTTAATGCCAGTAGAAATCAAGGGCATGAGGTCAAGCATGCTTTGGAGCTGGCTAGACAAATAAACAATCACTGCAAAGAAGGCAGGATAATGTTTTGATTTCAACTCACCCACCCAAAACAACCAGCAAGTAGAACACAAAACAATCGAGACGTCGCTATGCGTATTTTGACTTTGCTGTGTGTGCGCCGATGGTTTGCATGCGTTAACTTTGTGCGCCCTGGACTTAATTAGGCCAGTCATAGTAAGAGTTTCATTATCATTTAATTAAGGTGACACATCAGCAAAAATGATGATGTCACAAATAAATTATGAGAAGAGAGAGGAGACGAGTTTCATCTGGTTGAAACCGGTGTACACCGTTTCCGACACGTTGAAAACCGAATGAAACTGTACTGAGAGCGCATCGTTTTATCCCACACATTCCTACGCACTGAAACCGAATGAAACTGCACCAAATGGAACATTTTGATCGCAACACCTTGCAGTAATTAAATGCTATTGCTAGCTTATGAAACTGCGAAATGAAACTGTGCATTGGAATACCTTGTTTCATTTATCAACCCAAACAACTTTAGATGATATGGTACTCTAGAAATCGTGAAATGAAACTTGCCACTAGGAATAGCCTTAGCGCGGAGTACTACCGACATAGATGAGCGGCAGGAGAGGATGCCCTGGACGCCTCGCGCGTACTGTTCCTTGATCACTGTGCGTGCAGCTACTGTGTACAGAACAAAGCACGAAAGGAAAAAAAAGAAAAAGAAAAGAAAAGGAACTCGCATGCATACAGAGATCATACGATGTGCGTGGTGTGCATGTATCGCGTTGCAGCAGAGGCCATTCATGCAGGGATAGAATGGAACATGGGGGCTTGGGATGGGATCGATGGGGGAGAGACGATCGACATGCACGCATGCCGTGCAAGCCAGGGATCGATGATTGATCGATATGAGACGAAGAGAGGGTGAGAGAGAGAGATTCCAGTGGAGGAATACCAGTAGGTTGATAGGTATAGCATTACAGCTAGCTTGCATTGCAGGAGGAATGGGGGAGGCAGTGCCAGAGATAAGGGAAATGCAGGCGCATGCGACTGCGAGAGGGGGGTGGGCGAGGTGAGGTGAGGTTCCGTTCGAAAGTCCCCGAGTTCCAGTTCCGATGAGAAGCTGGTGATGATGGGAGAGATCGGGCGATCGAGATGGGCCCCGGCGTGTGGCCGTGGTCGCGAAGGAAGAAGCGCAACCGCGCGGGCGCGCCTTTGTCCCGCCACCACCACGTGTCTGACAGCTGTACGGCGGATAGCCGCCCATTCTTGATTTGACTGGCCCCTTGACCGCACGTGACGGTGCTCGATCCACTCGTACCAACGGAGCCCGGAGTGCGTGTTTAATTGGCGCCTCGGCGTCGGATGGGGAATTATATTGGGGTTCGTGTCTGCCATTTGTTACATTTTCCATCAAGCTTCCGAATTTCTATATGCCATTTACTCTGGGGCTCTGGGCCAAATTAAAGTTTAACTAAGTCAACCTAGAGATTATTTTCAGTAACATGTCATTGTACTACCGTGTATACTCCGTCGTATGACTTTCATGATGGCAGAAGGTGCAAAATCCCTCGTACGGGGAGGTTGCAGTTGTGGATCACTGTCAAGTTGAATAGTTGACTGGAAATTAAGCTAGTGATGAAAGAATTAACCCATGTAACTAATTTCTTCACCACATGTACTCGAAGTGTCGATTAGGCCATTCTCAGTGGGAGTTTCATTCTCATTAAATGACATGATAATCATCATGTTTGTTGACATGGCAAGGTAATTATGAAGAGAGATAGAGAGTTTCATGGGAGGTGAGAGAGTTTCATCTAGATGAAACATATACTGCCAAGCATCTTGGAAATTGAAAAATAAAACTATATATTGAGAATGGCCTTATGATCACATAACGTAGTAGAATTAACCAAGTACAACTGCCAAGCATCCACAACAGATCTATCTCTACATTTTGAGTCAAATTTTATATTACCGCTATCAAAGGTGTGGTGGGTGTCATAGTCATCTTTGACAAAACATAAGTCCGCCGGTTAAAGTAAAAGAGGGGGAAAAAACCCGGAAGTCTATCATTACCATTTTTCTATTTTTGTGTTTCTGAAGCTTCCATTGACATACAACATTTCACGCGTCTTCACCCTAAATTGTCGCAATCTCATTATTTGCAATTCGAGCACTATGTCATACTATGCTGCGTCTCGAGATCCAACCAATCAGGGCTGGTCATTCAAACTTGTTTATTGCTCTCACATGCGTCAAATGATAATGACACGTAATCTAAAAAAATAACAATTGAGCAAAGCGCCAATGGTTATCCTTGTCCACGGAGAAAAACTTGATCACAAATCGCAAAACTCTACTTTCCTCCCTTGTTTAATTTTCCTGTCTCGGATGGGACCCTCACCACACGGTCCACACCGTACCATGCATGTAGGGCACCAGTCATTATACCATGCTTGGGGTACAAAATACTTATATATGTTAGGATCATCAAGACAAAAGGCTTACTCTGAAACAGGGGCGGACCCAGCGGGCTAAGGTGGGCTCCAGCCTCCTATAGGCTATAGCTGGCCACCCGCACTAACATTGTACAGTTGCTTTTTTTGTTTTATTATGAATTAATATAATTTTTATTTTTCTATTTGACGTTGTTTGGTTGTAATTTATGGCCTGTTTGTTTTTGCTTTTGATTCTAAATTTTGACCTCAAAAGCATAATAAAAAACAAACACCGCGATTCTGGAATTTGATTCTCATAATCTAACCTACCCATATACACTAGAATCCACAACCCTTCATATGTGCTTTTGAATTCCAACTTTTCTACAACTACAATCTAGAATCGGTTTTTAGATAATCCAAAGCTAAAACAAACATGCCCTTAATATTATAGTATGCTAGCTTGCTTTCTTTGTTAACTATCCTAAAATTCGCAAGTTATTTGATGAAATGCCTATGGCATACTTCCTCCGATTACAAATAGTTATCGTTTTAGACATGACACGGTCTACAAACATATCTTTGACCACTAATTTCTATTAAAAATTATTTATAAAATCCAATAAAATTATAATATTATGAAGGTATTTTTCAAGACAAATCCACACATGTGATTTTTCTATATCCAATTTTAATATTTAAAAAGATATTAATAGTCAAAGTTTCAAAAATTTGACTACACCTATGTCCAAACAACACTACGTGTGCGTGGAAGCAGTAATTAACATCTACAACTAGAGTGAAACCGGGTCGGATACAGGCGGATATTGCTCGTCCCGTATCCTAACCCATATTTTTTTCGGGATTCGGAGTCGGATACGGATGTCCCCGATACGAATACAAATTCGGATTATTCGGATTTGGATACGAGCGGATACTTGATTTGATTCGGGTCTGGATTGATATCATAATCGGATAGTAGTATAGTACATAATTGTGTACGTAAAAGAACGAATGAAGCATTAACCTTACAACATTAGCTTTAAGTTGTAATTATTTCAACGTAGGATAGTAGTATAGTTAGAGGTGCAATTTAGCGACTCAACTAATTCCAGTAATTTGAATAGAAAAGAAGTTTATCAAATACATTGAACAAATCAATTTAGGTAAAAGCATTATGTCATCACTCTATTTGTTTGTTGATAGATTTGTTGAAGTTCACGCTTAATAAAAAAGTAGTGTTTTTTAGTGCCTGTATCAAACAACTATTCTATCTATCCAATAATGAACCAAATTAATAGAAGAATAACTGATTTTATCCGGATATCAGATCGGATATTTACCGGATGTCGGGTCAGATATTGCTCTTCCCATATCCTAACCCATATTACATAAGATTTTTCGGATACAGATCGGATATTGCTCTTCCCATATCCTAACCCATATTATATCGGATTTTCCGGATACGGATACGGATAACATCGGTACGGATTTTAAACGGATTCGGGATCGGATCGGGCGGATATTTCCTGTCCTGTTTTCACCCCTATCTACAACACATTTGTAAGCTAGCTACTTCAATATAGAAAAAAATCATTACGCCGGCTCATGAGCTGAGGCGTACATGTGAGATCTAAAAGTGTGCAAGATTGCAATGGCATTGTCACCGATTGCTTATAGGTTTTTGTATTTAGTATGACACAATTTATAAAATTTTAGTTGTGTCAATTTACCTAGAGCTAGAATTAGTTTTTTCGTGGATCATTAGCTTAACCCATAAATACTACTATATTTTCGTTTTAGGTTCGTAACTGTTTGAAACCTATTTTACACAAGTAGCACCTTGATGCATCGGATACAGATCCTCTAGAGTTACAAAAGTAACTCTATCCGATGAAGTTGTAATCTTAACCATTTATTTTCGATCCGGGTGAAGGTGGAGGTGACATAGCCTGAGCTTTGAGAGAAAATTGGGGGATATGCACCCTGACTCATCGTCCAGCTGCAAAGGGTGCAATTCCATTTTAAATCATCTAGACAGGCTAAATAAAACTCGTAGGTTTACCTGGTACAAAGCCGTCTTAACTTATGCAGCTTTCTTGTACTTGCGCAGGCGTATAAAATCACCAGCTAGCACGGTAAAACGGCCTTTATTTAACACTTGCACATGCAGTATATTAAAACCTTAATTTGCTGTCCTGTCTGCCTGCTGTCCAGTGGCCGCCTGACCGACCTCGACCTGCAGCCATGTACTGGAGGACGTGCGAATTGACGTCGGCACGCTGCACGGCTGCGCGTGCTGCTGCGTCTGCATGCTGCTATGCACCGCAATTAACAAACAAAACGTACTGCGAAGGGTGCAGCGCGGCACGTACGTACGTGTCCGTCCGCGCAGCGCGCGTCCGTCCGTCGGGCCGGTGGGTCTCGGCGTCTTTCTGTTCAACTAACGCGACAAATTGGTCCACGGCTGGCTGGGTGCTTTGCCTCGCGCGCGGGCCTTTGGTTTGTTTCCTTTGCCCCCGGCCCCCGCGCGTCGCCCTGTCCTACACGCGCTACGCTGCCCTTTCAGCTCCCAGACCAGACCCGAGTAAAAACGGAGTTGGTGGGTGGGATTGGAATCGACCGGAGGTAGTATAGTAGGTAGAGACCGGGGAGAGAGACGAGAGAGAGAGAGGCGGACCTTATCAGCAGCGCCATCCCAATATCCCATGCCTCGCCGTCCCCTTCCTCGCGCTGCCTGCCTTTAATTCGCCGCTTCCTCCCATCTCCTCCTACCTCTCTTCCCGGGTAGCGGCCGCCGCGCGCCGCCACGTCCATGCTCTTCTGGATCCGGCCGTCTCCTGCGCCTGTGCTTATAAATAGAGCATCCCCCCGCCCCTCCGCCTCCCCTTGCTTGCTTGCTGACGACCGCGACGCGGCTGCCGGGCAGGTTTGCTCTAGCAGGCAGCACACCGCATGCAGTGGGTGAAGCGAGGCTTCTGCAACTAGCAGCGCCTTCGCCGAGGGGAAGCTTGTGCTTGAGGTAAGGAACAAGGGCGAGCTTTACCAATTAGTGCATCATTAATTCATTACTAGATACATACCGTGCCGTGTAGGTAAGCCGTCGAGTTGAAGACGCCGCGGGGGTGTAGAAAAGCTCACGGAAAAGATCTTCCATTTTGTTTTGTTTTGCTTTGCTTTGTGTTGCTGCTCGAAGTTTGGTTTTGGTTTCGTGGTTGCGCTGCACTGTGGCATGCAAATTAAATTGCTTTATAAGGGGCAAATGCTCGGTGTGTCCAGGCGGGTGTAGTGGCGGTGGGGGTGAAGCACTGAAGGCTGAAGCGGAGTAGCAAGGCGAGAAGGGAGACCGATCGACCGCGAAGCTGGCGGCCGGCAAGTGGTGGGAGCGGCCAGATGACACGGCCATGGCCGGGATGGACACTGGTGGGGGTGGCGCCGGCGCTGGCAGCTCACGCTACTTCCACCACCTGCTCCGCCCGCAGCAGCCATCGCCGCTGTCGCCCACCTCCCACGTCAAGATGGAGCACAGCAAGTTGTCACCCGATAAGAACCCAGTGGGCGAGGCAGAGGCAGGCGGAAGTGGAAGCGGCGTCGGCACTGATCAACCTTCGTCGTCGGCCATGGTACCGGCTGAGGCCGGCATCGGCGGCGGCGGATCGGGCGGACCGACGCGGCGGCCGCGAGGGCGTCCGCCAGGGTCCAAGAACAAGCCCAAGCCTCCCATCATCGTGACGCGCGACAGCCCCAACGCGCTGCACTCCCACGTCCTTGAGGTCGCCGCCGGCGCGGACGTGATCGACTGCGTCGCCGAGTACGCGCGCCGCCGTGGCCGCGGTGTCTGTGTGCTGAGCGGTGGTGGCGCCGTTGTCAACGTGGCACTACGTCAGCCGGGGGCGTCACCCCCGGGAAGCTTGGTGGCCACGCTGCGGGGCCGGTTCGAGATCCTGTCTCTCACCGGCACGGTTCTGCCGCCACCCGCGCCACCCGGCGCAAGCGGCCTTACCGTGTTCCTTTCCGGTGGGCAGGGTCAGGTGATCGGCGGGAGCGTGATGCCCCCCCTGGTAGCCGCGGGGCCCGTCGTCCTGATGGCCGCTTCGTTCGCGAACGCCGTGTACGAGCGGCTGCCGCTGGAGAGGGAGGAAGAGGAGGCGATCGAGGCTGCCGCCGGAACGGAGGCGCAAGATCAAGTGGCACAGTCAGCTGCGCCCCAAGGGCAGCAGCCGGCAGCATCACAGTCCTCTAGTGTGACCGGAGGCGACGCTGGAGGCATGTCGCTCTATAACCTTGCCGGCAATGTGGGGGGCTACCAGCTACCCGGAGACAACTTTGGAGGATGGGGTGGCGGTGTCAGGCCACCGTTCTGATCCACGTCTTGCAATTCAATTCACATTCTCATGATGAAGATGTTACAAAATTAAAGTTTCAAATGGAGCAGAATCTCTTGTCATCCAATAGTGAGATCTGCTAGATTGTGGAGCTTAATTACAACATGCATGCTGGATTGTTCATTGGAGCTAGAGATCTTTGATATCGGTGTTGTACACGTATTCATCATGCATTCATACGTTGCAAAGATTGGGAATACATGGCGAAGATTTATTGGAGGTCATGAGATTTAATATGTTCAGGGAGGAATACGATTTTTTAAGGGGCAAGAAGAAGCTAGAGATGCATTCATGCAAGATCAAGCTCGGAATAAATTAAAGGTCAGTGAGATCCAATGTTTAGTTTTTCCAGCAACAGTAAGTTTTTTCCTTCTCCCTTTTCGTTTGTAATGTGCTATTCTATTCTGGTTGTATCTTGGTGTAGAATGATGTTAATTTCTTGAAACTTTTGCTACCCTTCTTTTCCACCGCCGTACCTGTGCAACACCAAAACTCTAAAGATTCATGGTCACTTTCACAGTTCACACACAATTTCTTGGTATTGGATGTCTTACGGTCAATTCTTGAATGGTTCTCGGTCTGGTCAAATTTTCAAGCCCTAGCTGGGTCTAAAGCATGTGTTTGGAACACTGTGTTTTCATAGTTGTTATTTTGGATATAGATATAGTCAAACCATCACTATCTATCTTTCTAAATGTTTAAATTGGATAGATGAAAATTATATGTATAGAATTGTTTCCAAAATTACTTTCATAATATTATAATTTTATTGTTTTTATAAACATACTATAATATAAATTAGTGATAAAAGCTTTATTTTAAAGATAATGTTAATATTTAAAACAATAATTATTTGTGATGAGAGGGAGTAGCTAGCCTGCCTCGGTGCATTCAAATTTTCTTCCTACGAAGAGCCACACTACCACAGGATAGTACTAGGACTTAAGTTTGGCTGCAGAGGTTTAGGATGGTACCAAAAGCCTTATGTCCCTCTGTCTATTTGTTTCAGCTGCAGTTCTTAATGGCTTCTGGAGCGCTGACACCTTAACTGTTTCAGTCAATTTGGCCTTTTCATTACTTCAAATTATTCGTGTGTGTGTGTGTGATTATACGTAGAGCCAGAAGACCATGGCTAGCTGGGGTTAGGGTAAAAAAAGGTGTGACAGTGAGTCAGTGATGCTACTGTATCATTTATTGAGCCTGCAGTAGGGGAACTGACCATAAGATGCCGACACCCAAATTGACTCTGCAAGATTCTCACCATCTGCTAATGTACAATTCTGGAAAGGGGCTCTGTTTGCTTCAGTCCCTTAATGGGAAAAGAATGAGGAAGCTTTCACTTTCGCATAATTTGTGGGGAGGGAAGGCCTTCAGCTTTGGGAACTTGCTCAGGGCTTTGCAACTTTTTTCCTTAGAGATGCCAGGCCCCGACCTTTTTTTGGTCAAGCCCCCCCCCGGCGCCCCTCTCTCTCTTTCCCCATCGCAACATGTCCGGGCACACTTCAGATGTAAATGTTGCTCACCCGTTCTGGGCCCACTGCATTCAAAAGGAGGCGTGGCTGCGATTATACTGCTGGAAGAAAACTAATTACCACTGCGGTTACAAATAACTTTCATTTTGGATATCGATACGATCTTCAAAATATAGCTTTCACTACTAATTTTTATTACAATATATTTATAAAATCTAATAAAATTATAAAATTATGAAAGTACTCTTTGAGACAAATCTATACATCTGATTTTCATGTATCTAATTTAAATATTTAACAAGATATTGACAGTCAAATTTTTAAAAGTTTAACTACATTTCTATCCAAAACAACATCTATTTGTGACCGGAGGGAGTACTTCTCATCATCTTTCATAAAATTGTATTACGTTAGCCATCTTTGTAACATTACAATGACTTGGTCTGGAAATGGATCATCAATCTCTTTTTGTCTCCGTCCAAGTTTATAAGTTGTATTTTTTAAATGGTATTGTTTAATAAATATAAGGCGTATTTTATATTTTAATGGAACATTAGTGTGATGTTCCCTCTATAACTCTAATAAATATTCATCTTTATTTTATATTCTATACATACATGCATTAAATATAGTGTTTAGTGATAATAATTAAGGATAATCTAGTTATTTTCAAGATCTTTATGGTCTATGTGTCAAGAAGAAATATGCATGCAGCAGAAGGAAAGTTTCGATCGGGGGTAGCTAATTAAGTAGTAGCTGTTGGCTACGTTCTGTCGTCTACATTAAAATTTTGTTTGATCTTCTTGGTTATCGTGGGAATAAAACTGCTTGCTGCAATGGGAAACTATATTTGCTGTTATCTATAGGTCAAGAAGTGAGATTAAACATGAAATATCAATACAACTTCAGAGTTTTTTTGGTCGGATCCAGCCCAGAATATATATTTTATTGTGCTAACTAGAGAAATAAATAATTAATGTGCAAGTAATTGCAAAGAGCCACAGACTATATATACGCATGTCAGCATTGCTCGCTGATACAATTAATTGTTGGATTGAGAATTTCACAATGTAATTTACTATATAAAACAAATGAGAATGATGTTACTATGTGCATCGCATGTATTTCTGGTTTGTTGGTTCACCAGTGCCTTTTAATTTCGTTTTGTTCGATGAGTACGTCTTAGATTACATGATGGTTTTGGGGATTGTTGATGGTTTCAGTCAGGCTATGTTGTTTAAAATATGATTAGTACAAAATACAAATTTATAATTGCACCTGATATAATCTCCCATCCCACGATATTGGAATATTGCTGGCTTGCTGCCGTGTAAACGTTTGACCAGCAATGTGAAGCTAAGAGCTTGCTTGGTTGTCTATATATCTGATGCTCCAATGAATTATGTCATCACTATTTAACTAGATCAACCGTTGATTTTGTCTAATCACATTCAGATCAAGTGTTATATGCTGTGTTTCCTGGTTTTTGATGATTTGAGTTAAAGAATCAATGCAGGTAAAAACAGACTTGGAAGAGAGTGTGTGTAGGTAGACTACTGTTTTATTGCTAAATAGCACTCAAATTTTGAGTCTTCTGATCTAGATCCGATATCAATTTGTCTCATCTCCTCTTATTTAAGTTCTCTATAGACAAAAAATAAGTGCTCACAGAGAAAAACAATATATACACATACACACATATATATACACGAATCCCCCTCTCATATACCACTTAAACAAAAAACTTATACATCTTTATCCTTTTGAGCGTACTCTAATAATGATTATAGGATACTTAAAATGGGTTCCATGAAAACCTTCATCAAAGTCCACTTTTATATATATATAATTTGTGTATGTACTCATTTTACATATGAAAAAGATAAAGAGATATAAGTTTTTTGTTTAAGCGATATATGCAATGTGAAAGTACGTACTCCTATAAGTATTTACCCCTTCGCTTACTTTAAGATTTATACAATTTGTATTGAGAAGGAAAGCATTGCTCTCTCTCTCTCTCTCTCTCTATATATATATATATATAAAAGCCTTTTTCGTATTCCTGGGAGTATATACTCCCATCTCTAATGTACCACTTAAACGAATGTGTTATACTCTTTTATCATATTCAATATACTTTAATAATAATTCTAAGATACGTACTCTAATTCGACATGGTTGAAAAAATTTCATCGAAGCCTTTTATTTCTGCTATATACACTTTTCCATATGTAAAAGAAATGTATAAACAAATTGTACTATACAAAGTGGATTATGACGAAATTTTTTATGGAACTCAATTTGGAGTATCTTATAATTAGTATTAGAGTATACTCAAAAGAATAAAGAAGTATAACAATATCATTTAAACAATATATTTAGAGTGGGAGTACGTAATCCCAGGAGTATAGAACCATTTTCATATATATATATATATATATCCATAGTATAAAGTATTTCGTAAAATACACTAAAAACTGATATACTCTCTTACAATTTTTTCATGTGGTTCATATTGGAATATCTTATAATTAGTATATGAGTGTATCTAAAGTGATAAAGGAGTATTTCAAGTTCATTTAGGTAGTATTTTAGAGGTGGGAGTAACTACATCCGGAGTAAAAGATATTTTTCATATATATATATATATAAATGAGAGAGAGAAACTATCAAGCATATTCACGATTTTTTAAATAATACATTTTTATTCAAATTTCAAAAATATACCAATCGAAAAAAATTTCGAAATATACCTGTCAGCTGTTCATTTGGCTGAGGCCTAAATAGAAAAATACAGGCGACACGAGGCGGCGGTGACGTATTTCGTCGCCGTGAAAGGGCAAAGGAGCTAATCAAGTCGTCGCCAGAAGGGCTAAACGGTTAATCGACCGTGAGCAGTAAAGGTGAGCGGTCTGTCGCCGACGAACCAGCGACACGCTGTTATAAAAGGCTCGCGATCTGTATTCGAATTGAATTGAGAAGAGAGGAGGAGAGGAAGAGGAAGAGGGAAAGAGGAGAGGAGAAGAGAAGGAAGAGGGAGATTCTGCGCCCTTTGTTTGGAGGTAAATTTCATTGTTTATTTTTGTTAGCAGAAATTATGATATGTTAGAAATAGTTTTAGATCTAGGCAATCAGAGCATAAATAGTGGTAGATTAGAAATAGTTTTAGATGTAGGTTACGGATAAATGTAGGGGATAAATGTAGGTAAATTGATAGGTTATGGATAGATCTAGGTAAATTGATAGGTTACTTAATAGAGAATTTTAGTTAAATTGATAGGTCACAACTAGTTGTAGTTTAGAAAATTTAGATATTTTTTACGAAAGGAGTATATCAAGATATATTGATGGTAATGTAGTTGTAATGTATATATATTTTTTGTTAAGATATAAGTTCATCGATATGTATATATTGTTTGGAATGAATATACATGTTTTTATAGATATAAGTACATCGATATGAATTATTAGGAATGAAGATGTTTTTAAGGTTAGATATATATTTTCGTAGCATGTAGGTATAGTTATGTTACGTCATAGTATTTTATACTGGAAAGTAATTAATTGTGGGTGAATGAATGGATTCGCAGATATGGCGTAATCGAGTTCCATTTAGAATCTATTATGGAGATGGGGTTGTAATGCATGGTTTGGAGGGTGCGAGTCTTAGTAACATGCAAGATGTGAACGAAGTTTGAGTAGGGTCGAGGAGCGCACATTTGCTTCCGTGTTGAAATGGTTGTATTATACTTTTCGGATGGAACAAGAGAAGTGCGAGTTGAAGGTATTTTGCCTATGTAGTATGCTAACTACCCTATTTATCGGAGCTAGTTGAGTGAAGGAACCCCATCGTGGAGATCATATGTGAGGCTACAGAGCAAAGGATGGAATCGGTGCTTTTAGTGCGAGCATATGAGAGGATGTTGCCTCCAAGCGTTGCTGTGAGCGGTACGTGCAACATTCAAAATGAGCTGCATTTGGTGACACCAAATTGGGGGATCTAGGCATGAACAAGATGTTCAGAATGCAACGATGACATCGTTTGCCAAAGCAGTAAATGGTGAGTTTCGGGAGGATGATGAAAATGTTGGCCAAGAAGGCGGATCAGGCTTAAGGTGAGCAAATTGATGAAATAACACTAGGATGGAAGAGGAAGACCGTGAGTACAGAAAGGAGAGAGGACGGACGATGAGTGGATGATGAAGATGGAGGTCGGAGTCGCTGTGCCACGAAGTGGAGCACGCAAGAATTTGATAGGTGGTTGTCAATGAAAGCAACCATATGCTTTGGCAAGATATCGATAATGAGGTTAGGCTTGACAGATTCTACCCGACAAAAGAGGTCGAGGAATGCCGTGAAAGATTGGGCTCTATCATTAAGAAGGACTTTCGGGTTAAGAAATCAACCCCAACCCTCCGCGTGGGTGTGAGATCCATGAGTTCAAAAAAACTTGCAATTTGCTTCAAGGAGAAACCTCCTCCGGGCTACCCAAGCCCCGCGTTAACATGACCGCAAAAGGGGTTGATACCTACCACGATGATCTAGCGGAGGAGATTCTCCTGCCCTTGGCAGGATGAACGGTTGGTATTCAAGGGTGAACCCGGGGCGTTCACCCACATCTCATGCTTCCGATGGGATAACCGGGGACAACCATCTGGGTGCCCACTACCCGGAAAAACCACAACGCCCGGGATTCAACGAAAGGGCATTTCCCAGCGAGGCACGCTTTGTTGTCCAAGGATAAGAACACACACCTCCCCGCACCATATAGTGGAGGCGGAAAAGAAGGCTCCGCATGCCTCCGCTGACCAACACACCAGGGGAAGAGGTTCCTCCTTCAAGAAGGGACAAGGAAAAATAGGGCAAAGACCAACAAATCCTTGCTATGCCAAACCCAACCGTGGTATTAACATAGGGGAGAATGGATGACAACCCATATGGGGGGAAATCCACATAAAAAACCAAAAATTATGTCTTATACACCGAGACGACGAAGGGCACCCATTCGGCAAAGGGGAACTTGGATCCCCATAGAGTTCTTTTCATAGTAGGGTCGGTGTCCGGGCAATCGCAAATAAAAACGGAGTAATATTAAAATGTTGTACATTATTGGCACCGATAAAGGAACGATCATTTGTTCTACCATGCGGACATTGCTTTTAGTTAGTTTACAATTTCGTCATTGTAATGCCCTTTAATATAATCTAATCTTCTTATTTTATCATCTGAACTTTAATGTGCTTTCAAATTTTCTAACGTGGTTTGTTTCATTTTTCATTGGTTCAAACTTGTCGGCAAATTTACGGGACAGTTGTATTGTTTGAATTTTAAAAATTCCTCCATCTTCAAATCATTTGAAATTTTTATGGTAATATCACTGCTTTATCAGGAACCTCCATAAAAATTTCAAAATTTTCCACCCGAACCGTGGTTTCATGGCATAGAGGTCCGGCCTACTCCGATACAGCCCACTCCATTTCAACTTCTATTTAAAAAAAACTACTTTTCAATTTCTGCTTAAAAAAAACAGATTGTTTGTTGAATAAAAAGATTTTAAACTATTTCTCTATAATGAGAAGTTGTTCTCTACATAAAATTAGAATTCGGCTGAAATCTGGTTCTCACTAATTCTTGTTGATTCTCGCTGGCCTGATCCGGAATCTAGAAGTTGCATTTGACTCAGCCTGATTTTTCTATAATTAAAAACAGCTTCTCTTATAATCTAGAATCCATAATCTAGAAACTCAAACGAAGGTAAATAGGAAACTAAACTTTTCCAAGCGCCTAGCGAATCCTAACGATCCATCTCGCGCGCGGTGCGCAAGCCGTAGCACCGTGAGCCCGTGACTCGCCGTGGGGGGCGCGGAGGGTTCAACCGTGCGCCTGGTACGGGGACGCGATCATGCAAATCAGGGTTTTCAGGTAGCCGGGTTGGTTAAATTCTGGGCAGCTTGTCGAGTGAGCGCTAAAGGCCAAGCCGGAATTGACCGTACCGCGCACTCGAGGGGTTCCTGGTAGTAGCCGGGCCGCGATTTTGCCTGGCCGCAGGGAGCCGAATGGACTGATAATAATGAGCGGGGAGGTATGGCCTGGTGGTTGCTTCATCCTTAGATAGTCCATCGGCCTCGCCCTCCTACGCACCGATCTCCTGCAGATAGTGCGCGCTCCCCGTCTAAAGAGCCATGCACCCTATATATGCCGAATTAGAAGTTTGCCACAGAAATTCATATGTTCAGAAGAAGGTACTAAGGGCCAATTCCCTAGAATTGATCCTGTCAGCAGGCATCAGAATCCTTGCAATAGGGACCGCGGAGCTTTTGAATCAAAATTCTGAAACTTCTAGCACGAGAAAAAAGGGTTCAGCATGTACTAGCTAGCTGTTGAAAAATTAACATGACATAACATTAACTTAATTTCAAAGATACGCAATAAAAACATAAAGTTAAAAAACGTCTATAACATGATTACTAGCAACCAACAAATTTATAGAACATGATAGTAAAGAAAATATACCTATATATATGTTAGATAGCCTAAAAGATACATAGATGTAAACAAAACTATCATAGCCGCATGCATTCTCATCAGAATTATTCGCATCCAGTCGGTCACAAATACTTACAGCGGGCTTGATGAAGAAAAGAAGCCGCATAGAAGCGATGCAACGATCAAAGATGAAGACGAGCAGTCGCGCGGTGTGGTGTTTCCCAGAAACCTAATCGTTGGTCTCTTGTGTAGGGCGTCAAGTGGCTGGCATTAAAATCAGAGACACTGTTCTCCCTTACGCTTATTGCTCGACAGGCGAAGGGATGGAATGACTCAGGAAGCAGCACGTACTGGAGGAAGCAGAGATCGCCAGAGAAGATGAGACTAGATCGGTTTTGTTCGTCGCTGCTTTCCATGCACAGGAACGTCTCCCTATGAAGGTGTGTCATCGAAAACTGTCTCGCAAAATCTGCAAGAGGTTAAGTACACTTAGCACGTCTTGATCACAAGTCACAAGTCACGCGAAATACGTGATATACGCGCGTGCATATATATAGCCTAACATAGCCAACTATTTGTACCTCTAGTCTTACTACCAACTCATACTAGAGTCCACGTATGAGCTCCTTTTATAAGTTAGTTGTACTCCATCTAGCTAAGCAATACAGTACTAAAGATAGTACCCTTAACTCAACACCCCTTTGACTTCTACCATTGAATTAATTCAGGATTATTTCCTACACTAGAATGTTGAGCATGGATCAACCAACATGATTTTTTTTTTTGGTGAAACATAAACTCCTGGTTAAACGACATGGAAAATTTTTGTACATAGTAGATATTGCCCCCATTCTACATGAAGGATACTGACCTTATTCCCTATTTTCACTAGCCAACCAAACATCAAGGAGACATAATCAGTGGTGTGGTTCATGTCAAATAAATGGTGGACTTCTCCGAGTAGCTTTCATTGTAATGTCGTTGATCCTTCGATTTAGAGCATTCCGCCAAAGCTGGTATCACGCATAGGAACATGCTGCCGACTCCCCAGTCCTTTTTGTTCACGGAGCTTTTCAGAATTCAGATAGGACTTTGCAAACGAACCAGAATAAACAAGATGATCCTCTTGGCGCATTCGTAGATTTCTCATAGCGAATCCACGATAGGACTTACGGCAATAGTGTGACGACCCTCCTGCCCATGTTTTAAGACCTAGGGTTTCTTAACTGAGCTTATAAAAATATGATTGTAGGCTCTTGTAAATAAGATGATGGAATACGTATATGAGAATTGCTTCTTTATTAACTAAGCGGCTTAACAGAGTACAAAGATTACAGAATTTCTATCTATGACCAAATGCTCATGCCTTGATTAGGGGTGGGCAAATAAACCGGAAACCGAAAACCGAACCCGAAAAAACCGAAACCGAAACCGAAAAAACCGAAACCGACTTATTCGGTTGTTGATTCGGTTTTCTATCTGAAATAACCGAATTTGTTTCGGTTTATTCGGTTATAAGCTTCGGTTAACCGAACTAACCGGTTTATGACCGTATCCTCAGTAGTAACTAGTAACACTAACCGTCTAACCCTAGCTCTCGCCTCTCGACTCGAGTCTCGGCTGGACGGCTGGTAATTCCCCATTTCCCTCACTCCCTTCCTCACACCCTAGTGCTCCAGGCGCAGGCGACGCCTCCCGAATCCCGGCTTCCTCACTCTCAGCGTCTCAAGCGCCGCGCCCCTCCGTCCCTTGGCTCAGGCCACCTCCACCTCCAATCGCCGGTCTGGCGTGCTGCGTCTTGCCCCTGCCCCTCCCCTCGGCCCTTCGGGTTCCGCCTTCCCACTCACTTCTCGGCTCAGTGCCCCTCCGTCCCTTGGCTCGGCGCCTCCTCCGGCCTCCCTTCGGCTTCCCAATCCCCACTCGGCCACTCCAGCGGCGCCTCCCGGCTCCCGGCCTCCCTCCCTTCCCCACTCCAGGCTCGGTGTCGCGCCCCTCCGCCTCCCTCCCGCCCATTATCTTCAATAGCTTTGAGTGCTATTCCTCGGTGAGTATCTTTGTGAGATTACTCTTTGTTCATGCTGCCTGTTGTTGCTCTGTGATGATTTGGGTATTGTGATGAAAGAACAATTAATCCTGTGATCTAGGCCTTGAATTGTAGACTTATATACGAGAAGTATTGATTCATTCGCTATCTAGATTATATCTGGTTTTGCAAGTTTCTGGTTGTTATTATTTTTTGTCGTATCCTTATTCTTGCTAGCCTCTGGTTTGTGTTCACTTTGTCACATATTGCTCCAGTTCATGCTTGCTTATTTGTCTCGATAGTTGTGATAATCGGATGCATAACTAGATTCGATTGATCTGTTAGTATCATTGCTTTCATGCTACGGATTGTTTATCGCCTCCTTGAACTGATTGATATATATATATATATATAAGTGAGATAAAACTGTCAATCCTTTATTGTGCATATTAAGGTGGTAAGAATTCAAGGCCTAATTCACTGAGTTAATTTGTTAGCCGATTCATGATTGAGGTGAAGATTCTAATCTTCATTTCAACCCTAAAATCTGAGAGCACAAAATATAATAGATCCCCTCTCTTTGAGGTTACAGACATAATTCATGCAAATGGATGACATACAATTGCTTAGTATTGTCTTGTCTATGTCATGCAAATGGATGCAAATGGATGACATACAATGGTTAATTCGGTTAAAACCGAAACCGAAACCGAATTATCGGTTAACCGAAATGTTGGTTTCCTAAATTTTCAAACATATTTCGGTTTCGTTTTTGAAATAACCGAATTGTCTAAAAAACCGAAAACCGAAACCGATTTTTTCGGTTTAACCGAACGCCCAGGCCTAGCCTTGATAATGCGAAAGGGCTCCCTATTCATATCGAAAGTAGAGGTGTCAGTTGTTATTTGAAGAGACGTCGTGTGCCCAAGAGGTGTTTTCCTGTCAAAGGGTGTCTTTTTACCAAAGGATACCTTTTAATTGTGGGTTCAAATAAACAACTGACTTTTAATCCTCATCACCTCCTTTTTACAAAAGAATATACATTACAATCGGTTCTTTTTCGTCATCACAGTCAGTTCTGGTGACGATCCAGTCATTAGACAATGATGAAGCGACACTATCATAGTCAGTTTTCATCCGATTATGATAAAGGCGTCATCACAATCGGTTCTTGCTCAAAACCGATAGTGATGACGCTCTTATCACTCTCATCACCGTCGCTTCTATCTCAGAACCAACAGTGATGAGTGTCTCATCACTACGGCTTTTTATAAAAAAACCAATTATGATGAGGGGGTGTGTTGTTTCTCATTTGTCCACCCTCCCAAAAATAGCACATATTACACACAATATGCACAATATTACATTAACACAACATAAATTACACACAGCATACATATATCATATTCACAAAACACAAATATTTTATTACAACAGGCATATCATATTCGTTCACAATATAGAACACAAACGTGCTTAACAGTCATATTACACTTATAGAACACATACACTTTACAATACATAACATTATTTGCGTTGTTACTTACAAGGCCACTTCATGTTTTTCCTTTATTGTACAATTTTTCCATACAGAAAAAGAAAATAAGCAAATTAACAAGAACTTTTAAAAATGATAAATAACCAAGCTCTTCAGCAACAAGAGAGCCTGAAGCAAAACGTGAGTCAATCCTGGAAAAAGATATATTGAGTCCTACCTCACGGTTCTGGGATGCATGTGGGATATTCCCAATTTAGCGCATAAAGGCCGCAGGATAAACTATTCAGAGAAATGGGAGGGGGCCACGGGACGAAACAAGCAAGATCTTCCAAAATCAACCTCCAAATGAAATCTAACATAGTGCTTTTTTCTCATTATTATTCTCTTTCATAATTTCACACTAGAATTTGTGTTCTATACAGAGGTACGGTTGAAGCGTTTGTTGAAAGTTTCCATCCTTATAGTGATTATAACTGTAAAAATGTCAAATATGCAATGCAAGTAAATGGAACAAGTTATTGTGGGTTGCTGTGATCAGTCAATTCTCCTTCACTGACATGATATTTTTAACCAAAATTTCATAGTGAAATCTAGAATAGTGCCAAAGTTATAGCAAGAACAAGTATGAAAATTTAATCCAACATCAAGTCACATGCGCCAATGAACAAACCACACCTGGTTACAAAACGACATCACTTGTTTCCTTCCCATGGAGAGCTACTACAACTCCTATAGATGATCGATGATCGAGTATTATTCCCAAGAAGTTGGCAATGAAAAAAAAGACTTACCAGTCACATATGCTGCTGGAGGCATGGCCCCTGCAAGTGTAACTCGCCCACTTTCATCTTCCAACTTCACCATTACACCAATAAAAATACTAATCAATGTGCCAAGCTGCTACTAAAACCCTAACATAAGCTCGAAGGGCCTAAAATTTCCCAACTGGGTTGGCCAAAGTTCCTAGAACCACTTTACAAAATTAGAGGACCACAGATCAGCAGTGAAACCCTAATTCACACATCATATTATATCACAATCAATTCTGAAATCAGGTCAATACCGAAAACAATCAACTCTGAAATCAGGTTTACCTCCTCGTTCTTCTTCTTATTCTGGCAATCTGAAGCAAAGTGCCCATACTTGTTACAATTGAAGCACTTTATCTGATTGCGACACTCCGCTGCATAGTGACCATATTTTTCACATTCAAAACATTTAATATGTGACTTATCTCGTGGTCTGTTATCACCGTCTTATTCTGTTTTATCTCCTCGGCCACCTCTACCTCCTTGTCTATCGAAACCGCTGCGTCCACGTCCGCGGTTAAAATGCTTGTCATCACCTCTTTCATGTCCTTTTAACAGCAGCACCTGCTCGTTATGGGACTGATACCCTTACTCTTTACGAGATTGATACCCCCTCAATAGCTCCTCATGCACCTTGAGCGAGCCGGTGATCTCCTTGATTTTCATGTTCTCCAAATCAGGGGAGTACATGAGTGTGGTGACGACAAGCACAAACTTTTCTGGTAGCACGTGCAGGTATTTCTTCACTGCCACAGATTTCTCCATCCTATCGCCGAGAAAAATAATCTGGTTGTATAATGAAGTAAGCTTATTAGCGAACTCATCTACTGATTGGGTTTCTCCTATCTGAAGATTCTCAAACTCGTTCTGTAGATTTTGTAGTCACACCTGCTTCACGCGGTCAACTCTCACAGGCATCTTCTGAAGCGTTAGCCATGCTTCACGTGCTGTCTCCTTCCCAATGAGCTGATGCATCATCAAATCTAGTACCGCCTGATAGATTGCAGCAAGGGCTGCCTGATCTATCCTATCATCTTCCTTAGCCTTTCCCTTTGGATCGACTGCACCTCAGACACCCTAGGCGCGCAAGTTTGCCTTCATCTTCATTGCCCATACCAGGTAATTATCGGTCGTCAGGAGAAAGTATTGGAGGGATATGAATCCACTCTGAGTCTTCATCTTCTCACCCATAATTTTCAGGTATCAAAAAGCCTTACATTACTCTTGTATTTCTTCTTTTTTTCCAAATTTTATTTTCTCTCTCTTCCCTTTAATCTCTCCCTGTTCTCTCGATCTTTCTGTCACTCTCTGCGCCGTACTGCTGCTGTTGCTTGTCGCTAGGAACTTGCAGTATAGCTTCACCTCTTTGATGCAGCCACACGCCACGTCTGGCGTTGCTGCAGTCGTACACTCTTTGGCCTTGCTCTACTTAGGGATCAAATTTTCGCCGAAATTTTGGATTTCGGACCCTCCGAGATTAGAAAAGCTAGGCAAATTCAAAAATTCAAAAAAATTGAGATATTACAGTAATTTCGGAAATTTCAATAAATTTCGCCGAAATTTCGGGGTTTGAGTCCGGATTTTGAATTTTGACCACTAGATTTGGCCGGATTTGGTCCAATAACCTATTAGAAAGTGATCTTCTATGAAAATTTGTTGAAAAACTAATTTTTTGAGATTTTTTAAAATTTGGGTAGAAACACTGTCAGATTTTTAAAAAATTTTACAAGCTTGATAATGATATGAAAAATTTATGGTACCATCATTAGTAGTTTGGGATCATAAAAAAAATTTAAAAATAATTTAACATAATTTTTTATCTTTAAAAAATCAAAAACAAAATAGACATAATTGGGACAGTAAATTTGTTAGATTTTTCTAAATTTTCTCGAGTGTGATCATCATCTAAAAATTTTATGAAAGATTAATAATTTCCTTAGTACCATGTTATAAAATTTTAAAAAATTCAAATTTTTTGTTTTCTCAATAAAATCTATCAATGCAGTAAGTAATGAACTTAATTTGTTGTATTATATTTCAAAAATCAAACAGAGAAAGAACATAAATAGCACTGTGCCTTCTACGAATTTTATAAATTCTCTGGAGCGTGATCATGATTCAAAATTTTTATGAGATATTAACCATTTCCTTGTCACCATTATGTAAAAGTTTTAAAAAATTTAAACCTTTCTTATTGCTAAAGTAAATCTATTATTGATCATCGGCCTTTTAACAGGATAGTAGCACTGTTAGAATTTTTAAAACTTCATGACACCTGATAATCATATGAAAATTTTATGAGAATATTATGGATATGTCAGAACCATTCAGAAAAATTTTCAAAATTTTATAACCTCGTTTGTTCTAATTTTCATTCGGATGAAACTTGCCGCTCAGCGCTTTACCAAGATAGTACCAATATTTGAATTTTTAAAAATTCGTCACATTTTATAATCATCTGAAATTTTTATTGAAATATCATAAATATGTCAGACATCTCCATAAAAAATTTCAAAATTTTCTAACATCGTTTGTACTATTTTTCATCTGGTTCAAACTTGCCGATCAACGTTTCATCGGGACAGTACCAATGTTTGAATTTTTTTAAAATTTCACAGAACTGATAATCACCTGAAAATTTTAGGAGAACATCTATTATGTGTCAGAAACCTACAAAAAAAATTTAAAAATTTTTATACATTGCTTGAACTAATTTTCAGTCAGTGCATTTTGACCGAAATTTCGGGTAATTTCGACTAAATTTCGGAAATTTTGGTGCAAAACAAACCGGATTTGAATTTTGGTTTTTGAATTTTGAATGTACTCCGGCCGAAATTACCAAATTTTGTCCGAAATTTTGGATTTCGGCTGGGCCCGAATTTTTCCGAGAAACGAAAATTTCATCCCTAGCTCTACTTCTGTTGCTTTCTTGCGCCATCGGCCGCACAGAACCCCAGCGTCTTTTGCTCTACAGCCGCCTCGTGTCTTTTCTTCTGCTCTGATACTATTTGTTGGAGCAGAACGTCAAAATTCTGAGATAATTTTCTCTTTATTACTTCTTGCTCTATTCGCTTTTACAACTGAGACTTACCCTCATATTTATATCCAAAACTTTAGCTTACACAAATAGAATAGGATTCCACCTCCTTATCCTAATCGGACTCCTTATCCTAAATAGACTCTTAATCAAACTCCTAAACTAATTACAAGATTACATCTAACACACACACGCATCGTCCTGTGAACCCAACAAGAAGTAGCCCCCACTCTCTTGCCTAGGCTACCCCTCCGGCTGGCTCCACGGCTCCGACGAGGAGGCGATGCCTTGGGAGGCGAGGTACAGGGGGCCGTGGGTGTGGCATGCGGTCTCGAGTACCTCCATGAGAGGTGTGCGTGGTGGGGGACCATAGCTAGGTTTTGCTGCGGTGGGCGAGAGAGCAGCAGGGAAACGTGAGTGAGGGAGTGAGGGAGTGAGGGAGTTGAGGGAAGATGGTTAGTGACAACGGGCAAGCCTGTTGATTTTCAACCGAACTGACACAGATAATTCTTAGTTCTACCAGTTTTATTAAAAACCTGACACTGCTTATCGTCCATGTCTATCGGTTATAGTAAATAGGCCGGCACTTGATCACATTACATCTTTATCATTTTTCGATACTAATGAACATACATCTCTATCAGTTTTAATAAAAGAACCGACACTGACGACATTACATCTCTATCGGTTTTATTAAAAAAACTGACACTGATGACATTGCATCTATATCGGTTTTATTCAAAAACTGACACTGATGATTATTCATTCCTATTAGTTTTATGAAAAAATCGACTCTGATCATCATACATCTATATTGGTTTATTAAAAAAAACAACACTGATGATCACGCACATCACTATCAGTTCTTTTATGAGAATCGATAGTGATGATTATTAACACCCAATCTTGAGGATTTCAAATTTTCTCACCTAAGTATTGCTTCCAACCATAGCATGTGTTGTTTTTTTCGGGTAGCAGCGGTTTTATTAGCCTATGGAATAATAACAGAGGAGAGTTCAACTTGAGGGGTATAAATAACTTAGCGAGATACATCATAATCGGTTTTTATGTAAGAAGCGATAGTGATGTGATCATGCACATCACTATCAGTTCTCACTTAAGAAGCGACAGTGATGAGATCATACACATCACTATTGGTTCTTATGCGAGAAGCGATAGTGATGTGCCTAGTGCTATATCATAGATTCACAATCGTTTTTTCTTAAGAACTTAAGAACCGACATAGATAAAGTAATAGTGATGTATCATTCTGTAGTAGTGACCTTGACTGAACTGGTTAGAGACTTAACCATTTAGATAAAGGTGGGCTTCGTTTCATATTATGGGCTCTGCGTATTTGATGCCCATTAATAGAGTATGGTGACGAACAATTGTGGACTCAAATAAATAACAGACTTTTAATCCTCATCAGCTCCTTTTTACAAAAGAATGTCTCATGTGCATATAGTACTAGTCCCATGATCAATGGCTAGTACACATATTTTCAATATTGATCACACATACATACACAATATTATACATATAACAGCAAAAGTTATTAAACAATAATGTCTTACAAGATAGAATAAATTGCAGTGGAAATTTAAAAATCTTGTGGTATGCCCATACAAACCCTCAGACAAATGATAAGGTATAAACCTTAGAAAACTCATCAATGTAACTCCTGTAACCTGTGTCAAAGTATGCGTCTTCTAGAAATTCACTTTCTTTACCTAAACCAACAAATAAAGCAATGTTGAGTATTTATGTAATAAAAAAGACTTGTAGTATATCGCAAAGATATAATAGAATGCAAGCGATATCAAAGGAGGCTCACTGTGAGGAAGTGCTCACAGGTAGATAATGATGCTCCCTGTGAGGATGATTGAAAAATAGTGCACCAATCACGGAGTTGGCCGGTGGTTGGCTTGCAGTGGGGAATGTGGCCTGGGTTGGGCTAGGAGGTGATGGGACCCAAATTGGGGCTTGAATGCCGGATGGAAGGCAAAGGGGGAACAGGCAGAGGATCTTTGTGTCGAAGGGAGGCCTTGGTCCGGCTTAAATAGATGAAGAAGGCGGTAGCAGGCATAGAGTTTGAATGGCGGCTTGGCTATGGGCAGCGGCTTGAGTTTCACGGGATAAGGGCTGGTGCAGGGCATGGGGAAAGGTCTTGTCGTGGCAGTGTGCCGAGTGTGGTAGGGTAAGGTGTTCGGTGTTCCTTTAGCTGGATACGACGCTAGGTTGGTAGAATTTTGAGATTTGACCCGCGGCACGGGATGGCGGTCGACACAGAAGGATGATGTGCTACTCTGAGAGGAGGAGGAGGCCAAAGATAGCAATGGTGGCTCAAGGTGTTGGTTTGCGTTCGCACAACTCTGTGAGCTCGGGTCGACACTACCGTGGCAGGAATTTTGACCGAAATAGCTTTGCCGTGGGGTGACTTGGCTGTCTATGTCTTGCCGAGGTAGCAATTGGGCAAAGGCAAAATAACGCCCCACTGGCACCGAGGAAGAGACAAGGCTGTAAGGGCTGGTCCACTGCCATGTGGGCCAAGGCAGGTGAGGACCGTATATGTCAATGAAATGAGAAAAAGGCACTGGAGTTTTCCATAATGGACAGGATAGGGTTTATACATTTAAGATTTAATTGAGTATCCATTCCTAGTAAAAATTTTTGAAACTTTTTATGTATGATCTAGAGGCAATAATAATCATGTTTTAGAAATTTTAGAGCATGACGTGGCTTGTCTGATTTTACAAAATTCTGATAAGAATGCTGTTACACTTTCATGTTTTATGGTTTTTTACTTTTTTTGAGGTTTCATTTTTCATTCAGTTTATTTTGTAATTTTTATATATGATCCTAATGTCTTAAATATGCTACCATTAAATTTTCAAATGATGATCAATTCTATATGTTTTCATAAAATTCTAAAATTGTTCTGTTGAGTTATTTTGTATTTTTTGTTTTTGATTTTCTAAATGCATCACATGAGATTATTTATTTTTGAAACTTTTTATATAGTATATTTGAATTATTTAAATTATTTCATAAAATTTTCATTTGGATATAATGTTCATACAATTTTAATTAATTTTGACAACGGTACTGTTTTAGTCTTAGCTGTTGTTTTTTATTTCTTTTCGGTGCTAAATACTTTCACATTACTCTGAAACTTTTTATGTCGGTTTCTTTGATTCTGAAGATGACACCATAAAAATGTTATAGGATAATCTTCATTATATATTTTTAAATAATTCTGACATTACTTCTATTCATAGTCTTTGGTATTGTTTTAGATATAACTTGGCAATAAATGTGTTCAAATTTCTTTGAGATTTTTATGGGTTACTCTGGAGGTGGTTTAGTATTTATGTAGATTTTCTCTTGATTTTTCATTGTGTAGTTTTTGGTTTTACTATTTGGAAGGGAAAAACTTAGCGATACAAATGATATTCTTAAGGACAAAAGTTCAAGAAAAACATTAATAAAATGAAAATTCAGATTAAAATCATAATTCTAATTAAAATTTTATTTTACCTATTGTTTGCACCCAAATTTGGTAGATGCGATTAAAATCGGCAGTCCGAGGTCAATGGGGTACGGACAGAACACGACTTGAAGATATTTGGATATAAAATAGGTTATTAAGGAAAGAGAGGCTGATATGGATTCTACTTGTTTACGTGTTGTAATAAGACTTGAATCGGCCGATGGGTATAAAAGATGAACCAAGGCTGACGAAAGAAACGCACAAAAAACCAATCAAGCTTGCATCTACTTTTATTTTTCTGTCGACTAGGACTAGTTTTGTGATTTAGCTCTTCTGTAATTCAATCTTGATCAATAAAGTTATGCATCGCCAATTATTGGTTTTTGTCAATTACGCCTTAGGTCTGATTCTCTGATCTTGTTGCGCATTGCCTTTTTCAGAGTGTCTACCTTTACCCTTTGGTTAGCTTTGTCGGCTAATTAGATTTATCTTTTATTCTCGATTTGATCAACGTCTAGATGATCGGGTTTAAACCGATCGTCTCACGAGATCGGCTTTGAGTGAATTTCATACCTTTTCCTTACCGATTGCAGGGCCAAATTGGTTGGCACGTTCTGAACTCGGTGTTTGTCGCCATAAAGTCTACTTCAAGTTTTTGGCGCCACCTATATTTGAATTTTTCAAGATATTACAAATGGACTTTTCCCAGTTAGGAGGGGACCAGTTGTGCATTTTTGCCATGCATTTAGCACTACTATTTTTTTAGCAAACAGGAGAGCGCAATATCGCATAGTATAAAGTTTGCTGGCTGGTACAATGGCACTTCATAACAACAAGAAACACAACATAATTGGTGACCTAGTGCTTTCACTAAGACAGAGTAGCCGGGACCAAAGAGCAAAGATAAACCAGCATTATCCACAGCACTAGCTAGCCACTGGCTGAGCAAGCAGCTGAGACCACAAGTAACTGGTATGACACAAATCACTGAAAATTTATAGAAATTCAGAGCATTTATATAATGCTACAGTTGCAATATAACTTCAATGTAAACAAAAGCTAGAGCCTAATAAGAAAAAGTCCAACCAAACTCTAAATATACTTGATGGTAATTTAGCCATGCAACTAAGGGTTATTGATTTGGTAATGAATGCAGGTAGGAAATTTACAAACGCATACACCAGTTGTTAGGACGTGGGAGTTAGGATCTAGAAATAGCCAGGCGCTTGTGTATCATCACTACAAGGATCTTGGTCAGTGTCCTCGG
Source organism: Guadua angustifolia (assembly GCA_036346375.1). Lineage (NCBI taxonomy): Eukaryota > Viridiplantae > Streptophyta > Magnoliopsida > Poales > Poaceae > Guadua > Guadua angustifolia. Next base: position 9,864,459 of record CM070503.1, read on the forward strand.
CTTTTACCGACGACACAGATGCCAAAACCGCCGACACAGGGTTGTGTCGTCGCGACTGCCGACGACACAAGTCCCACGACACAAAGTCGACGACACAAGCAACCTATGTCATCGGCTAGAACAAACCCCGACGACACAGATGCCATCCGGGGCCGGCCCGACACCCGGACGTTTGTCGTCGGTAACCTCATTGCTGCCGATACAGATGTCGGAGCTGTGTCGTCGGTTGTACCTGGGGCCGAGGACACAGATCCCTCACTGGTTTGGGGCCGGTCATCTTTGTCGTCGGCTTCATTAGGGCAAACCGATCTGATATCACATCTGTGTCGTCGGTTTTATCGGGGGCCGAAGACACAGATCCTACTCTGTGTCGTAGGCTTTATCTGGGGCCGAGGACACAGACTCTACTCTGTGTCGTCGGCTTTATCTGGGGCCGAGGACACAGACTCCACTCTGTGTCGTCGGCTTTATCTGGGGCCGAAGACACAGACCCCGACTGGGATTAGGCCTAATGCAAGTTTGTGTCGTCGGCCGTGCGGGGCCGAGGACACAGTTGTAAAAAAAAAAAAAAATATCGGAATTTAAAAAAAAACAATTTTAACTCGCAAAAGACCCCATTCCCAGTAGTTTTATATCCCCAATTGCCCGAACAATGACAACATATAATTTCACACACATTCACATTCATCAATACAATTCACAAATGATCAAAGTTTCCATTGACACATTCACATTCACAAATATATTGCCCGTAACAATGACAATATAATTTCACTAAATGCTTTCAATGTGTTTTGCTCAAAGTTCAAGACTATGAATCATCGAGACAAGAAATAAGAACATGGACAAGCCACACTAGTAAATTTCAAAAGCTGACATGTAGGTCATTGTTTGGAGAGAAATTATCGGTTTCATCTGGGATAATTAATGAATCCAGCTTGATCTGCTTCTTGACCACAGGTATGGACATCACAAGAAACCAACAAACAAAACATCGGGACACCGAGCTATGCCATAATTAGCTAGCAAAACTGTTAAGGAAAAATAAAACTCTAAAAATATATTTTTAATACCTTCATCTTGTGCTCTAAACTCATTCTGATGTACCTAGAAGCAAGTTTCTGAGGCCGAGGACACAGCCTGTGTTGGCGGGATCTGAAATTCAATTTTCTCCGCGCCTGTGTCGGCGGGTTTAATGGGCCGAGGACACAGCTTGTGAGGCGGAGTGCCTGTGTGGGCGGGTTTGAGGAGGCCGAGGACACAGCCTGTGTTGGCGGGATCTGAAATTCAATTTTCATCGCGCGCCGATACTCCCTGTTTGAGGGGGAGTGCCTGTGTCGGCGGGTTTAATGAGGCCAAGGACACAGACTGTGGTCTATATGGGCGGGTTTGAGGAGGCCGAGGACACAGGCCTGCTTGGTGTATATATGTCGTCGGGTTACGTTAAAACCGTCGATAGAGGCATACTTTGTGTCGTCGGTTTTTTTACCGACGATACAAATGTTTCAGCCGAGGACACTATTCTTGTTTCCTGTAGTGCATCCCATAGCTCTTTGAATTCACTCATCAGAAAGCCTTCATCCATGTCTGTCGATTCATCAGAAAGATACTGTAAGCACATCATGGACAAGTATAAGTGCACGTGACGTGGTGTACCTCAAATGCATGTTGCTCATAAACTTATGGAGTACCTAAATTTAAAGTTGGTGCAAAGATCATGATCCATGGAACAACTAACAGAGTATACATCTATGTCGATAATCTCTAACTTCAAAAATGTAAGAAACTTAAAGGCTTCATTTGACAACTTTGGATTATCACTTATCAGTGCTTCATCAATTATGAAGAATTAAGGGGGATACAGAAGGTAATCATGTGTTAGTCTGCTTAGAGACAATGTCACAGTTAATGGCGCTTTTCTTGACACAACAGGCCGACGCAATTTGTTTGCTGGTTAAAGAATAAGTTCTAATCCCAATACTACCAATAAACATGTTGGAATTTCAATTACCAAAAAGGAGTACTGATAAGGAAACACACAATGATCTTTCTAACTGTGAAATGTAAGTACTGTATCAGGACTGGAAGGAGTTTCCGATGAATGTTTTAAGGACTACTGATTTTTTAAGGACTACTGATTGGGAGGGCAAAAATTAAGGGCCTGTTTGTTTTAGCTTCTGATTCTGGATTCTGGTCCTAAAAGCAGAATCAGAAACAAACAGCCTGATTCTAGAATCTGATTCTCACAATCCAGCCCACCCATATACACTAGAATCTACAATCCACTTCATATGTGCTTTTGGATTCCAGAATCAGCTTCTCTACCACCACAATCCAGAATCAGCTTTTTAGAGAATCCAAAGCTGAAACAAACAGGCCCTAAATATCACTTCACTACATACATAAGACCAGACAAAAACTAAGATAAAATAGAAAAGTTATTCATGTTGCTAAAGCCTTTCTTTCAGCATCACCACATAACGAGCACAAATGACCACTAGCTTAGCAATTGTCATTAAAGGATATACGATTACATGCCTATACCTCAAGATACAGATCATATAGATCACAGATCCTGTCCTCCAATGCAGCATCCATAACAGATTTTCCTTTTAAGGCCCTTCTCTCATCAATATTGACAACCCCCTGAAAATCATTTGCGGGATCATCCTTTTGTTCAGTAACCTGAAAGCAAATGGATATACGAGCTCCTAATTAAATCAAAGTTGTAGATCAAAATGAAGTCTGAAATAAAATACAAGGTATATGCAAAATGAAGCGAATCCTACACATCCTAATCAGCATTGCAGTTTTACCTTGGGCTTGGTGGCTAGACGTACTTCGATCATTTCATAGATCTCCATTTTCACTTGTCGGGACTTGTCAGCCTTCTCTTGCTTAGCATATAGACCTGATTCAACCATTTCTTTCATGTTTCTCTGTATCAAAATACCAAAATTTAGTGAAAGCCTGAGGGGGTCATGCCAGCACAAGAGGAAGAATGTTGTCAATGCCCCACGGGATCTAGTTTGAATTTATGTTCACTCTTCGGGTTCAGTATGCAACATATGTTCATTAAAGGATCATGGAAGCCAATGCTAGCACAAGAGGGAAATCTTGTCAATGCCCCCATCGGATCTAGTTTCAAGTAATGTTCATTCTACAGGATTAGGATGCAACATATGTAATATGATACAGTACAAAAGACAATTCAAAGAAAGGCAGAACAAGATGATAAGTAATATACAGGCCACAACTGGTACACGATAAGCAACAACACATATATAGACTTCACATGCATAGTCAAAATTTTAACACCGTCACTGTTTTCTATTTTCTAATATTGCTTGCTTGCTCTTTGGCAGTAGTAGGTCACTACAGGAATCACTACTATTTTCATTGGCCGAAAACCGACGAAAATACGGAAAAAACCGACGAAAATAGAAATAGCTATTTTCATCGGTTAAACCGACGAAAATAGACCGGTGAAATTATGTTGACGAAAATACAAGTATTATGTACTTTATGGTACATGTGTTATGTATTTAATGTACTTTACAGAATATTGCTATAGTCCTTATATCTATTGTAACATCAATGTCAGGAACTAATACAGTGATAAATCGGATAATACTAGAACGAAAAATACTGGCCGTTAACCAGCCATTTCCTGCCACCTCAGGAGAAGAGCATACAAGCACAAACCATCAAAAAAGGACATTGGAAATTTCACTGATCATCAATCAATTTACACATACTGATGGTTTTACTCAATAATAGTCTTATATAGTCCCACAAAGATCTTTGTCAGCTCGTGATGTCAATATTTTACTTTCTACCTTGATCAGATAAATCCTAGTAGTATTTTGTCATGTGGGGTCGCACATACTCTAGGCGCAGGAAGAACACCGGGGCCGACTCCCAGACGGACCCGGATTAGCTTCCCTTAAGGATAGAAGTAATTTAAAATAGTTTGATTCTTTAGCAAAGCAGTTTCCTTATTTGATACGAAGAATAATTTGTTTCCAGTTTTGTTACAAGACCTTCATTATATAAGAAGGCTAGATGTTAAAATAAAGGATATCGAAAAATTGCCTCATATCTCTGCTTTCCTAATTCTTGGTGTCGCCCTCACCTCCTGTGCCTTGGCCGCCGCCACGGCTCCCTCATCACGCCAGAGGAGGGTCAAGGCCGTCCTCCGTCTCACCAGTACTTCCTTCGCTCCACTTCCACCCTTGTATCCTCGGCGTGTGACAACTTGGTATCAGATTCGTCATTGCTTCACCCATCATGTCCAGCGAGGATACAACCGATCCAGTTTTGGCGAAATTGGACGCCATCATACAACAGATGGCAACGGACAAAGCGATCTTTCACGCCAAGCTGGATACTCTTGCTAGCACGGTACGAGACATCGACAATCAACAGCGTGCCCATCACATCGCCATCGCCCGCTTGGAGCATGCGGATGGGCAGGGCAGTAGCTTGCATGATCCGGCGCCCCTGCATTCTGGCGGCATCCTACCTACGCCGTCCGGACTGCCGGGCCAGGGCCATGACCGTGCGCCTCTACTGGCGTCGCCCAGTGCACATCATCGGCGCGACTTCGGTGCCGATCGTCTTCCCTTGGAGCAGCCGACGCATCCCCCAACGGATCGTGGCGGCGCCCCTCGATTCTACAAGCTCAACTTTCCGACCTTCGACGGGAAAGAAGATCCTCTGCCATGGCTCAATCGCTGCGATCAGTTCTTCCGTGGCCAACGCACACCCGAAGAAGATAAAGTCTGGCTAGCCTCCTTCCACATGCTCGGTGCGGCTCAATTGTGGTATCACCGATTGGAGCGCGACATGGGTACTCCGCCCTGGCACCGCTTCGTCGAGCTGGTGAATACCCGATTCGGACCTCCGCTGCGTTCCAATTCTTTGGGCGAACTCGCAGCGTTGCGCCGAACCGGCTCTGTCGCGGAATACTCCGAGCAATTCCTGGCCCTACTCTGTCGCACGGATCCTCTCTCTGAACATCAACAAGTCCAGCTCTTCACTGCGGGATTGGGCGATCCTCTCCAGATCGATGTGGAATTACAAGGGCCGCTGACATTGGAAGCAGCAATGAGCATCGCTCGTGCATATGAGCGTCGCCTCTCGTCGGTCCCGTCCGCCACTGCACCATATCGCCGACCTTGGCGTCCGCCGACCACGCCCACCTCGGGAGGAGTGGCTCCACCCCCAACCGGCATTACCTCCGGCGACCTGACACCGCATGCACCTGGCCGCAGCCCCCTTCCTCGACGGACTCTTTCTCCCGCCGAGATGGACAGACGGCGCACCCTGGGCCTCTGCTATCACTGCAACGAGAAATTCAGTGTTGGCCATCGTTGCAAGAAGCTCTTTGTGATGGAAATTATGGACACCACCGACGATTCGGAGCCGAGAGACACCAATTGAACCAGCCATCTCGTTGGCCGCAATCACGGGCATTACACGCGCTCCGCGGACCATGAGATCGCGGTGTCCATCGCGGGCCAGTCCTTCATCGCCCTGTTGGATTCAGGTTCCACGCATAACTTTATTGCCGATCGCGTCGCCCAATTGGCTGGGATTCGTGTCCAGCCCTGTTCCGGGTTACAAGTCTTGGTGGCCAACGGCGATCGCATCTCCTATCCGGGGGTCTGTCATGACATGCCGATCACCATCAAATATGTGCCCTTTGCTATAGACTGCTACGTGCTTCCCTTGGATGATCTTGACATCATTTTAGGCGTCCAATGGTTGGGCACACTTGGCCCAATTGTTTGGGATTTCAATCAGATGACCATGTCATTCAGCCATGCCGGCCGCCACATCATTTGGTCCAGCAGACCACAGCCATCGCCGAGAGCCGCGCTCCAAGCATGCACAGGACAGGACTTGCTGCATACTTTGTTGGATGATTTCAGCGATCTATTTGCCGAACCATCAGGACTTCCACCCGTCCGAGAAAGGTATCACCGCATTCATTTAAAGCCGGGCACTGAAGTAATCGTTGTGCGTCCCTACCGATATGCTCATTTGCAGAAAGATGAATTGGAGAAACAGTGCGCGGCTATGCTGCAGCAGGGAGTTATCTGCAAAAGCTCCTCGGCATTTTCCGCTCCAATGTTGCTTGTGAAGAAATCAGATGGCTCCTGGAGGTTTTGTGTCGATTATAGGGCCCTCAATGACTGCACCATTAAAGATAAATTTCCAATTCCGGTGGTGGATGAACTCCTCGACGAGCTCCATGGTGCCAAATTCTTCACTAAGCTTGATCTCCGTTCTGGGTATCATCAAGTGTTAATGCATCCCGCCGACATCGAGAAGACAGCTTTCCGCACGCATCAGGGCCTTTTTGAATTTTTGATTATGCCGTTTGGGTTAACCAACGCCCCGGCCACCTTCCAAGCACTTATGAATGAGGTTCTTCGCCCTTTTCTCCGCCGCTTTGTTCTCGTCTTCTTTGACGATATCTTGATTTACAGTTCCTCATGGTCGGATCATTTGCGCCACATACGTACCATATTTCAAACCCTTCAGCATCACAGACTCTTCCTGAAACGCTCCAAGTGCTCTTTTGGTGACCAGTCCGTCACTTATTTGGGTCATGTGATCTCCTCCACGGGTGTGGCCATGGACACTCAGAAAGTAGCAAAGAAGACAGATTGGCCAACACCACGCTTCGATTCGGGCGGTCATGGATTCCTCGGCCTTGCCGGATATTACCGCAAGTTCATTCGCGGGTTTGGGGAATTGGCCGCCCCCTCACCAAATTGTTGAAGAAGCCTTCAAATGGTCGCTGGAAGCTGACACAGCGTTCTCCAATTTGAAAGCAGCACTGACTTCCGCCCCCATCTTACAATTGCGAGACTTCAAGATTGCCTTCACAGTCGAGTGTGACGCCTCGGGTCATGGCATTGGTCTTTATTCTTCACCGAGGTATGCAGCGCTATTGCTTTCTTGATCGACCCATGGTTCCCCGATACGCCGCATTACCAGCTTATGAACGAGAATTAATTGGCCTTGTCCAAGCAGTGCGTTTCTGGCGACCTTACCTATGGGGTCGATCGTTCCTCATTCGGACTGATCATTATAGCTTAAAGTTCTTCTTTGGATCGCTTTGTCCACCATTCCGCAAAGACCATCGGGTCGAAAACTCTTGGGATATGATTTTTACGTTGATTACTGACGAGGCAAATCCAATGTGGTTGCGGATGCTCTTTCCAGGCGTGACACTGAAGCAACAGCCCTCACTTGCGCCGTTTCTAGCCCACATTTCGCCCTTTTTGAGCAACTTCGGGCGGAAATACAAGCTGACCCAACCCTCTGTGCTCTCAGAGACAAAATCAGCGCCGGCCAACACCAGGGTCCATGGGGCATTGTGGATGGTCTCATCACATTCAACAGCCGCATTTACTTGTCACCCACTTCTCCCCTTTTGCCGGATATTCTCACAGGAGCTCATCAAACCGGTCACGAGGGCGTCCAGAAGACTCTTCATCGTCTCCGGGCTGACTTTCATATTCCGAATGCTCGTCGTGTGGTCCAAGACTTCGTCCGCGCTTGCACGGTCTGCCAACGCAATAAGGGCGAACAACTCCACCCGGCCGGTCTGTTACAACCTTTGTCAGTACCTTCGGCACTCTGGTCGGATATCGCCATGGACTTTGTTGAAGGCCTTCCCCGAGTTTGTGGCAAGACGGTCATCCTCACAGTCGTCGATCGCTTCTCCAAATCCGCCCACTTTCTACCGCTCAGTCACCCTTATACAGCTGAATCGGTGGCCCGGGTTTTCTTTGATGAAGTGGTCCGCCTGCATGGGATTCCTTCGTCCATCGTTAGTGACCGTGATCCAGTTTTTACTAGTAATTTTTGGACTGAATTATTCCGGTTGGTGGGAGTTAAACTCGTTTCACTCGAGATTTCACCTCGGTCCGATGGACGATCCAAGTCGTGAATAAGATTATCATCATGTACCTCCGTTGTCTGACTGGAGACCACCCCCGGCAGTGGCTTCGCTGGTTGCCCTGGGCCGAATTCTGTTATAACACAAGTTACCAAGCATCCCTCCAGACGTCGCCATTCCGGGTGGTGTATGGCCGCGACCCTCCTTCTTGGCGCCAATACAATGCCGGTGACTCCAAACTGCCGGCTGTGGATCACCTCCTCACAGATCGAAATGATTTCCTGACAGAAATCCACGGCCGTTTGTTGCAAGCACAACAACATTACAAAGCTTACGCCGACAAGGGTCGCAGAGATTTGGAGTTCGCCCCGGGTGATTGGGTCTGGCTTCGTCTCCTCCATCGCCAGGCCTCCTCCATCACCCCCCGCGGACATGGTAAACTAGCTCCCCGCTACTACGGGCCTTACAAGGTTGACCATCGTATTGGTTCGGTGGCATACAAGCTGCACCTTCCCCCTCGGGCTAAAATCCATAACGTCTTTCATGTTGGTCTTCTCAAGCCGTTTGTTGGGGATCCTCCACAACTTCCACCACCATTACCAACCATCCTGCATGGCCGAGTCTGTCCATCTCCAGCACAGGTCCTGAAGGCACGACTCGCCCGCGGTCAGCATGAACTATTGGTCCAATGGGAAGGCTTATCACCGGCTTCAGCTTCATGGGAACCCTTGGACAAATTCCGCCAGCTGTATCCAGACTTCAAGCTTGAGGACAAGCTTCTTGAGAAGGAGGGGAGAGATGTCATGTGGGGTCGCACATACTCTAGGCGCAGGAAGAACACCGGGGCCGACTCCCAGACGGACCTGGATTAGCTTCCCTTAAGGATAGAAGTAATTTAAAATAGTTTGATTCTTTAGCAAAGCAGTTTCCTTATTTGATACGAAGAATAATTTGTTTCCAGTTTTGTTACAAGACCTTCATTATATAAGAAGGCTAGATGTTAAGACCTTCATTATATAAGGAGGGCTAGGGCGCGTCCTCCGTCTCACCAGTACTTCCTTCGCTCCACTTCCACCCTTGTATCCTCGGCGTGTGACAACTTTCCTTAAAAGGCCTTCTTCCTGATACTATTGCATGTGTGTATATATATAGCTGTGGAAGTAGAAACCTTTTCTTCTTTACTTACCAAACAAAATAAGTGTAATTAATTCCCGTACCATGTTCTTCAAGAATCAGTAATATTAAGCTTCCTGCAGGAGAAAGCATAACAATCTAAGTCGATCAAGCAAAGATCAAATGAAATGCGATTTAAATTGTGACTACTGACCCATAGTTTTCACATGTAATATAAGCAAACTGATTGTGCCTCAGAAGAAAAAAGATTTGCTAACATTTTAAATTTGAAGTGCAGATGTCACTGTCTAGACCAGAGAGCATACATGGTGAGTAGCACTCAACAATGCTATAGTTCATACACGTAAAACTTCCAAATTTGTTTAAGCAAACTGGCAAAATGCGGCAAACAAATTTTGGATACCAATCAAGAGTTGGTCAGAGAGCTAGTAATCAAGAAAGCAACATTATTCTTAATGTTCACCGAGGAATCTTAGGGCAAACACGAGTTGAGAACATCTATCTGGCAACCCAGGTCCCAAATAAACAGAACAAACCCAGTTGTAAGCTCAATCACAGTTATTACTATGAGCTGATGATACTCACACTTCCTTTTGGAACCTGATTTTGCTTCTTCTTTTTTTTTTTGGATTTTTGCCCTTCAGAAATTGATCGATCTCATGCAATCTTGACCTTAGTTCTACTAGAGCATCAGGAATAGCATTAGTCTGGGGATCCTGGTAAATACACTTTAATCAATCAAATGCCTGAAAGTAATCTTAATAGGTGAAATATTGGGGCAAGAAACACTCAAAAAAACTTGTAAGCAACTAAAAATATTATGTCCTTTACAACCAAACGGCAACACTCAATAGCAAATAAAAATAACTAGCTATCAAGAGGTCTTAAAAATGCTAATCAATTCACTATACCTTAATGGCTGCCAAACGTAGCAGCTGCAAAGAGGGAAGAATGCAATGGGAACTCTGTAATTTAATTTGTGACAAAAATATTTATTTGCAAACTATGTAATTTCTAAACCATACAATGAACATGGCTGATTCTGAAGCAATAAAGTCATCATTGTGAACAACACAAACCTACAGTGCAGAGAACAAAAAACTGAACTATTAGGGATAATTGGATATATGCCACTCCAATCGTTCCAACTTTGAAAAATGCCACTGCAATTGCATGACTCCAAAATATGCCACTCCAATCATATAATGCTTTCAAAAATGCCATTATGGTCAATTGGTCAGTACTAGCCCATTTTACATGAATACATATATCAAAAAATACTTGGATGTTGATAATTGGTTATCTAAATTTGTTGCCACTAACATTCAATCTTGTAAATAAATAAATGATCATGACATCACTGGAATAAAAGACTTAGTGCCTAGTGACTAGTGAGGACTTGTGCATAATCAATGCCAAATGTATCAAATAAAACATAGAAACCCATCCTCATTGTCAAACATTTCACCTTAATCATGACTTTCCCAAACACGTTACTGGATTTAATACTCAGCTGGCCATCTCGTATATCTAAATATCAGAAACATAATTTCACAGATATAATGGGCTAGAAAAAGGGGAAGAAAACAACACTTACGCAGCGACTTGCCGGCGGTGGTGCGGCTCCGGGATGTGCAGCGACGGCCCGCGACGTGCGGCGGTGGGGCTCCGGGATGTGCGGGCGGAGAGGCGGGCGCGAGGAAGGGTGGCGGCGGCGGCTGGGGATTCGCGGTGGCGGCGAGGCGCTGGGTGGGCGACGGCAGCCGGGGATGGGCGGCGGCGCGAGGACGACGGCGTGCGTGGGGTTTCGATCGATTGGTCTGGCGCGGGCCTTGCTGGCCTTTTGCGTGGCCAGGTGGAACGGCGCGTTTTCGTCGGTCTAGACCAACGAAAACAGAGAGCCACGCCACGTGTCCTATTTTTGTCGGTCTAGACCGACGAAAATAGCTGTGGCATGCCATGTGTCCTATTTTCGTCAGCTATTTTCGTCGGCCAAAAAAAAATTGAAATTTCCCTGGCGTGATAAATCAACTATTTTCGTCGGCCTTTTAACGCATACCGATGAAAATAAACGTAACTTTGTCTATTAAGTTATTTACGTCGGTCTATTTTTGGCCGATGAAAAAAATATGGGCCAACAAAAATACTGTCCTTTCCTTGTAGTGATCACCACCATCATCACTCGCTTTCAGCAAAAGAAAAATGGACTACACACACATCCACGACAAGAACAAAGAAATCACACTAGCATCGATCGTATCTGCTTTGCATTTTAAACAATACGTCTTTGAATATTCATCGATTATCCTTGTTCCGTCTTTTTCTATCAAACTAATTCCCTTAGACCTTAATGGTGGTTCGGTGAAAAATAAAATCGCACACAAAAGGTCTACTCTAATATAGGATTAAGCATGGTAATTAAAAGAGGGCAGCATCGTTCACCAAGGAATTACGTACCAAAAAATTCAACATATGCAACTCAAATTTCACACCCTGTTACATCGATCCGTGTTTACGTGTGTATATCAGTGCTACACTAGCTTCACATCTTTAGACTCCATTAATTTGTGGAACACCTTAATTTTGTAACTACTTTGTCCACGTTCCAAACGGAGCCTCTAACGTCTATCTCCCGGTGCTGACGACGCTGCTGTACTCCTCGACCGGCACGGAGTTCCGCTTGATGAACTCGAGGCACTCGGCGATCGCCTGCGCGTAGAACGAGTTGGACCGCATGAACGACGCCGCCCTCCGCGGCGCCTTGTTCGCGCCCCCAACCGCCGGCCGGCACCCTTTTCTCCCCACGAGGACTCTTCTGCTGCCGCTCCGGGGGCAGCTGCCGCTAGCGGACAGCCTCCTCACGAGCAAGCGCACGTACCGGCCGACGAGGCCCAGGAACGTCAGCAGCTTGGCCCGCAGCCGCCGCACGGAGAAGCGGTTCCTCGGGCACAGCCGGATCCCCCTCGCCCGCCGCCATCGCCGGCCGAGCCTCACATAGCTCTCCTTCGACGAGGAGCTCATCTTCCCTAGCTAGCTGCTTAATCTGCCTTGCCTCACACAGCTTTGTGCCTTTGTGTGTGGTGTATATATGCCGCTACGTGTGATTGTGCGTTTGTCCTCCTCCCGGTTTGTGTCAGCTAGCTGCGCCTGATGCAGGTGTGGGTCAAGTGGTCGCGGGTGGGTGTGTGTGTATATATGGCGCGGTCGGGGCCAAGGAACAAGGCAGGAAGGTAGGTTTGAATCGGGCCTTTAGTGAGAGTGACGGGGGATTCCGGGACATGACAGGATTAGCTTAAGGGGCTAAATGCGATGGGATGCTGGGGGAAAGCCATTACGGACAAGCAAAAGCCGGGGACAATGACGTGTCTGTGTAAAATGTGAAACGGGTGGTGTGTGCACTGCCACTGCCAATATGCCGTCTCCTTCCGCGTAATTGGTTGGGTCATCGACCAACCAGTACCGGACAGTAGAGTACGTAGACAGTAGTACTAGTAAACATGCATGCGTGCGCCCTGCTTAACTGTGGCTTGTACGCACCGGCAAGCACTCTACGTTAACTGCATCACGTATTGAATAGTTCATTTTTGTTCATGTGAAGTCAAATGAGTAGGTTAAAATAGCGCTACTATAGCGAGTTGGCAGGAGCTTGGATGACTAGTTAAGCTCAATTAACAAGTACTAGCATAAGGGATTTGTCAGGAAATCGTTCGGCACACTGTGTGTGAGGATGTGGGTGCGCGCTTAGAAACTGGAGCGTGTTTGTCTGCACCTGCGGTGCTGCACCCAGTTGCAGACAGTTTGATTCGTTTGCCTCCCAAGAGCTGAAACTGGATCGTGATGCAGCGATGCGTGCAGCAGAGATACGCTGATGCCCAGCTGGTGTACTTTGTCCTGACCAAACCAAATAATTTCGTGCGATGCTGCTGCAGTGGCGCCCCCGTGTATGTTCGATCCGCTCAACGAATTTGCTCGATCGATCTCCACGTCCGTTCTAGAACTCTCGAGCGCATGCCAGATCCGACGCTAAGTCAATTAGGATTACTAAAATGAATAAACTGGAGGTTACAAGCGAGCCACACTGCCACAGGGCGCGGGTGCGCACCGTCCGCACCTACCTACCTCTGCCTAGCCGCTCGCGCGACCGGAGTTGTCCCGAGGGCGGGAGGGGGTTAGGTGCGGCAAGACGGCCGGACGGGAAGAAATGGTGGCCGTGCGCCCGTGCTGCGATTGTGGCCCGCACGCAGCCGAGCGCGACGTACGAATTTTGTAAGCCGAGATGCCTCGCGTCGCGCTGCTTCCCCAGGAGCTGCGCCGGAATCTCGCAATTCGGCACGACCGCGCGCGTCCCGTGGCCGTTCACCTACGACCGCACGGCGCACGCGCCCCCCGGCCGTGTGACGGAGGCATACAGTCCCTCTCTCTCCCTATATGTATCTCGGGGAGAAAAGGGCGAGACACGCGTAAGTGAAGGGGGCACGTGTGGTTCTGGTGCCACGGGCGCCGTGCGGTCGCGTGCCTTTTTCTCGGTTGGTTAAGCGCTTGTTAGTGCGAAGCAAAAGCACCACGTGTTTTCGCTGGGAAGAGATGGGACTACGAAATTAAGGCGCATGGTTTAGGGCTTGGGGCTCGAGTATTTGAACGTGATTTTGACTTTTGAGAACGGAGTAGGGACCAGCTAGCTAGCACTAAGTAATAGCAAAGTCCACTTCTAGCTAATAGTGAGTTAAAAGATAGTTTATACAATAACCGTCTCTAAATATTATGCAATAACTATCTTTTCTCTCTTGTATATAAATAACCTACATATACTCTCATGCAAAACTGGCTACTAAATAAAAGCCAATTCTCTTATTTCTCCTCTTTTCTCACTCTTCAACATAGACCAAAGCTAACATGTACAGACTAAGAGACAACTAAGATGATCTTGTACATGCCCTAATGTGCTCCAATGTACAAGATCAATAGGAAAGTCCACTGTTAGCTAATAGTAAGCTAAAAGACAGCTTGTACAATAACTGTCTCTAAAAGTTGTCTCTAAATATTATGCGATAGTTATCTTTTCTCTTTTGTACATAAATAACCTACCTATACTCCCGTGCAAAGCTGGCTAATAAACACGAATCAGTTCTCTTCTCTCTCTTCTTTTTTCACTCTTCCACATAAACTAAAACTGACCTATATAAGCTAAGAGCCAGCTGAGATGATCTTATTGTGCATGCCCTAATGCGCTCCAATGTACAAGATCAATGATACTAGATATGGTTACGTGCTACACCACACCGCTCTGTATGAATCTGAGGACAGCTATAACGTCAAATGGGGTGAGGTCGTGTATATAGACGAAGGCACGAAAACATATACGTTAAATACCAAGGGCGTGTAGAGCACGGCAACGGTTTTCTTTGGTGATATCGCTAGATATGCATTGGGGTAACTCGGAGAAAACGTGTGCCCTGTAAGGGTGTATTAGGGCAAGTATAATAACAAAACCAGTTGTTTACTACATCTCCTATCCATGTCATCTAAAGTAAACACCAAAGTCAGCCTGTATAATAGCTATCTTTAAAAGTTAGTTTTAGATATTGCGCATTAACTATCTCTTCCCTCTTGTATATAACTAATCTATCTATACTCTCGTGCAATGCTTACTACTAAATGAGAGCTAGCTCTCCTCTCTCTCCTCTTTTCTCACTCTTTTACATAGGACAAAGTTGGTATAAATATGCTAAAAGTAAGTTAAGACTACCTTATTGTATATGCTAAGTGCGTGAATCTACGATTGGCTCTCTGCAGGAACCGTAGCGTGTGAGGCATGCATTTTTCTGGGGGAGAACGCCGAATTGTTGAATCGTTTGCAGCCAGGCGTTTCTGTGTTGGAAAACGTCAATCAGCCGTGTGTGCAGGCGTGAGAGTAAGAATAATAAGGTTACGTAAGCGGGCTATAGGAGTCGCCACGTCAGATTTGAGTTGAGTTAGAGGAGAGGAGGAAAGAGAAGAAAGCGGTGTCGCAGACTAGTAGCCGATCGCAACGACGGCTCCAAAAGGTTGGTGAGAGAATGAGAGGATGAAGATGGACCAGGTATTAATGCTCAGTATGTATGTAAAGTCAACTATTATATAGGTGGGCTATTAGATTGACTATAGATGATATGTCAACAACATAAAACTTGTAGTTGACTCTATTATTAGTCTTGCCCTGAGCCCGTAGTCCGTCTGGTCTCTCGTTCGGAGCATGGGTTCTGTACTTGATAGCCTGTGCTTGTGGACGCTATAGATGGGCCATTTAACACACAGTGCTGTTGTTGTGTATGGTGCGTCTGTAGAGCTGCCGTGTGCAGGAGACTCGCTGCCTTGCTGGTATTAAATGCGGGAGGGTAACTAAGGGTGGGAGGCGCATTAGGGCATCTCCAACGATACTAGTTATAAGAAATATTCATATCATCTATAAATAGCATATAGACAATCTCTCCAATGGATTAGCTATAGTATTGTCTATAAAATTAAATATTAGTCCACATGTAATAGATAATAAGTGCCTTGGAATCAGTTATAACCTGGCTATACATTAGTAGCCAGTCTATATCTCTCTTTTTGTTTTCTCTCTTCCACCTAAGCAAAATAGTGAGATAGCATCCTTATAGCTAGCTGAAATGACACCATTGGAGATGCCCTTAGGGAGCGAAGAGAAGGCAGCTTCTGGCATGGCGGAGGGAGCGAGATGCGGTGGCAGGGACGCCACGGGGAGCTGACTGAGGCAAATCGCTGGCGCAACGGGGAAAGACCCGATTGGTATGCTCTTCTTAGTCACTAAAATATTAGGGCATACTGTTAGCCACCAGAAGACAACACTAGGATGGCATGCATTTAAGAAGCTCTAGTAGTATCGGCCTTCTCTGCAAGATATCTGCCCAATGGCAGGTTGGAAGGGTTCTCCAGCGAACCATAGGGTTGATCAGCATAGCAACCAGTTCCGAAATCAACTCCCCTGAAATAAGGTAGCAGAATATTATGTTGAAGTTGTGCAGTTGAAGGTGAAAGAACAAACATAGTTCACTTAACCTAACCTTCTGATTTTGCATTATCTAAATCCTTGAAACTACCACTACAGGAGACAATTCGATCAGTCTGTCCACTTGGATCGTTCCCTATCCGTGACTTCACCAAGTCCTGGTGGAATGCATATACTATAAATATGAAATAAATATAAAAAAGCAAAAGAAAAATATAGAATAAATTACACGAATGGAATCCATGCTCTGATGTTTCTTCAGATCTTCACCACTTATAGTACAGGTGTCTGTGTATGTGATATGATTTCCACCAAAACCATAGTTATAAATCTCAGCAAATCCAAGTATCAATGAGTTCTCCAATTTTTCATCACCTGGCATGGCAACATAAAGGAATGCTATGGAAAACTCAGAACTTGTGATGGAGAGGTGGTAAAAAGCATAGATGTTAGAAATAGAAAAACATACTCCATATGGTAACTGAATAGGGTGGGGCGGGGGCAAACAGGAATGACTGTGGCTACCTTTAGTGTACTAAAGCTGGATAATCTTTGCTTATCTTTAGAGATGTCCAAGGATTGTAGCAAAGGGAACAATATTACTCATTGGTCAGTACCAACTGAAGCAACAAAGCTGGGGATAGCATCTTCAATGTAAAGAATTGGGCTTACGAATAATTTTGCAACTCAGATTGAAACATGGAGAATTTGGTAAATATAATGGTCTGTCGGAATTGGTCAATATCATCTAGCAGAAATATCATCTACTTCATTTTTTTTATAGACAATCACTGCTTCAATAAAATGCGCATGTAATGCTACCACTGATTACCCAAAAGATTAGTTCATAAATAATACCAAATGGATGGTAGTCAAATAAGTACCTGTGATCCAAGAAAAAGAACTGCAACATCAACATTCTTTTGAGGATTCTCCCCTGAACACTAACAACAAAACGACAATGCTATGAGTTGTTAACTTCGTGTATACCAAGAACTCATAGTTCAATAAAGTTGGATGTGAACTTAAGTTCCACCAATTGGGATATTGGAGGGGTAACTCACCAGGTTTGACCAACCACCTTCCTCAAGAATAGATTTAGCTAAGCTCTTTGGGGAGATTGTCTGACCGTGGACTACTTCTTTAGCCTCATTGGAACAGATTCTGGAGAGAAGGGTAAATGAAATGTTATCTAAACAACTAAATCAAAATATTTTTGCTAAAACTAAAGATCGGACAGACAACACAACGATGGAGTGGACATGCAAACAAGGCGAACAACAGTTCTGCACTACATAAGCGAACTAATGCCAACAACACAATCTCTGCTCTGTTGCTCCTTCATCCTAGGTTTCTACACATAGATTGCTATTCTACGTGAACAAAAAGAGCAAGGGTCTAAAATTTGTAGGATACATCAATCCTCCGGCACACTCCAGTTCCAAAATCCAAAGTACGGTGAACTTTGTTCCAACCACCCTACTCCATCCTCCGCTATCTGAGTTTCATTTTGACAACATAAGTTATACATTTTGCTATCCGTAGGAAAATGGTTTACTGGTGTAAAACAGTACAAAAAATATATAAGCTATAATTAACTAGGGTCGATATATTGTAATATGGACCAAGGCTCATGAAACAAGCTAAATTTTCACGAAAAGAAAAGTAATACACGCGTCGCGGGAATCATGTCAATACTTAATCTACCAAGTTGCAATAGTTTCTGAGTGAAGCAGAATTCCAAAAAAATCTCCCAACTTTAACACCACAAATCATATCTAGTTACCCGTAGCTCTTGGGCGCTCAGAGGAAGCCTGGCGCCGTCACCGAGGCCACTGCCGCCACCTGCGCACGAACTCCAAGGCTCACGAGATGAACTCTGAAATAACCCCAAAATTTCAAAATTTTGATTTATTTATTTATTTATTTGGATTAAATTCGAATTTTTCCGGATTTATTTGAATTTTATTCGGCTTTCTTTTGTTTCCTTTCCCTTTTGGGAAATCTTTCCCCTTTTGGCCGCCATCCATTTCCGGAAACCTTCCCTTTTTGACTCGGCCCGTTTTCTCCCACTCCTTCCCCGTTCGGCCCGAATCCAGCGCCGGCCGGCTTCGTTTTCATCCGGCCCAACTCTTTCCCGCGCCAGCTCACTCGGCCTAGTACCTCGCCTACACCCCCCCACCCATGCCCATCGCCTCGCCTCGCCCACGCGAACACGCCACCCTACCTCTCCGCGCCGCCAGGTTTACCTGCCGCCCTAGCGCCTCTACCCCAAATCTGACCCGTTTTGTTTGCCAGACAGTCCCGCCCTTCTTCCAGACGCTCGGTGCCCACGCCTTGCCGCCATCACGGCTCTCGCTGTCCCGTTCTCTCTCTCCTCCATGACACTATAAACCCCCGTGTCTCATTTCTCCCTCCCAGCCTCCGGTGAATAGCTATTCTTCTTCCCCACGCTTTCATCTTCGTTTTCCCCCAGCTCTTCCTCCACGCAACACTTTGCTCCGCCCGCACCACAGCCGTCTTCTTCGGCTCCGGTACTTCTCCGTCGTCCCGCCACCACCCTTTCTCTCTCGGCCAATTTCACCCGCCACCGGATTCACCATGAGCTCCTCTTGCTCCTCCGCCCACCCATTCCTCCTCCCGTGCACTATTCCGCCGAAACGCTCTTCGTCTTCCTCGGCTCCGACCGTTTTCTCGCCGCCGCCTTCTTCCCTCTCCGCTCATCGCTAACCGGACCCCACCGGCCAAGGTTTACCCTCCGTCTCCCTGGCGTGTGGTCCCCACGCGTCAGCCACGCCTTTCCCTTGCTACCAAGTGGGCCTCGCCCCGTCGCCCGTCAGCCATTTCCCCATCGTCTGTCGGGCCTCGCATGCTAGCGTGTTCTCGCCTCATCGCCATCCGGGTCCACTTTGTCGTAGCTTCGATGCATTGCTTAGGCGGCCCATTTTCTCGCTCGCCCGTGGGCCGAATTGGTGATCACTGTGCGGCCCGTTCGCACAGTGTCCTTTTATTTTCTTTTCGGATTTGAATTTATTTTAATCCGAAAATCCATTTTAAATTCTAGAAAATTCCCCAAAAATTTCCAAAAATCTAAAAATGACCAAAATACATATTCTTGACCGTTTCGAGCCGCTGAGTCCAAAAATGATCTCCGTTTCGCCAAACCAAGTCCAAAAAAATTCCCAAAATGCCCCTGACCCTCGTTTTGGCCATTTTCTCTCTAATTCTTTTTCCGATTTTCTTTCTTTTGTCTGTATTTGTTCGTTTGTTTATTGGTTGCGTTTTCTCGCGCTAGAACCAACGTCGGAGCAACCATCGGCACGAGTCTCGGAGCAGGAGCAGTACACGGAGTTGTCGCAGGAGCATGAGCCGTTCGAAGCCGGACACGACATCAACCCCGTCTCTTTAGGCGAACCCTCAAGTCCGCAAGGCAAGCCACACTCCTTGAACATGTTGAACCCAGTTCCATTATAGTATATATATATAATTCTTGTATTGCATTATTTTTGTTATTTTAGAAAACTAGAAAATGTGGTAGTTTCGAATGACATGATTAGATACAACCAAATGTTAAACCTGTTGTTATGCCCTAATTCCTTTTTAACCTTAGGCTTAAAATACTGAACCTTCGTAGATGTAGCGATTCATACAATTATTACTTTTAGACAAATGCTTAATCTCTGAAGGTTGGCTTGGTTGATTTTCAAAAATTGCTACGGTTTGGGGCACAGTGTTGGGCGGACCACGGGAGGTGGATGCCGGCCCAATCCCCAACCAATGACGAAGCCAAGGTTGTGGTATGGTGGTGGTACAGTTGGTACCAATGGTTTGTGGTATGTCATTTGGCTGAGTCTTTGGCATTTAAGGACCGATGTCTTGGGCAACATAAATAACTTCAGATCCCGCTCAACCACAAGTTGGATCGGTCAGCTTTGTTGGCCTGATCAACGTAGCCCGGTATATTGTCTTTTCCCTTGGAATGCCTACAGGGGGACTTCCACTCGCAATGGGGAATGAGAGGCATTCTAGTTTGGGGTGGAACGGAATGAAGAGGCCATTCGGCGGTTTCCCACAACAGTAGGTTTCCTCAGTTGATCAGATCGCGAGGCCCGCTCAGCCAGCGAGGGTTACTGGAAGCTGAGGATATGCACCACCTACTGGGTAGGAGCTAAAGAGGGAAAATTCAATGAAAAGTTATGTCAATCTCGGTCGGGCCGCATGCATAAAAGTTGCATGTTGATCCGGTGGCACTAATGACCGTAGATGTCTTGTGGGTAAAGCTGAGCACCTCTGCAGAGTGATATCAATGGTATTCGAATCTGCGTGCTTCCGGTTATTGAAGCTGAGTTAATTTAGGGTGATTCACGGAATCGCTACCTGTAGCTTTTTTAATTAAAATTTGGTGAGGATGTGAACTTTGCAAATGACCCCCCTGATATATATTTATATTGCTATTTATGGTTTGTGTTTCAAATGTAAAATGAAAAGTGATATTTACAACTTGCGTCCACAACACTTAAACCTGTGCCTACCTTTGTTTATTCTCGCATGTAATATTCAGAATTTCCGTGTGATTTGTTGAGTACGGTTGTGTACTCACCCTTGCTCCCAATCCCCTTCTTTAGATTTCAAATGAAGCTGGCGATCTCTAGAAGACCGTAGATGACGATGTTATTTGGTTTTGAAGGCCTTGATCTATCTGCTCAAACCTTTCCTATAGGTGTTCTGTAATGTATTCGGTGCTAGCCGCACCTCTTGTAAAACTCTGGCTGTTTAGGCCCTTAATTAATCTATAAAATATTCGCCTTTACTTTTATGTTTGGCAATGTACACTTGGTTACCCACAGCTAAAATTCTGGATAGCTGTGAAGGTATTTATACGCACCCCCTGAAAAGGGCGGTCCGTGCCAAACTCCAACCTGCAACGAAACAACAAAAGCAAGCCAGGAGTGCTATCTGACACGCGGAAGAAAGCGAGGAGAGAAGGGGAGCAACGGCAGGTAGCAAGACGTGAAGACCCAAATGAGAAATGCAGGGCGTGATGGAATTAATCTTGTAATAGGAAAGTTTTAGTTTGAAAAGTTTATATTAAGAAA
Organism: Guadua angustifolia; assembly: GCA_036346375.1. Lineage (NCBI taxonomy): Eukaryota > Viridiplantae > Streptophyta > Magnoliopsida > Poales > Poaceae > Guadua > Guadua angustifolia. The sequence goes on from CM070503.1 coordinate 9,885,616, forward strand.
GTTTAGGATGAGGAGTCCGATTAGGATAAGGAAGTAGAATCCTATTTTGTTTGTGTGGGTTGTAGTTTTGGGTATAAATTGAGTGATAAGCTTCAATTGTAAAAGCGAACAGAGCGAGAAGAAATACAAGAGAAAATTGTCCTAAAGTTTTTCAATGTTCTGTTCCAACAATTGGTATCAGAGTCTAAGGTTTTGATTCAATCTGCTGCCCCTGGGAGGAGACTCGGGGGACCGTGGGCGGGCTATTGTGGCCAGGCGGAAGCGGCAAGGAAGGAGTCGATGATCGGGAACACATCGTCGATGGCCTCGGTTAAGTTGAGCATGTGGATCATGGCGCAACGTGCGGGATCGGCGAACATGCCGCGGCCAACGGCAGCGTGGCGGCTGGCGAAGACGCATGCGCTGAGGTCGCTGATTGTGTGCCGGAACGCCCTCATCCATACCGTGATCTCCGCCCGCCTCCAACGCCAATTTGGTCGTCGGTGCCATGGTGATGAGTTCTGGGGGAAGCTGGCGGTGGCAGTGGTCGCTACCGGCAGCCAAACCAGTGGCGTGTTCGGTTGTGAGCCGAGGAACAAGGCTGCGAGTCAGGTGGTGGCCAGTGGCGCAAGCACACGAAGCGGCAACTTCTCCCGAGCCGGTTGCTGCATGCATCACGCTGAAAAGAAAGAGGCGCAAGGAAATTGACATGCTGCTATTATGTGAAAGCAATAAAAATAGCAAATCAAGAAGCTTCAGAGTTAACTATCAGGCGATTTCTGAGAAGTAGTTCAGAAAGACTTTTACGCAGAGGAGAGGAACGATCAGATCGATTCCGAGGATAGAGAAGCAATGCGACGCTAGAAGCAGCGTCGATTCCAACTGCATTGATTCCAGGGCAGCGGTCAGCTGTGAAGTGAAGAAAAGAAAGTGTTTTTTTGTGTAAGTTATGTCCATAAAATAAATGTGTACATACGCGAGTTCCTTTCGAGATGCTGTGCGTATTAGAAGAGATCGTGCTGCACCAGAAGATCAGAAGGAAGTCGCTGCGTGTGTCAAAGTTGACTCCGGGGCGTTGAAGAGATGCGTTCGCCGTCCAAAGTCAAATCCATCAAAGTTGACTCCGGGGCGTTGAAGAGATGTGTTCGCCGTACAAAGTCAAGTTCATGGAAGATGAGTCCGGGATGTTGAGGAGTTATGGTCGCCGTTTTTGTTGTGTGTACACAAGAGTTCTTGCAGGTGTGTCCAAGTTCTCTCGTGGATAAGCTCTAATACGAGTCTGCGTCACCGTCAAGATGTGTTACCGGTGAAAAGACAAATTGGAGCTGAGGCAAAGGTCGTAATCGCCGGCGAGGTGCGTCACCAGTGATATAGCCAGCAAGAAGAAGGCGGAACTCCTTGGAGATACGTTCACCATCCTGTGTTGAGTAACAGTTGGGCAAAGCGTAGTTGAGACCGATTGCCTCAATGAGTTAGAGTTGCATTACAAGATTAAGGGGGTGATTGATGGAATTAATCTTGTAATAGGAAAGTTTTAGTTTGGAAAGTTTGTATTAAGAAAGTTTAGGATGAGGAGTCCGATTAGGATAAGGAAGTAGAATCCTATTCTGTTTATGTGGGTTGTAGTTTTAGGTATAAATTGAGGGATAAGCTTCAATTGTAAAAGCGAACAGAGCGAGAAGAAATACAAGAGAAAATTGTCCTAAAGTTTTTTGTCGTTCTGTTCGAATAGGGCGTGACCCACGATTGGTGTGTATGTGTTGGGTTGGGGGACGGGCGCATGTGGCGAAGGAGGAAGGAATGACAGAGGCGGCGAAACCGGCTGACCCAAAGAAGGCGCAAGCGAAGGCAGTAGAGGCAAATCACGGGGCAGCAGCGGAGCTCCCTTGCGAAAAGGGGACAAAGCGATCGAAACGAGGACCGGCGAAGCGAGGGAGTTCCGATCGAGGCTGGCCGAGGAGGAAGGCAAAAAGGGGACGGATCAATATGGGCGTGCGAACGGCACCCGCGGCGCGAATCCAGGATGGGCAAAGAACCATTGCAACAACGGACGGCAGAAAACTGACACGGCCAGAACGGAGTAGGCGCGACGCTAAACGGAACAGCGCGAGAGGCTGCACGGCTATGCGCGATTGGCCGAGGGCGCGCCAAGCGTACGGAGGGATGCCCTGAGGCCTCCAATTCCGAACGCCAGTATATAGAGTATACTAGGATAGTTTGCGCGGCGTATACGCCGCGTGCGTTGTTTTTTTTGCGAGAAAATTTTCGTTTTTTTCCCATCGGCGTTTTTTTAAAAAATCATCGAGGAAACACGTGAAACAGTAAAAAAACAAAAGTGCATCTGCGTTTGCGCTAAATCGAAAGGTCCTTTTCGTGTAAAACAGTCGGAATGATCCAAACGTCAATACGTTTTTTTTCAGGTATCTATTTAGGGTCCTCTCACGAAAGATCCAAACGTCAATATGTTTTTTTGAACATGCCGCGCGTGTTGCTCTTTCATAGAAAATATTTCTTTTTTTTCGGCGGCGTTTTATTTTTAAAATCATTGAAATAATGAGCGAAACGGCTGGAAGAACACAATTTTTTTTCGCGGCGTAATACGCCGCGCGTGTCGTTTTTCGTAGGAAAAAATTCTTTTTTTTCGGCGACGTTTTATTTTTAAAATCGCCGAAATAATGAGCGAAACAACTGAAAGAACACAAAATTTTTCGCGACGTAACACGCCATACGTGTCGTTTTTTCGTAGAAAAAATTGTTTTTTTTCGACGGCGTTTTATTTTTTAAACCGTCGAAATAATAAGCGAAACGGGGAAAAAATAGAGAGGTAGAGTTGTAGAAATATCTATTTAATTTAATTATTTGGAAAATATTGGAGACCGAATCTGAAAAACCGCGATGGGGAAAAAGTCTAGAGGCGGTGGGGAAAAAAGTCTAGAGGGAAAAGGGTGAAAAATTATTAGAGATGACAACCTTCTTTTGCGAGTCTAACACTCTACGGCGTTCATCGAGTAATAATACATGGTTTAAAAAATATTAGAGATCAAGATGAGAAATCGAGGTGGGAAAAAAGTCTAGAGATAGAGCTGCACACATATTTCTAATGACGAAAACATTTTTTCCCGGGGAAAACGGAGAAAAGACCTAGACGTAAGGAGTAAGGACCTGAATGTTATGTTTTTTGACCTGTCCGCTATCCTGAAAAATTAGAAAAGGGTTTTTTCGCGATTTGAATTTAATGGAAGCTTCTTTCCGTAAAATGGCGCATGAGGGACCAAAATGTGATTTTCGGGAAAAATATCTTCCTCTCACAAAAAATCGTAAAGGACCTATTCATAATTTATAAAAGGACCGAAACGATTTTTTTTTTGAGCCGGGCCGGCCGGCCGGCCGGCTCAACGGCCGGCGTTTCTCCCGGAATTAGGAGACGATGATTGGATGATTAGCTTGTCGTTCGGAAAGAAACAACTGCTCACGTACAGTTGCTACTCCACTCCACTCATGAGTCATGAGACTTTCACTGCGCGTAACAATCGCAACGCCAATCTTAATGGACGTGGATCGGTTACAAATCTCATGAGCGAGGTGGAGCAGCCTCCGCTGTGACGCTCTACGCTACAATAATAGCACGCGTGCCTACAGTCTACAGAGCCGAGCTTGGGATGAGCCGCAGAACCGCAGCCTGATGTGAACTGTTTACTGTTCTTTTTTTCACAACTAGCCTCCAAAAATAATAATGGCATTTTTTGTCTAATTTGAATTTCCCTAACCCGCTTATCATTACAATCAATGCGGGTCTGTGGCACTACGATCATTATGTTGTGTAATGGAGAGGTGGCTTCAAGAAAGAAATGCAAGATGATCTCTCTGTTACATGTGAAAGTAAAACAATTTTGTTGGCTTTTGTATTCTATCTTTTGCTTCAATGCTATCATACACATCTGACTGTCTGTATTTACAGATGTTAAGAGTATGGTGTTAGCAGGATTAACAGCACTCCTTGTTGTTCGTATGATCCTCGTCTCCTCGAGCAGTTTTGGGCATAACACACTGAAAATTCTTTGTATCGGCCATGGTGGCGGCAGCTTACCATTGTTTTTGGTTAGCAAATTCAGAGGTAAGGACTACCACTAGTCCACTAGCTTTGCTAATATTTATTTCTTAGTACATTCTTACTGGAATTTTTATTTGCTGATGCTTTATTTCGTGCACACTCAAATGAAGTGAATACTTTCCGGTCTGATTTGGTTAGTTAGAAGGTCTACACCTGGCTTGTTTAACTGCAAAAGTGTAATACTAATAACTTGCACCTAAATACATGATAATTCTTAAAAATGCATTCCCTGCGGAAAACTGGTTGAAGTCACATCATTGATGAATTATTTGGCCTAGCATATTGTCTCTACTGTAGTTCCACCTGTAAATTCTGCAGTTCTCTGCTTCATAGAAATGCTTGAGTGAATTTCATCTCTTTCGAGTGCTGCCATCCACATCGTGGAAATTGATCCAGTTGTTGTTTCGGCCTCAATTGATTCGATGGGTTTCCCCGCATCATCTGCGAAAGGGTTGTCGACTCAGTCCATGCGGCCTGCTAACGGTGATGAACTATTATGGGAGGCACCCATAATTCATTCTCGAATTATCCGTTCGATCCGAATCCGTCATATATCCGACCAGTATCCAGTATCGAATTATCCGGATTCAGTATCCGGATCCGTTAGCCGTATCCGGTTCGAATCCGGAAAAAATATGGGTTAGGATACGGAAAGAGCAATATCCGCCAGTATCAGACCGTTTTCACCTAAGGCGTGACCCACGATTGGTGTGTATGTGTTGGGTTGGGGGGGACGGTGGGCCGCGGTGGCCAGAAGGAGGGAAGGAATGACAGGAGGCGTGGCGAAACCGCGGCTGACCCAAGCAAAGCGAAGCGGCATGATGAGGCAAATCGCGGGGGCAGCGAGCTCCGTGAAAAGGGGACAAAGCGATCGAAACGAGGACCGGGCGAAGCGAGGGAGTTCCGATCGAGGCTGGCCGAGGAGGAAGGCAAAAAGGGGACGGATCAATATGGGCGTGCGAACGGCACCCGCGGCGCGAATCCAGGATGGGCAAAGAACCATTGCAACAACGGACGGCAGAAACCGACACGGCCAGAGCGGAGTAAGCGCGACGCTAAATGAACAAATATGCGAGAGCTGCGGCTATCTTGCGATTGGCGGGAGCGCGCCAAGCGTCTGGAGGATGCCCCGAGGCCTCAATTCGACGCCATTATATAGAGTATACTAGGATAGTTTGCGCGGCGTATACGCCGCGTGCGTTGTTTTTTTTACGAGAAAATTTTCGTTTTTTTCCCATCGACGTTTTTTTAAAAAATCATCGAGGAAACGCGTGAAACAGTAAAAAAACAAAAATGCATCTGCGTTTGCGCTAAATCGAAAGGTCCTTTTCGTGTAAAACAGTCGGAATGATCCAAACGTCAATACATTTTTTTCAGTATCTATTTAGGGTCCTCTCACGAAAGATCCAAACGTCAATATGTTTTTTTGAACATGCCGCGCGTGTTGCTCTTTCATAGAAAATATTTCTTTTTTTTCGGCGGCATTTTATTTTTAAAATCATTGAAATAATGAGCGAAACGGCTGGAAGAACATAATTTTTTTTCGCGGCGTAATACGTCGCGCGTGTCGTTTTTCGTAGGAAAAAATTCTTTTTTTTCGGAGACGTTTTATTTTTAAAATCGCCGAAATAATGAGCGAAACGGCTGAAAGAACACAAAATTTTTGTGGCGTAACACGCCGTACGTGTCGTTTTTTCGTAGAAAAAATTGTTTTTTACGGCATTTTATTTTTTAAATCGTCGAAATAATGAGCGAAACGGGAAAAAATAGAGAGGTAGAGTTGTAGAAATATCTATTTCGACGAATTATTTGGAAAATATTGGAGACCGAACTGAAAAACCGCGATGGGGAAAAAGTCTAGAGGCGGTGGGGAAAAAGTCTAGAGGGAAAAGGGTGAAAAATTATTAGAGATGACAACCTTCTTTTGCCGAGTCTAACACTCTACGCGTTCATCGAGTAATAATACATGGTTTAAAAAATATTAGAGATCAAGATGAGAAATCGAGGTGGGAAAAAAGTCTAGAGATAGAGCTGTACACATATTTCTAATGACGAAAACATTTTTTCCCGGGGAAAACGGAGAAAAGACCTAGACGTAAGGAGTAAGGACACAATGTTATGTTTTTGACCATCGTCGCTATCTGAAAAAATTAGAAAAGAGTTTTTTCGCGATTTGAATTTAATGGAAGCTTCTTTTAAATGAAATGGCGCATGAGGGACCAAAATGTGATTTTCGAGAATCTCACAAAAAATCGCAAAGAACCTATTTATAATTTATAAAAGGACCGAAACGATTTTTTTTTTGAGCCGGGCCGGCCGGCCGGCCGGCCCAACGGCCGGCGTTTCTCCCGGAATTAGGAGACGATGATTGGATGATTAGCTTGTCGTTCGGAAAGAAACAACTGCTCACGTACAGTTGCTACTCCACTCCACTCATGAGACTTTCACTGCGCGTAACAATCGCAACGCCAATCTTAATGGACGTGGATCGGTTACAAATCTCATGAGCGAGGTGGAGCAGCCTCCGCTGTGACGCTCTACGCTACAATAATAGCACGCGTGCCTACAGTCTACAGAGCCGAGCTTGGGATGAGCCGCAGAACCGCAGCCTGATGTGAACTGTTTACTGTTCTTTTTTTTCACAACTAGCCTCCGCGAATTTTTTTTTTGCAGGAATAACTCCATTCCGCGTAAGGGGGGCGCGGAATTTGCCGAGCCTTCACACCACGATAAATCCAATTGCCACGCGCCTCTGCAGTGGAAAATCCAAATGCCACGTTCCGTTCCGTTGAAATTGTATTTCCAGGGCAATTACATTGAATCCCGTGGCTGCCGATTTCCCATGCCACTATTCCACGGCAATTTCCATTTTCGTGTCCCGTTCCGTGGAAATCGGATTCACGCGCAACAATACCATGGTACTGTAGCAATTTCGCGTTGGAGTATCACGGAATTAACTCATCGCGGTACTTAGCATGGAGTGAAACTATTTTTGAATATTTTTAAGCAAGAGCTATTTTTTTTAAAAAAAATAAGGGGTCGAATCTGCTAAATATTCGCATGATGTTTGTAATACGTGTGCCCCCTACATGCCCACAAGGACGAAACCAAGCGATTACCGTTGGAGGCAGATCAAAACACAAGCACCAAGAAAAAGCAACCAAGCGTAGGGCCGAAAGAATTCCGATCCTCAGATTCCTATCGTATATCACCCCAAGTATGGACCAAAAAGCCCAGCAACATTTCCGGCCCATAAAGGTAGCAGCCACCGACAACAATCGCACCTCAAAGCCTGAAATTGTAAGCGTGAGAAGCATCGAACCTTTTCAGCCAGTTGTAGGACCAAGTTTCTGAAAAGGCCTATTGGGCTGGAAGGTTGGGTCGGCGGACCGCATCAGATCATCGCTTCCACCTCCGCCGATTTGGTCGTCACTTTTGATCTAGTTTTCAGCTGCGTTGATTTTTTATCAGGCACGCGGTACTACTGCCCTAATTGCCTCTGCCGCGCACTGCTCGCATGCTTCCGGTAGTCTCTTCTCTATTGTATAAAGCAAGACTTTTTTCCATATCATTTTATTAAAATTATTCATCTTTGTTACTGCTCTTTAATGATCTATCTTTACCACTGTTAGTACTCTTTACAGATAAATTTTTTATCATAAATTAAATTTTCGTTGCAACGTACAGCACATAACCCGTACCATTGATCTCCGTGACTCCGAGGAGGCTGTTACGTCCACGAACATCTCACATCGCCGATTGCATTGTTCAATGCCCCTCCGGTGCTCGATGAATTGCCTCACCGGGGATCGTGCCATGACTGGGGCTTCCAATCTCCAAACTCCAATCGCTTCTGACAGCATCAAGTTTCTCATTTCTTCCCTGAGTGCCCTCCCTCTTGAATAAACGATTATTTACATGCCAGGTTTCACTTTCCGCCAGCATATGGCAATCGATGTCTGCGCGTATAGATCATAAATCTCACGCAGGCATATAACATCTGGAGGCAACGCTTAGTAGCAGAGCACTGCCTATCATTCTATCATAGTTTTGCATTGTTCGGTCGCAAGTAGCATTATTGACTTGAGCCTTGCGGGTTGATTTGTTCAACTATTTGGACGCGTTTAACTAAAAATTGACATTAACTTTATAAAATCAGCATAGCGTCTTTAGTAGTTGCTGGACACCAACTGCTAGTTGTCTATCTTATGAAACATTGGGTAACGTACAGTGCAACTTGGATATTTTCTGTTTCAATAGGAGTTGATGATGTCTACCTTTTCTATTAAATGGGACATTAGGTATGGTCAAAACACACGGCAAAAATAATCCTATTATAATTTACTGTTACAAAATGCACGGCAAAAATATATAATCAAAGAAATGAGAGATAGGAATTTAATGTGGAAAACCCTTTTGGGAAAAAAGCCACATATACACAAAATTTATATTATTATATAAGGAGATGTTTACAATGACGCTCTTCCCCTTCCTATAGACTACAGAGACGTATTTATAGTGATATATAATAGACTTCATGTAGGAGTAGATTTGAGATAGAGTAGAAAACGAATTCGTATCCACCTTGAGACAAATTCCACTTGTAGCCAAAATATAACGCGAACCTCCTCGAAACAAATCATCATCAACATCTTATGCACGGAAGCCCAAAGGACTACTCTAAACAAGAAAGACTGGAACAATCTTATCTAAAACAAGAAAGACCGGTGATGATGTTGCCAAAATTGTCACTAGAATAGTCGTCGGGGTAAAGCATGGTTCAACACTCAGTACAGAGTTGAGTCATGGAACGGAACCGTGGCAAGTCGAAATCACCTGAATTGAGGCTGATAAATCTTCATGTATATTTGTGTTGCACATGTAGCAATGGATATTGGCTTCTAGTAGAATTGCCAGAAATCCTCGATGTGGATACTTGTGTAGACGTCGTGCGATAGCCACCTTTGATTGTCTCGATAACGCCTCGCGGATGGCTGCCCTAGAGTCACCTGGATGTCATGCAGGTGACACCCTAGGGAGTCCCTTCTCCTAGGGGTAGCAGCTTAGTTTCGAACCCAGAGCTCTGATACCACTTGTTATAAAATACACAGCAAAAATATAGAATTAAAGAAACGGGAGACATGGATTCAACATGGAAAACCCTTTCAGGAAAAAAATTACAGGCGCACAAATGCTATATCATTATATGAGGAGATGTTTATAGTGAAGCTCTTACTCTTCGTATGGACTATATAGACATATTTATAGTGATGTATAACAGATTCTAAATAGAAGTAGATTTGAGATAAAATAGGAAGCGAATTCATATTACACTCAAACTCAGCATCTACAATCACATGTTTTTTATATTTACTCCTGATACCGTTGTGCCATGGAACACCCATATATACTGTACGATTTATTCTCTTGTAGTTAGCTTGATAGCAAAGCCATCAGACAATCTAAAGGAGCAGTCTGGTGATCTTTTACAAATATTTTAACTCATGTACCTCTTCCATTTTATTGTTCTGTTAACTTTTTTCAATAAATAAGCGCCTGCTACTATTGCTGTCATTTTGCTTAAAATGAACAGATTTAATAGTGATGGGATTATTGAAAAATTGTATTTTATTCCAAGATGCCAAAAACACTATATGATTGAAACAGCGATAAGCTTAATGAACCACTTGCTGTGTACCTCATTATTACAGAAACAACTTAATTCAATGTCTTACTTGCTGGATCGGTTCTCCCGGTTGTTGATAAGTTCATAGCAGAATTTCCCAGAAACTCAAGTGGAATCTTTCCAGAATTGATCTCATCCTGCAGTGATCAAAATTGGCTGAATCGGAGCAGACATAATGTTGCTTCTTATGTTAAAAGTGCAAAGTGAGCAATGCGGTGTTGTCTCTACATGGAAAGATAGTTTTATTTTAATATGCAAAATTAAATCTGCAACCTTGTGAAATTCAGTCCCTACTTTCAAGGGGGTGATATTGACTGACTGCAAGTCATCAGGTCATAAAAACTTTAGTTGATTCAATTCTTAGTGTACGGTGATTTTGTTAAAATATGACTCCTCATGCTAAGGTTGTGAAGTGAGACAAAAGTGTTGGATTCGCGACGAAAGCTGTTGGCTCATAGTGTAATAGAGATCATCTATTTGTGTAGTGTCAATTGGTTATTTGGTCATTGTACATGCACTCTAAAGAAAAGAAGTACAATTGCTGGATATTCTAGGAGGTTCAGTAATCAATCTTCCTTGGTATCAGTAGACGTACCTGTCAACTATATCATGGTTATCCGTCTAAATAACAGAGCATATCATTCTGGTCTAACATAGTAGGTCTATACCAAGTCTTCCTGATGTTAGTGATCAATCCTGATATTAATTAAAAGGAACCTGTCTGTTGGTATTTACAGTCGAGGGCACAAGTACACCAATTTGATAAACCGGTCGATGCCAGACTGAGTTGTCATTGAATTGTTATGACACATGCTAGACTTCTAAATTGCCCTTTTCTGTCTACTGCAGGAGAAGCGATGCAATTTCTGAGAGAACCAAGTGGTATTAGAGAACGAGAAGCCTCCTTAAATTCTGGCCAATACTTAAATGATCCCTGGATAATTTGAAATATAATAAGGTTCTAAATGACAAGCATTTTAAACTCCGTGCTTTGAAAAGGTTGTGTATCTACCTTACCCGTGGAGCATGGTATTCATAATTCATCTATTCTGTTTATGTTCCAACTTCCAAGGTATGTGCTCACTTCACATAACCTAGTGTCCTAGTGTATCTTGTCTGGATTTCATGAATCGGGGTATGTGTTTGTGCCCAACAACAACCTTACTGCCTTAGTTAGCTGAATGTGTAGTGTTTCTAAGAGGTAACTGCTCAAATCTTTACACAGCCAAATTCATGTGCTCATACAAGTTCTATCCATTCACTTCACGCCCTGTATACAGTAGCTTGTCTGTGCCTGGCCGACTGGTGCCTATAGGTGTTGCCAGGGGCGGAACCAGCTAGGGTGCTAGATATGTACCGGCACCTCCAAAATTTTAAAAATTCTAGATATACCCATGCTAGTAGAGATTACAATGTAATTTGATAATACTTAAAGGACTTAGGTAACAATTACATTCCATGCCTCAAGGTTACTAACTTTTTTTCTCAACTTAGCTACCAGTCCATGTGGCACTGTACAATTGATAGACAAAATGTTTTGTTCTTTTATCACTTGTATAAACTTTTTCGGCTTGCAACTAAAAAACAAAGTCTTTGAATCTTCATTCATTTATGTGGTTGTGAACTTGTGATCATCACAATGAGTGCATTGAATCAAGACCAATATTGGGTGTTTTATATGAAAATTCATGGTATACAAAGCATCAATACGGTAAAAGATGGTTTATGGGGTTTTTTTCCTAGAATAAATGATACTACTAAGCAATTATATATTTATATAATTTATTTATCAAGGTTACAATTTGATATCACTTCAGAAATATGTGATAAATACATTTTGGCTTCATATAAACTTTTGCATATTGTATAAAAAGCTGTACCAAGATTAAAAACTAATGAATTGTTATAAATGAGTTATTAACAGCTGACAATTGTTATTTGTGACTTTGTGTAATACTATATTGCTAAGCGTTAATGATGCATCCCCAATCTAAATTTTATGGTGTTGCTCTAAAATTGTTGAGTGGATAGTAAAATTGATAAACTGCAGAGTAAACACAGTGTATGTAAAAATAGACAGAGCCTTCTATACTGTTGTCATTGGCATGCTACTAAAGAAACGGCACGAAAGCTTAGAAAAATGGATATGCTTCCGTCATAAGCTACGTTGGATTTGCAATTTGGGAGAAACTAGCTCAGACATCTGATTACTGTTCATTTCATCGGACGTCTCTTGCAACATTTTTTCCCTACGTTCACAATTTTTTTTACCGACACGTGCAATATTTTTTTGAACACTTGCAACATCTGTTTACTGTAGCGAATTTCACTATTTGTCGAAGAAAAATATTACACGTGTTGTAATAAAATGTTACACGTAAAAAACAAATGTTACAACACATTCGAAAATTTTGGATGTCCGAACACAAGTCATTCCGAATTTTTAATCTAGTTTGCTGACGCAGGATTCGCCGCCCAAGCCAATGAAAGGCACCTCCGTCTCTGGGTGAAAGTAACCTCGCGAGAAGAAGCCTGTGCTGCAGGCTTCGCAGAAGGGTCCTGCGGAGGAATCTTCCCAATCCAGACGCTGTTAAGGTAATCCATCGCATCAGAACTTGGAAGCTACCTTCGGTCTAGTCATCTCGTCCTGTATACATGACGTGATAGAACTAATACTGGACTGGAAGGCTTTACACGTAATCAGATCATATGTGTTAGTGCAGGATGTAGAAACTAGTATGCGAGAGATCTCAGTGGCCAAGCCATTGCTTTCTTGTGGAGAAAACCCTGCTTTTGCGTTGAGATTTGAGAAAGAGAGATAGGTGAGCACTAAGCAGAAGGGTTCGACCGAGGATGGGCGAAAGCGCAAGGCAGGGGCCAGCGAGTCAATTGGAATTTTGCCATCCTCTACGTTGTGCTTCGCCAGAATACCATTAGTCATATGAACTTCGCTATAATGCCATCCCGAATGTGAGTCTCACCGCTAGAATGCCATTTTATATTTTCTCATATATTTTCCTTTTCTTTTCCTTTATGAGTTGACTCTTTTGCCCCTGCGAAATGAAAGAATGAGACTGCGGAATTCATTAAATTTAGCTATCAATTCAAGTTGAAATTTTTCGAAACTTTTTGACTGAGATCCGGGGATAGGCATTGATATCCAGAAAAATTGGTGGATTAAAATCTTGTCCAGAAAAATCACAGTAATTCTGACAAGGCTGCTGCATTAAAACTTAGTTTTCAGATTTTTATTTTTATTAGATAACAAATAAACTTCATTTTATATGAGACTTTTTATGTGAAATAATAATGATTGTTGGGAACTAACGTAAAATTTTCAAACACTTATCAGTTATATTTATTTTTATAAAATTTCTGACATTTGCTAATGTTGCTTTTGAATCCATTCTGTTTTTGCTTTTATAAAATGGTTAATTCAACTTTATTATTTTTTAACTTTTGTAGAGGTTTATTATGGCTATTATATTTTATTTTAATAATTTCAAGTCAATATATATTATATTTTATTTATAAAAATTCTGCTATTGATACTATTGTATTTAGTTTAAACTCAGGGGCAAAAGAGTCAACTCATGTAGCAAAATGAGGGAAAATAAAAAGAAAATATATAAGAAAATATAAAATAGCATTCTGGCGGTGAGACTCACTTTTGGGATGGTATTATGACGAAATTCACGTGACTAATGGCATTCTGGCGAAGCACAACGTAAAGGATGGCAAAATTCCAATTGACTCGGGGCCAGCGAGCCATGAAAATTCGACGACTGACTGGAGGACTAAGAATAAGCAAGAACTAGGTCATCACTTCGAATAAAAAAAAATGAGAGGTTGTTTTCATACTTTTCTTTTTTATTAACAGTTATATAAATATTAATGTATGAATGAAGCGTAGATAATGATTACTTACTCCTTCGCTTACTTCAAGATTTATACAACTTATATTAAAAAGAAAAGCATTGAAATACTGTTCAACCTGACCAGCACACCATGTCACCATCTAATCTGTCCTGGATCGAATTTTTTATTGTGAAGATAATAACCATTCGCCTGCAGGTATTGGCCTTTTTCTTGTGCAAGCTCCTGTTTTTCTTCCTGTGTGCTTTGCTTAGGGTTTATTCGAGGGATCAGGGCATTTTTATTGTTGTTGTTTCTTTTATTTGATAAGGGATTTGATAAACATCAATCGGATGTTTTTTTGTTGAAATCACCCAAATCTAGAACCATTGGATCATTGTTGAGATTCGGGAGTATCGATTACATCCGATCCTATGATTTGATCCAACGGCCCGGTGAATTTGGATATTAGATCCAACGACCCACATCCGATTCTATGATTTGATCCAACGGTCCGGTGAATTTGGATGTTAGTTAAGACAAAAACATCCTGGATGATATCTATACACTCCCATTTGATAAATCGACCTGTAAACTTTGCTTGGCATATCTGAATCGCATGAGCCCTGAACCTGTCGCCTTTCCAGTTATGTCAGTTTCCATTCTTGGGATGGAACAGGCTGAGCAACAAACAGGCCTGCCAATTTTGCATTTAATGGGGTCACTGTTTCATGGGATTTCGGTTCTATTTGTGGGCTTAAACAGCTTCAGTTTCTGGAAAAACAGTAAACCCTCGAATAGCATAGCTTTTAAGCGGTTTTTATATAAGCCAAAAGTCATATTAACTAACAAAAGCCAAAAATTGAAAGCTGGGTTGGATCTGCTTTTGTAGCTTATTGCTGAAAAAATTAGCTATTTATTAAATGATCTCTTATATAAAAAAATACAACCGCTTTTCAGCTCGAAAATTTAAAAGACGGTTTTTCTTAAAAAAAGCTACAACTCGCCCAAACAAACTCTTCTACTGCATGACCATGTAAGAGGTAAAATAGTGGAGGCTAGTCAACCAAAGAATATGCAGTGCTTCCAATACTATGGTGTTACACATACTCCCACTTATTAAAAATAGTGCAAATGATCATACAAAAATTCCGAAATTTGTTGGTTAGATAGAGTACGATATAGACAAGTATCCTACAAAAACTCAATTCAAAATGTAATGTATACCGGAAGAAACAGGAGGACAAATTTCAGTGAGTGGCAGCTTTATCTTGTTCCTTTTTTTATCTTTTCAGCAAAATTTGCCTTTTTATGTTTCTCAATGTATAGAACGAATTAAGATATGAAATTTTGTGTCAATGTTGTGGATTTTTTTTTTTTGTATTTTTCATGACCATTTACACTATTTTTTATGAGTGAGAGCATGTGTTCCATAAAGCTGGGAGCACAGGATACGTTCTCTCTGGTCAACTACTCGGTACAAGTTACAGAGTATGTGCAGCACTAGGAATGCCAGAGTTTTGCAAACAGAGAACCAGATGTGAGGAACAGTTACACAAACCATAAACCGGATGAGGGAGGGAGTCCATTTATAAGTACAGGTGGGCGTCGTGCAGTGTCGGACCAGTCCGGTACAAGCTCATCGTGCTTCGTAGTTGAACTATGCCGGGCCGTGACGGTCCGTCGTGCCCGCCGTACCGTGCCATGCTGGCTCGACTCGTCTTCGGCGATCCCAGACATGGCCCATTTATGCTTTGTGTCTGCTTCGTACTATGCTGGTCTAGACTCGGCCCATTTGCACTATTGTAACGAGAGAAAAAGAGCGGAGATACATAGAGTTAAGGCAATAAATGCAAATATTATAGAAAAAAGAACTAAAATTTATTTATTTTTAAACAGTTACATAGAGCGAGAGCGATGTGCTGAACACATGCGAGAGAGAGGGTAATAGGTAAGAAAGAGAGTGAGCGAGACAGACGAGAGAGATGAGCGAGAGAGGGAGATTGAGAGATGGTGAGAGAGAAAACTGAGAGAGATTGAGAGGAACGGACGAGAGCGGTTTCTTGCACCGTCTCTCAATCTCTCTCAACTCTCTCTCTCTCTCTTATGTTCTGTGAGTCGGTCATCTTTATACTAGGTTTCTTCCTTATATCCTGAGTCATCGAGCCCGGTATGACCCGTGCTACAGTGTCATGCCGAGCATTGCTACTCATCGTGTCTGATTCTCGAGTCCGATATGACCCGTACTATAATGTCGTACTACTCCAGCACAACCCACTTCATACTAAATCGGACTTTAGATCGAACTATGTCACCGTATCTCAGACTGTCCCGAATGCTCACCTCTATTTATAAGTTGCGGTACTAGTAAACTTACAGGGCCCCTTGAACGTCGGACAACTTCCCCACCCTTTCTCCACCCATTGCAACCTCCTCTGTTCCTGGCTCCTCCCCTGTCAACTCGACCCATGGGACCTTCCCGCCGTCGCCAGCTCGCCCTCCTTCTGCTGCTGTCGTCCATCTCCGTCTGTTTATTCCTCCCGCCCATGCGCGCCCAGTCTACCACCTTCACCAGCACCGTCAATGGCAGGGAGTTCACAACCTTCTCCTTCCCCGGGTTCGACAAGACCCTGCTGCAGCTCCCCGCCAACCTGACGTTCTCGAGCAACTCCAACGTCAACCAGAACGCGCTGCAGATCACACCGGACAGCATCAACAACGCCAGTGTCTACCTCGTGAACCAGACTGGCCGCGTCTTCTTCGCCTCCCCTTTCACGCTCTGGGAGACCAACTCATCCAGCTCCACCAGCAACAACAAGTACGTCGCCTCCTTCTTCACCGTGTTCAAGGTCAACCTATTCCGGGTGAACAGCAGCGTCCCGGGGGAAGGCTTCGCGTTCGTCGTCGCGTCCAGCGGCGACGTCGACCCGCCTCCCGGCAGCGACGGCGGCTACCTTGGCCTCACCAACGCGTCCACCGACGGCAACGCCACCAACGGGTTCGCGGCCGTGGAGCTGGACACGGTGAAGCAGCCCTACGACCCCGACGATAACCACGTCGGGCTCGACGTCAACGGCGTGAACTCACCCTACGCCAACTCCCTCACCCCCTTCGGCATACAACTCGCGCCCAATGACACCGGCAACAACAACAACGGCAATTACATGGTCTGGATCGACTACAACGGAACGTCGCGGTATGTGAGGGTGTACATGGCCGCGGACGGGCTCCCCAAGCCGACCACCGCCGTGCTCAACGCGTCGCTGGACCTCTCAACGATCCTCCTCGGCAAGAAGGCTTACTTCGGCTTCTCGGCATCCACCGGCGGGCACTACCAGCTCAACTGCGTGCTTATGTGGAACATGACGGTGGAGAGGCTCCAAGACGGCAGCAGCACCGCCAAGAAGGCGCTGTCCGTCTGGAAGCTCGGGGTGAAGGTAGGCGTGCCTTGCGCCGCCGCCCTGGCGCTCGGGCTGTTCGCTGGCCTGTACATCAGGAAGAAGAGGAAGAGGGTCGGGGACGACCCGAACTCGGTGTTCAACAACCCCATCGATCTGAGGAGCATCCCGGGGGTGCCCAAGGAGTTCGACTACAGGGAGCTGAGGAAAGGAACCAACAACTTCGACGAGAAGATGAAGCTGGGGCAGGGCGGGTACGGTGTCGTGTACCGCGCCACCGTGCGCGGGGAACATGGCCGGAGCATGGAGGTGGCCGTGAAGCAGTTCTCCGGGGCCAACACCAAGGGGCAGGAGGACTTCCTCGCCGAGCTCAGCATCATCAACCGCCTCCGGCACCGCAATCTCGTCAAGCTCGTCGGTAAGGAATTACTTCCTCTGCTCATTTCGCATCGTTCTTGCTCAGCTCTAGCTATTAATTTTCTGTAATCTGTTTTAGCTTCGTGCTCTGATCCATTCACAGTGTTCATTCTTAGCTCGATCTAGTTTTAATGTTGTTTCGATTTGGTTTAGTTGTTCTGAACTTCTGATTAAGAACCGATTGGCTTTGATCTTCTGTAATTTTCCATGTGGGAGAAGCTTCTTTTTTCTTTCTTTCTTTTTTTTTTTTTGGTGGGGGAACTATTTCGTCAAGAACATCATTGCTAAACGCCAATCAAAATCGTAACACTAACACGGGACATCATTTAAATTTTTTTCTTGTTCTGGTTTATTACCTTTACACTTAGTACTCGTGAAGCCGTGAATAAGACTGCATCCAAGTGGTCACAGTTATGTCAGTTCTTATTACGTGCTCAACAACAATTTTCTTGGATGGTTACGTGAAAATGAAATCTTCCAGGCTGTCGGAACAGTTTTCTAATCAAGGGTCGTTAATGCCTAGTAAACGACCGTTAAAACAGTAAAGGCCCTCTACTCATTATGTTTATGAATATTTCAACGTTTGTCCATTTTATTGAGTTGTTTATTTAGTTTAACAGTCATTAATGTTTAATAGGCTCATCTTAGCAAGCCATTTATTTGGATAAAGTTACAAGATTACTACTCCCACAAGTATAGAAAAACTTGACGTTGAAGCGTTGTGCACTGTGCTTCTAAAAACTTGACGTTGGAGTAGTATGGGGCTAGTATGGACATACTTACCCCTAATTAATGTGCATGGTTCCAACACAACAAAAATAAAATATGGGCTTCTAGCGTTCGAACTTGGGTCCCTGAGCATAGGCAAGGGCCCTCAAACCACCTATGGCTACGAGCATTTATTGTTAATTAACAAAATCCAAAGCTACTTATTAGGGGCATAGTAGGAAACTGGTGCTCTTATTACACTCTCTTTGGTATGTAAGATCTGGTCTAAAACGTCAAGTTTTTCAATACCGGTGGGAGTATATGACATGGAACATTATGATATATATATATATACCACTTTAACGAATGTATTATACTCTTTTATCACATTTGGTATACTTCAATAATAATTCTAAGATACTCCAATGCGATATATTTGAAAAAATTTCATTGAAGCCCTTTATTTCTACTATATATGTTTTTCTATATGTAAAAGAAGCGCATACACAAATTATGCTATAAAAAATGAACCGCGACGAAATTTTTCATGGAACTCACTTTGGAGTATCTTATAATCACTATTAGAATATACTCAAAAAGATAAAGAGGTATAACAACATCATTTAAATGGTATATTTAGAGTGGGAGTACGTACTCCCAGGAGTATGGAACCATTTTCCTATATATATATATATAGAGAGAGAGAGAGAGAGAGAGAGAGTATACTCTAATACTGATTATAAGATACTCCAAAGTGAGTTTCATGAAAATTTTCATTAAAATACACGCTTTATAGCATAATTTGTTTACATATTCCTTATACATATAGAAAAAGGGTATGTAGCAAAAAAAATAAAGGGTTTGATGAATTTTTTTTAATCATGTTGTATTGGAGTATCTTAGAATTATTATTGAAATATACAGAAAGTGATAAAGGAGTATAAAACGTTTATTTAAGTGGTATATTAGAGGTAGGAGTGTGTACTTCCGGGAGTACGACAAAGACATATACATATATCTCGGAATTTTAAAAAGCAAAATTATTTACAAGGTCTTTTATCGTATAAACACTAAAAAGTGAGATGACCGTATGTTAACCATTTATCGTTATTTACATCATTGGTGGGAAATGTCAAATGCCGTTTATAAATTGACAACAGTACGTAATTTTTCATAGGTCCAAATCAGAGGATAACGATGCGAGAGCGATACTACTTGCAATGATCTATCTAGAAAGCAGTACAGAATTTCGTGCTAATTACACCACGTAGGCATTGGGGGGAAGACTATTTAAAAGTTGACCGCGTCAGTTGGCACCTAAAATACAAAATTAAACCAGGACTTCGTCTCGTAGTAGTGAAGGTTTTGCTTATATGATTTGGGATTCGGATCATGATTGAATCGTGAGAAATGTAGTATAATATTGCGAGTGTTGACATTTTATAAGAAAAATTGGCTAAGAGCCCTGATATTTCATTAAAGGAGGACATCAGCCACGCTATAAGCATACACCCACACACATGCTCACTCCCTCGGCTCACGAGCGCCCACGTCAAGCGGTGCTCGAATGCGGACGGCCTAGCGCGCTTCACGCACTCCTACGGTCTCACCAACCAAGCAAAGCTCGGCTCTCGCGCGAGTAAACATTTTGATAATGCAAAATCTGACCTCATTTTCACTTGATCAACTGGTTCTAGAAGAAAAAAAATTGTACGTGCCGGACAAACACTCATCTCTGACTCTTGAACAGCTGGGTTGATGGAAAACTATTTGATTCACTATTTGTTTTTTATATTTCGTAATGACAAGCAGTTTTTCTACGTGTTCTTGAAAAATTATGATCAAGCAAGTAGTGAAAAAAATTGGACGACACATTTGCAGGTTGGTGCCACCAAAATGGTGTTTTACTGCTGGTGTACGACTTCATGCCCAACGGCAGCCTGGACAGGCATCTCTTCGGCGGCCCCGACGCCCCGATCCTCAACTGGGAGCAGCGTTACAACGTCGTCGCCGGCGTCGCGTCCGCCCTGAACTACCTCCACCACGAGTACGACCAGATGGTGATCCACCGCGACATCAAGCCGTCCAACATCATGCTGGACTCCGCCTTCAACGCCCGCCTTGGCGACTTCGGCCTCGCCCGCGCCCTTGAGTCCGACAAGACCTCCTACACCGACAAGATCGGCATCCCGGGGACGCTGGGCTATATCGCGCCGGAGTGCTTCCACACCGGTAAGGCGACGAGGGAGTCGGACGTGTTCGGGCTCGGAGCCGTCGTCCTGGTGATCGTTTGCGGCCGCCGCATCTCCTGCAACAACCCCGCCGGGTGCAGCCAGCTGCTGGAGGCGGTGTGGAAGTACCACGGCGCGGGCCGCATCCTCGAGGCCGTCGACCCGAGGCTCACGGGCGAGTTCGACGAGGGCGATGCCGAGCGACTCCTGTTGCTGGGCCTCGCGTGCAGCCACCCGAATCCCGGGGAGCGGCCGAGGACGCAGGCCATCCTGCAGGTCCTCACGCGCTCGGCCCCGCCGCCGGACGTGCCGCCGTCGAAGCCGGCGTTCATGTGGCCCGCGCCGCCCGTCGTGCGCGGGGGCGAGGACGAGGACGGCGAGGTGTCGACATCGTGCAGCGGGGTCACCAGCACGGTGTTGACCCCATTGTCCTCATACTACGCGTCGTCGTCGGGGAGGACCCAGAACTACCAGGTCAGCAGAGAGCACGACGTGGCTGAGAGGGACGTGTCCAGTGTGTGAGGCGAGAGCTGGCTGAGCGGGACGAGTCAATGGCTCACGTGGGAATAACGCCGGTCAGGTTTTTTAACCGTCGCATTCACAAGACCAGACCGTGGAGTTGGTGACAACTGACAAAACTGACAACGAAGTTGCAAACTGGTAAACAAAATAAGAAGTGAACAATGAGCATTGCGCATGGTGTGGTGTTCGCATTAGAAAGCTTTTCATTTCCTGCGTTTAGTAAGTAGTGCTAGGTAGTAGACAGCTTTTATCTGCGGTGTTCGTTGATTGCCTTTTGCCTTTGCTGCCCAGTTCCGAAGCTAATAGTGCTGTATATAAATAGCCGCTTGAAAAACTTGTGTTTGGTTTGCCGCGCTAATCAAGTGTGCACACACACGGGGAGCATCCGTTCCGTGACATGCAATGTTGTAAACTTCAACTGGGCCGTAAGATGTGGTAGCAGAATGTTGACTCCCATCTTGCTGACTTCATTCGTTTCTGGCGGCTGCCTGTTGTTGTTCCTCTCCTCTGGCAGAACAATCTGAAAAAATGAAGAGAAAGGAACTTGTCACGAGGCCAAAGCCCAATTTATCACCAAGGCCGAGAGCGACGTTGGTGTGCTGCATCCTGCATTCCTGCCTCCTTTTTTCTTGAGTCAGTGCAAGCTCCATGAATGGACCTACCTGGGCGTAACCTCAACGGGCCCATTGAAGATTCCACCTCTCCTTCCCAGAACTCTTTGATCCAGATAAACTGCAGGACTGAAGCCTAACGTTGCTTCTATCTTGCAAATCTGCATCTACTACAAGTAGGTGGGCTTCAAGCTCAACGGCCTCTCCTGTTCTTTTCGTTGTTCTTCTCTGTGCCAGACTGCTAACCAAACGCCCAAACCTTACCTGGTGTACTCGGGTAACGGGCAAAATGGGAGACCTGATGACGATGACGCTAGTCAGGGTCCAAAATCTCGCCAAATATTTCTCAAAAGACTCAAATCTCAGCCCAAATTTCAGTCTTCGGCCGAGGCCAAGATTCCAAACCTCAACAGGATTAAAAAAAATTAAAATTTTTAGATTGTTACAGAGATTTGGGATTTTTTAGTAAGATTTTAGGATTTTTTTACCAAGATGATCATAAACTCGATTGGTTTTTATATTTGTTTGACCGAATTTAGCATTAAATTTTGTGGCAAATTATAGCGCCTTTTATGAAAAATTTGCAGAGAAATTATATATACAAATTATGTAATCATAAACCCTAACTTGAACCTAACCATAAACCATAAACCCTTATGTTATGCAAATATGTTAACTACAATTCATGTTAACTACAATTTTTAGGATGGATTGGATATATCAAAATTTTGGGGATTTTGGGATTTTTCGGCAAGATTTTGATGTATTTCGGTGAGATTTCAAGTTTTTTGATCAAGATGATCGCTAATTCGACTCATTTTCATGTTTATAGTATTAGATGTAGCACTAAATTTTTTGTGTCGAATTGTAATATTTTTTTTGAACATATGTGAAAATTTTGCAAAAAAATATACTCTCAACTATTGTTGTGGTATCGTGAAGCTTTTACTATAGTAGATCCGTTGTTGTTTTTTTTAGTAAAAATAGCCCCGGTCAATCACTTATACGAAAATAGTTGCCATGCTTTGGAGAGTGGCATCTGCAATAGCTCATGATGATCTCGCTGCACATCGTACACCTGTACACCGAAGATTCATGGGTCTACGTGTACCTCCCGCGCGGCCGCCCCAGCCGTCCAGTCGCCCTCGCTACCGCATACCGTGCGCGGAAGGCACCGACGCACCGTGCTAAGCCCGCCTGCCTTTCCCACTCGGCCGGACAGTCCGTGTAGCCGAATTCTTCCGCGCTCCGTGACAACAGCAGAGCATATGACATACATCACCTACTAGATTATTTACATTCAAATATAGGGTTATTTCTCTAGAACTGATTAGATGGAAGCTATTTTTGGAAAAATAAACAACTGGCTGCTACAATAAAAGCTTTTTTCCTCTTGTAATCAATTTTGAGTCAATCATGCATGTTACTAGGAATGTTTTGGCGTGTAATCATGAGGTTAAAATTTCAGTGAAATTTGGGATTTGAGACGGTAAAATCAAATCTGCAAACCAAATTTAAAAATTTTTAAAAAATTGAATTTGCTACAGTAATTTCGAAAATTTCGGGCAAACCTTTCAGGTTTTGAAACCAGATTTTAATGTTTTAGAGCCGGATTTAACCAGAATTAGTCCAATAACCCTTAAAAAAGTCATCTTACATGAAAATTTGTTGAAAACAATTTTTAAGACATTTTAAAATTTAGGCAGAAATATTTTCAGATTTTTATAAAATTGTAAAAGCTTGATAATAATCTAAAAAATTTATGATACCATATTTAGAAGAGTAGCATCATACAAAAAAATTCAAAATAATTGAATTTCATCTGTTATCTTTAAAAAATCAAAAATAGAATGGATATAATTGGGACGATAAACTTGTTAGATTTTTATAATTTTTTTTGAGTGTGATCATGATCTAAATTTTTTATGACAGATTAATAATTACCTCAGTACCATTCTATAAAATTTTTAAAAAATTTAAACCTTTTTTGTTTGGTCAATAAAATTTATAAAACCATTAAACTTCGTTTGTTATACTATATTGCAAAAACCAAGAGTGAAAGAACATAAATGTTACTGTGCCTTGTAAGAATTTTATAAATTTACTGGAGTGTGATCATGATTCAAAATTTTTATGATATCTTAAACACTTCCTTATCACTCTTCTGTAAAATTTTCACAAATTTTAAACCTTCTTTTATCGCTAAAGCAAATCTATGTATTGATTATCAGGCTTTTATCACCACGTAGCACTTTCAGAATTTTTGGAACTTCTTCAAGTATGATAATCATATAAAACTTTTATAAAAATATTAGTAATACATCAGGACCTTCCACAAAAATTTCCAAAATTTTCTGACGTGGTTTGAACTATTTTTCATTTTGTTCAAATTTACCGGTAATACTTTTATCAGGATAGTAACACTACCCGAATCTTCAAAAAAATTTGAATCTTGATCACCATCCAAAAATTTTATGGAAACATTAGTGATTCATCAGCATCATGTGCAAAAAATTTCAAAATTTTCTAACATTTTTTATACCATTTTTCATCCGGTTCAAACTTGCCGGTCAACGTTTCATCTGAATAGTACCAATGTTTAAATTTTTAAAAATTATACATACCTGATAATCATCTGAAAATTTTATAAGAACATCTTTAATGTGTCATAAACATTCAAAAAAATTCAAAATTTTTTGACATCGTTTGAATCATTTTTTGATCAATGCAATTTTGCTAGAAATTTCACGAAGCTGAAATTTCGGATTTTTGGCCGAAATTTCAGAAATTTTGGTAGAAAAAAACTGGATTTGAACTTTTCTTTTTAAATTTTGAATGGATTTCATCCGAAATGCCAAAATTTCACCGAAATTTCGGATTTCTGTCATGGACGAAATTTTATTCAAAACGAAATTTTGTTCCTTGGATACGCCGTGCGCGTTGTTTTTTTGGTAGAAACAATTTTATTTTTTTCGACGGTGCTTTTTTTTTAAATTGTCTAAAAAACGCGTGAAACGGTTGAAAAGATATAAACGTAATTACGGTTTTTTTTGTATTTATCTGGGGTCCTTTCATGTAGGATCCGTGATTGCGCTAAAATGAAATGTTCTTTTTGTAAAAAATAGTTAGAATGATCTAAACGTAATTACACTCTTTTTTTGCATTTATTTAGGGATTTTTCACGAAAGTTTCGCGATTTTGCTTTCGCGAAAGATTCACGATTTTGCAAAACCGAAATGTCCTTTTCATAAAAAAACACTGAAAGGACTTACATGTAATTAATTTTTTTAGGGGTATTCGCGGAGGGAGGACACGAGGCACGCAATGCTGCGCCCGGCAAAACAATTTGACCCAATTTTTTTCTACAAAAAATACAATTTCGTTTTTCTCGGCGATGTTTTTTTTTAAATTGGCCGCGATTGCGCTAATCGAAAGATCATTTTCGTGAAAAATAGGTGAAATGATCTAAACGTAATTATGTACTTTTTTTGCATTTATTTAAGATCCTTTCTTGAAAAATTTATGATCTTGCTTAACCAAAAAGTCCTTTTTGTAAAAAATCGCTGAAAGGATTTAAATATAATTACTAATTTTTCTGAGGAGCATTCGCGGAGGGACGACATATGGAATCGGTCTCTAGCTAGAAAACCTAAGGTTTAGTATATGGAAAAATATCCTGTGCAATCAGACAGGCTGGTGAAACCACGGTGCAACCCAACTAGCAAAAGTTTCAAAAAATTCTGAAAAAAATCATGGATGTACATCTCAGCTTACCCCATCTACATATAAAATTTCATGATCAAATTCGTCCTGTGCTAGAAGTTACAAAAAGACAAAGTTGATCATGAGCAGTAACAATACTTGTTCATGATCAACTTTGTCTTTTAGTATTATTCATGATCAACTTTGTCTTTTTGTAACTTCTAGCACAGGACGAATTTGATCATGAAATTTTATATGTAGATGGGGTAAGCTGAGATGTACATCCATGATTTTTTTCAGAATTTTTGAAACTTTTTCTAGTTGGGTTGCAGTGGTTTCACCAACTCTCTGGTTGCACGGGATATGTTCCTTAGTATATAGTATGATAAGATATAATATGATATGATACGATCGAGAGCACCTCCCTAACATGGGAAGCTGTTCACCCAGTACGCAACTCACGCAAAAATTCGACCTCAACCGCTAGTAATTACGCATGCATGCAATGTGTTTGGCAGGATGGGACCGCTGCACTAGGAACACACGGGCCGAGCCAGCCGCGCGCGAGCCGAGCGGAGAGGCGACGTGGCAGTGCTCCCAAGCCGTGCAAGGTTGTAAGTTCAACCTTCATTAGTTATGGTTTTGGTGTTAATGACAAATCTAATCTTATGTTAATGACAAATCTAATCTTGTGTTAATGATAAATCCAATATTGAGTTTATCCCCTAATGCGATAGTGTTATTAATGACAATCTTATATCGAGACTAACATGTTTGTTTAGAATATCTTTGTTTAGTCTCATCGCATTGAAAAATGAAAAACTTAGAGGTATGTATGCATATTCATTATAGTATTAATTACATACTTTGGATTCAAGTTAAAGTATGAATGTCCCGTTATATTAACCACAAATGTGCATCATGTTTCTCAATCTATATATTACATGGATGCACATATTTAGGGGAGTTTGTAGTTTAACTTGAAAGTCTCTTTGTATTGATCGATTCGTTGTTGACACATATAAGGATCAAGACAAAGAAACTAAATCCTTGAGTATATATTTGAATTGCCTAGTTAAAGTATACTTATGGTAATATAGGATATACTCCAATATGATCAAATTGAATATGTGCATATTATATCCAAGTCAATCATGTCTATGCACATATACATGTGGGATGTATTCTATAGTTGATGATTTAGAGTAATGATCATTTCCATACAATTTACATATAATGGATCATTACTTTTCATCAACGTGAGTATATGAAAACTTGTGTAGTTGATATATACTCATATCAATTTAAATGATAATTTAAATTGAGTTCATTTGTCTCATTAATCATTAAAGAACACTTCATCATGTGTTGATGGTGCTTTGTGATTAATTAAGGACAAATGAATAGTTCTTAAGTATAATAAAGCATGAGTTGCATTATTGTACTTAAGACACAATTAAATCATTTCAATTGATTTAGGTTGTGCTCAATTGATCTAAAGGCATCCATTATGTGTTAATGGAGTGCAAGAGATAATTGAGACAACCATGCATCTTGGACTAACTATTTTATGAGTTGTGATTGAGTTAGGTCCAAAGATGGATGAGAACGGGACAAGGACGGCATCATGAGTTGATGGGCGTCAAGAGTGGATCCCGAAGAGGAGTCGAGTAGAAATCCCGGGGGAGTATCAAAGTGATGATCATAAAGACCCCAAAGGGGATTGCTTGCGCGCGGCGGCAAAGGTATAATTAGATAGGCTAAGGACTTTATAGTCTTTGAGTCTAAGGTTTTTATCGCCGTGCTATTAAGAGGGGTCGTTCCCTAGCTTGAGCTTCATCATGTGTTGGTGATCTCAATCCGCGTTCACTCAAAGCTCAAATCTTATTTGATTTGGTCTTTGCATGAGGGTTAACCATTTGGCATGTGTTGCGAATGGGTTAAACTTATACTTAGTTGTATTTGGTTTTCGCATAATGCTTTGATTTGCATGTGTTGCAAATAGGATAAGCTAGTGCGTTGGCTTTTGCATGAAGTTCACTTTTGCATGTGTTGCATTAGTTAAAGCTTCATGCTTTGGTTTCGCAAAACATCTTTATAAAACCTTGGTGTTGCTTGGAGCTAAGTTTTGCATGTGTTGCAAAGGAGAGCTCAAGCATGATTTTATGTTGTGTGTTTGTATGGAGCTAGAGGCTCGCATGTGTTGCAGTAAAGAGCTCATCTGATTGAAATAGTTTTGGTTTGAAGTTTGGTTTAGTGTTGCATTGAACTAGAGAATTGCATGTGTTGCAATTAGAGAGTTCATGCATCTTGATTGATGTTGCTTGGGCTAGACTTTTGCATGTGTTGTAAAGAGTAGTGCTCAAGCATGAAATATGTTTATTGCGTTATTTGCAAGTTAGTTGTCGAATAAACCGAGGTTTATGAGTCCGAATTCGAGAGCATGTGAGTGGGGCTTGCAGCGGGTGTTGGCAAGTTGACCGGGTCTTGTGTTGACCTTCACATGGCTAGAGGATTAATCTCATAAACTTCGAGTTTGATTTGTATCGTTTTGCAAATAGTCTTTGAGTTGGTTGCGAAAAGTGTTTTCGCGATTTGGTTGAATTCTTTGAGCATGAGCTAATTGGGTGCAAATGTGTTTTGCACGGGTGTATGATCATGTGTTGATCATCCTTGAGGCTCAAAAAATTGCATTTGGATCTTCGGAGAAAAAGATCAGGAAGATTCAGGTTGTTTACGCGAGGCGGTGTGGCCAAGCCTGGGCGGTCGGACCGGAGGTGTGTGGGCGGTCGGACCGGCCTGGTCCGGTCGGACCGTGCCGGCCGTCTGACCGCCCTCATGCTGTGTGTTTACTCCAGCGAAGCGTGTCGTCTTGGTGGCGTGGGGCGGTCTGGCCGCCGGTCCGTCAGACCGGCGAGGCGGTGCTAACCGCCCCGTCTTGATCAAGTTTTCGAGAGAAGTGGCGTCTTGGTGCTTTGTTTGTTTTGTGCTGTTGGTCGACGCCTTGGAGGTCAGTTGGACCGGCCGTCCGTGGATCGAGTCGGGTGGTCGGTCGGACCGGTTTGTCTTGATTTTTCTGTTTGACCCCCAACGGCTAGTTTTCCTTTGTGGGCTATAAAAGGACCCCTTGGGGGTCTTGGGGGTAGGGTGGCTGGCATTATTGAGGGTGTGGGAGTTGTGTGCATGTGTTGCTCTTTTCCATTTGCATTTTGAGCTCAAGAGTGAAGCTAATTGCATGTGTTGCAATTAGTGAGTGGTTTGAAACCTCTTGTGCATGTGTTGCACTTGAGGGAGGCCTTGTGCATGTGTTGCACTTGGTGATCACCGAGGAGCGCATTCGTTGTGCTGATGAAGTTCAAGCGGAGGGCGGCTTGTTACTCTTGGAGGTTGCCGACTCCTAGACAGCGTGGCGTCGTCTTGGGAACTCTCGAGGTGTGAGAAGCCCGGCAAGTTTGTGAAGGTTCGGGTTGAGCCTCTGCGGCGTGAAAAACCACGACTAGTGGAAAGAGGCGGGTGCTCGGCGGGGCCGGTCCAAGTGTGGGCTAGCCTCAACGTGGACTAGGGAGGCAAGCAAGTCTCCTAACACCACGGAAAAACATCGGTTGTCCCTTGTCTCTTTACATTCAAGTATTTACCTTTTGCATATTTATCAATTGCTTGAATGTATTAGAATTGCATAGTATTAATTGATTGATCAATTTAGCAATTCTAGTTTAGAGACATAATTTAGATAGTGCACATAGTGAGCCTAATTGATTTAGGCCTTAATTGTCAAAACCAAGTTTATCGCTTCCGCATATAAATTGATTAGGTTTTGACTTAGGGGTTGATTAGAGCGAATTGTTTAGTGAGCGATTAATTTTGTAAAACGCCTATTCACCCCCTTTAAGCGCATCCTCGACCCTACAAAGGTTTAATAAATGTATATGACTAGGAAGGTAAGCGCGGCGCACGTCGCGCGCGTGAGCGGAAAACGATTCTCTTTTTTTTTTGAGAAAAAATAAATCGAGTTGTATTTTCTATTTTTTTGGAGAGTCTTTCTATTTTTTCTTGGGAAAATTAAACAAGATGTTTTTTTAAAATCATCGTAGGATCTTTATACTTTTTTTTAAAACAACGTAAAAATAAACAAAGACGTAGCTTATAAATCTTCGGATCTTTTTTTGTGGTGACACTCGGACACTCTCTAAGGTCCTGTAACCTCTCAACTTTAATACATAGTATATATTTTCTCGGGAAAGACGGAGAAAGGATCTTCTTTTGTCGAATTTAACACTCTATACGTTCAACCGTCAATAATACATGCATCGAAAAAAACTATAGATCGAATTGAAAAAAACTATAAAGATACAACCGTACACATATTTCTCACTCCGGAAAATAGCAGAAGCCGAGTTACGGGGAAAAATATAGAGAGATAGAGCTGTAGAAATATCTCTTTCAACGAATTATTTGGAAAATATTGGAGACCGAGGTGGGAAAATAGTTTAGAGGAAAAAGGGCGAAAAATTATTAGAGATGACAACCTTGTTTTGTCGAGCCTAACACTCTACGTGTTCACCGAGTAATAATACATGTTGTAAAAAATATCAGAGATCGAGATGTAAAATCGCGCTGGGAAAAAAGTCTAGAGATAGAGCTGCCCACATATTTACGGTGGCGAAAACATTTTTTCGGAAAAAGCGGAGAAAGGACCTGGGCGTAAGGAGCAAGAGCCTATTTGTTACGTTTTTGGACTGTCATTATCTGAAAAATTAGAAAATGGCTTATCCTCGATTTGAATTTAATGGGAGTTTTTTTCCGTAAAATGGCGCACGAGGGACCCGAACGCGATTAAGAAAAAAATATTTTGCACTCACAAAAAATCACGAAGGACCTATTCGTAATTTACAGGGACCTATCCGTAATTTGAAGAAACGGATGGAGTTTTTCGCAAAATCACCAGATGATGACGTGGCGCGCCGTCCATCCGGGATTTTTCCCAACTATATGTAGGTGATGATGAGGTCCAAGGACTGAAAGAATAAAATTTACAAAATCCTATTTTTGTTGGTACCAATGAAAAACCATCTGAAAAGGTCATGCAAACAGCATTAGTCGGCTAAAATGGTTCCTTGACTAACTAGTTTGATTTGGGAGGGTATTTTATGTGAAAATGCTTAGTATTTTGTTTGCAGGTAGATAGAAAACGTAAATAAATATTTGCATGATTTTTTTAATATTTTTTAAATTTTTAAAAGACTCGTGAAATCATTTCACAGGGGTTGAAAAGGCCAAAATTTCCATCATTTTGATCGAAATTTCGATTCTATCGGCCACAAAAGTATTGGATTTGAAATTTAGCTTTTGAATTTTGATCAAATTTCAACCAAAATTCTTAAACCTGAGATGTGGTCTCAAAACAAAAGTTGTAACCTTCGTACTAATAGCAATAACCGTCATTAATTCCAAGAAGACACGACCACCAGTGTATCTAAGGGTGAAAACGGGCCGGATTTTATCCTTTCGATCTAGATCCGGATCTGGTCAGGACGGATTCGAGAAGGATTTTAGATATCCGGTCGGTTCCGGATAATTGAATTCAGATACCATATCTAATTCGAAGCATGCAGTATCCAAAAATATATAGATTGGGAACCGGATATTGGATAATAGACCATCTGGATATTCAGATGACTAAATCAGACTTAGGACCTAATCGAGCCCATAGACGACCTAGGTTGTCCTTGTCCGTGTCCGGCCGTCTGAGAGGCTGTTTGGGGGAGTTGTGCTTTAACTGTGCTTCAGCTTTAAGTCAAAAGTCCCCCAAACAATGTGATTGCAATGCAACTGGGAAATTAAGTCACAGGAAAAACACCTCTAAAAGTTGCAACTGTTTAGAAAAAACTTTTCAACTGTGACTTTGCTCGACCACCTCCCACCTCGCTCGCTCCGCCTCCTTGATCTTCACCGACTCATCTTGCCGCATCCACGTCATCTTCCCGCTTGGCCACCGTTGTGCTTCACTAGATTGTTGCCTCTCTGCTCAATCGACGACCATGGTCGAACAAGCGGTCCCTCAAAAGTGACACAAGAACTTCTGAGGGATAAGTGCAAGGATCTTCAACATTCACGAAGCCTTGTGGGTTTAATTTGCTTCTTTACACATGGAAGGAATGCGTGCAAAGTGGTGGCGAATACAAGGTTGGACCTAGTGTGCGAAGCAATTCAACAATAATTGAAAGCCAAGGGTTCGATGCCAAGGCGTGGGCGCGATGAGCGGTATAAAAAATCCGCAGCCGTTAGCTAGTTTCTTTATAGGCCAATAAACTAAAAGTAGGTTTTTAACCCAGCTGCACCCCAAATAGGCCCTCCCTTCGATCTGCTCAAAACCCTCCTCAAGACCTCTAAATCCCGGCTGGCCAGCTCGACTGCTCGAGTCCCTGATCTGATCTGCGTCTCTCGCCTCCCACCCCCCGGCGGCGGTGACAACGTACATGTTCGCGGCGTTGTAGGGCGGGCGCGAGCAGCGAATGATGAGCTTGGCAAGGCCGACGGGGAGGATATCGATCACGACTCACGAGGCCTGCGACGAGGCCGACGAGGAAAGGGGAGACCTTGAACGAGGTGGTGGTGGAGATCAAGAGTAGAAAGATGGGGATGGGGAGTCAGACGTGACCGTCACCAGCGACCTCAAGGGCCTTGAGAAGGAGGCGGGGTGCCGGGAGGAAGAGTGCGTGGAGGCGGAGGGACACAGCCTTGTCCAGCCCCCCAATGCCGCCCAGGTGAGTGGACTTAGCCGGCGTCTGCGGTATGTCGGTGCTCGCCGGCGGCGATGTGTATGTGGGAGCCATACGCACCGAAGGAGGCAATGCCTGAGGTGTCCTTCGCTTTCATTTGTTCGGTTTTTGAAATTGGGCTAAGGGCGGATTGAGATTGATTATCTGAGGTTGATCACAAATTGCAAGCTGTGGTTTCTGGGCCAGCTCGAGCTCGCGATCTGCGAGTTCTTCTTGCAGAGGTACCCAGGGAATCCCCTGGGCCAACGCAGGAGCGGGTGTTCGCGCTGATCGGGAAGAAGGTGCTGCCGAAATGGATCAAGGCAGCCAGCCTGCAGAATTTAGTGTTTCCTTACGAAACTTTGGATAAGATGATACGGAAGGACCGGGAACCGCTGGCCAAGTAAATGTGTATTTCCTTCCTCATATGCTGAAAATGTGCGATTGGAAATGTAGAATTAGAATTCTGGTTTGTAATAATGTATTGGGATAATGTGAGTAATCAGTGACTGGTGTGTGTAAACTGCAAAGGATAGTTGCAGTTATCACTTATCAGATAATTAGAATGTATTGTGCCAGGGATAGTTGCAGTTATCAGAATACATTCTGATACGGCCTTAGAATTTCTGTATTGCAACTAAAATAGCTTAACGCCTGAATGTTGCCTGTTGTTTAGATCTTGATTAATATTTTTCGCATGAGCTTGATCTGCATTCTGCGATAGTCCTGGCCTAATATCTTGACGATGATTTAGTGCTAGTTTGGTAGGAATCCACTGAACTATTTGTTAATTATTTTGAATGATACAATGTGCTACTAAGATCACGTACTCACATGATTTGATTGAACATACATTACTTTATATATACGTGTATTATTCATAAATTTTTATCTATATCCGTTATGTATCCATGTTCTGAATAACCCAAATTCGTATTTAAATTTTAAATCTAATAAATAATAAATTAGAATATAGAAAGAGCAGTATACGCTCGAATATGCACCGTTCTCATCTTTTAAGGGCATGTACAATAAGGCTACATCAACTTACTTTTAGTATGTCTACGTCAGATTTGTTCTACGTGGAAGAGTGAAAAAAGAGGAGAGATGAGAGAAAAGAGAGATAGCATTTATTTAGTAGTAAACATTACATAGAAGCATAAATATATTAGTTATGTATAAAAGAAAAGAGATAGCTAATGTATAATATCTAGAACTAATTTTTAAATATAATTATTATATAAATTGATTTTAATATTTATTTTATAATATAAATAAGAGATAAAGTAAACAGTTGACGCTCACGAAGGACCAGTGTCTTGGGATGCTGGCAGTACAAGGCCACAAAATGGGACCCTTGGTCAACTGGCACGAAGCCCGACGCGAGGTTGCCCAATGAGTACGCCCACGTCTGCACTTCGCAGCACGCAAAAAGCTAGGAGAGAGACGGGCCAACGGCCAACGGGAGAGAATTGTCCGTGAGAAGGCACCTATCGGCCTATCGGGACGCGGAACTGGTCATCTCATCACGTGCCGCGAATGCGCCAACCACTGCCAGTTTAGGGTCCACCTGCAGAGGCGTTGCCTGTTCCCTTCCCGTGTTCCTTACACAGGGATCTGTTTGCAACCTATGAATCTCGTAAAATCTTACTCCATAGAAAACAGTTTGTTCAGACGCTTGTCCGAAACGTATGAATTTTTCTCGTTTTGTATGAATTCTTGTGTTCCAAATGCGACCTTAAAAATCTTTCGTAAATCTTTCGTATTTTTTTAAGACAGACTTAATACAAACCTTGAATTAAATTGTTTTATATAAATTTTCTGCAAAAAATTATACAAAATTCCAATATTCCAAATGGAACCTTAGAAATCTTTCGTATTTTTTGAACAAGCTTAATGCATACCTGGACTAACCAAGGCCACCTTGTTTCGGCTGGGATTGGCTGGACCTCCTCCTTGTTGGTTCAAATCATGGGCGACCAAAGCACCTCTCTGACCGACCCGTGTCGCAATCCGCGCATCGGGCTGGTTCCACGTAGCATTAGCATGCGTTCGAGCCCTTTTCATGACAGCTAATGCCTCGCAGCTTCTCCCTACTTGAAGACAAAGGATTGCTCTCTGCTTTTTTTTTTCCTTCTTCTTCTTCAAAGTGACTGGACGCGCAAACGATGGTTGGTGATACATCATAGATTCGCTTCTTGTACTGGTAGTCACTCCTTCAATTGCATGCAAGTCGTCGTGATTTTTGAAACAACTCAAAGATTAGCGAGATCATAAATTTAATGATAACACACTTGGTTAAACCATATAAGAAAAGTAATTACCGTTCCCATTAATCATCAAGGCAACATATCTAAATAGAATTTCGTATATCAAAATCGTATTTATACAACATATTAATTACAACAGATGAATACAAGAAAAAGTTTACATATGATCTAAAATAAAGTTTTGAATGACTTTCAACGGACCGATCAGTATCTCTCGTTAAAAATGGTTCATCGGTACAAGAACCTATTTTTGTCGGTAATCATAGCTATACAAAAATAGTGCTAAAATATTACGCAGTAAAAAGATAAACTTCTATAAGATAAAAAGGTAAAGATGACACAGTTAAAAGGGGATGGAAACCAGAACCCCCTTAGTCCATTCTCCCCAAAGCCACCAAATGCAACCAAGCCACCAAGAGCAAGGCCAAAGCCAAGACCAGATCAAGGAAGCCAAGAGCATGGCCACCTCTGCCATCAACCCCACCACCGACCATACCATCTAGCGTCATCCTATCCCCATCATTTCCACATTCTAGGTAATCCCATTCATCTATCGACAAATGCTAGGGACATAGAGCACTTGTAGAGAACCAAAATAGACAATAGTTAGTACAGTAGTTACCCAATAGTATCAGGCGGATGGCAGCCACAAGGGTGGCGCCATGCATGCCCGACAATCCCACGTGCTCCCACCGTACAAGAGATCATAGGTATCGTTGCAGCACTACTAAACCCGAGCAGTCAACTCATGAATCATCATCAACCAACTCTCAAACTCAACATTCAAACCATGTAATCTCGCATAACAAAAATAATAGAGATCACTAGGAAAATGGGAGTATAAGGGGTGGAAATCGTGGAGGAGGAGGGCAAGGCGGCCATGGGCACGTGGGGAGGAAGTCGAGCGTGGGAGGTGCCAGCGCGAGCCAACGGAGGGAGACCGGGCAGGAGTTTCGGCGCCATAGAGGCAGAGAGGACGAGGCGTGAGGGGAATGAGAAGAAAGGGATAAGTATGGCTAGGGAAAAATGAAATGACCCTGCTAATGTTAAACCCACAAAATAATAATGACCCATTAATATTAATAATTAAAATAAAACAAAACTAAGGAGAAGAATGCCATCAGATAAATAGATAATCATCTCAATAACACTGATCATAGCCACAATAATTATAAACAAGAAAACCATACGACAAATCGAGACCGACCTCGGATGAAGCAATGTCCATCGTTACGTGATTTTCCTTTACATCACATCGCTTCATCCTATCCACACGCCGAAAGCATCGACCGACGTCCACTTCTCCCACGTATGGGCTTAGTCCCCAATATAAATTACAACTTCTACGATGGTTTGTATCAGACAGTTAATTTATAAACTAATACTAATCGGTGACACCACGAGGGCATACTTCTTGGCGTGGGCTCAACCAGAACCTTCACAAACTTCTTGGCTTCTCGCACTCGAGGCTCCGCGCGCGCAGCCGCCTCTGGCCAGTCTGAAGTCGGCAACCTCCAAAAGTAACAAGCCGCTCCTTCGCTCGAGACTACAAAGGCACAACGAATCGCTCCGGTGATCACCAAGTGCAACACATGCACAAGGCCTCCCTCAAGTGCAACACATGCACAAGGGCTCTCAAACCACTCTCTAATTACAACACATGCAATTAGACTCACTCTTAAGCTCAAGAGGCAAATGGAGAAAAGCAACACATGCACACAACTCCTACAGCACCAACACCTGTCCAAGCCCCCAAGGGGTGTATTTATAGCCCACAAAGAAAACTAGCAGTTTGGAGGCAAAATGGTAATCGAGGAAATTCAGTCCGTGGGACCTCGGCCGATCAGCCAAGCCCTCCTGAAAGGCTGAGATCGGGAAGCAGCCAGATTACAGCTTCAATCAAACCGCTCGGCACCAGATCGCCGCCTGGCCCGTCGGGGCCGGACCCGGCCGTCGCCGCCAACCGAACCAAAAACACACGCTCTGGAAAAATCAAGCCGCTCGGGGCGGTCCAACCACCCGGCCCAGGTCCAGCCGGACCGGCCGATCAACCGCCCATCTGAGACATCGCCACAAAAAAACACTCATAACTTTTTACTCGAACTCGATTTGGGTGATTTTTGATTCTATCACGAAACTTATCACGAGGGCTACAATCTCCACCCATTTTCATGATTTAAGCACCCATAGATATTTTTAAATATCACCAAAACCAAACTCTAAAATCTGATCATTCAAGTCTAAAATCGATTTTCAGAAATCTCTTTTAGAAAAACCAAAAACCATTCCTTGAGCCATAAGATGATCAACACATGATCATACACATGTACAAAACACATTTGCACCCATTTAGCTCATGCTCAAAAGAATTTAAACCAAATTGCAAAAACACATTTTGCAACCAACTCCAAATCTATTTGCAAAGCGTATTAAGCAAATCAAACTCGAGTTTATGAGATTAATCCCCCTAGCCATGCGAAGGTCAACACAAGATCCGGTCAACTTGCCAACACCCATTGCAAGCCCCACTCACATGCTCTTGGGATTAGGACTCATAAACCTCGGTTTATTACGCTGTGAACTTGTAAATAACTCAATAAACACATTTCATGCTTGAGGCACTACTCTTTGCAATACATGCAAAAGTCTAGCTCAAGCAACATCAAATCAAGGTGCATGAACTCTCTAATTGCAACACATGCAATTCTCTAGTCCCATACAACACCAAATCGAACTAACACCAAAACCAAATCTCATATATGAGCTCTCTACTTGCAACACATGCAAGCCTCTAGCTCCATACAAACACACAACATAAAATCATGCTTGAGCTCTCTCCTTTTGCAACACATGCAAAACTTAACTCCAAGCAACCACACGGTTTTTGAAAGATTGTTTTGCGAACAAAGCATGAAGCTTCAACTAATGCAACACATGCAAAAGTGAACTTCACGCATAAAAGCCAACGCACTAGCTTATCACTTCTTGCAACACATGCAAATCAAATCGAAAACCAAATGCAACCAAGCATAAGTTTAACCCATTACATAACACATGCCAAATGGTTAACTCTCATGCAAAAACCAAATCCAAATAATTTGAGCTTGAGTGAAGCAGCGGATTGAGATCACCAACACATGATGAAGCTCAAACTAAGAGACAACCCTCTTAATAGCACGGCGATTAAAACCTTAGACTCAAAGACTACAAAATCCTTAGCCTATCTAATTATACCTTCACTAGCACTTTTAAGCAATCCTTTTGGGGTCTTTATGATCTTCACTTTGATACTCCCGGAATCATCACTCGACACCTCTTGGGATCCACTCTTGGCGCCCATCAACTCATGATGCCGTCCTTGTCCCGTTCTCACCATCTCATCCATCTTTGGACCTAACTCAATCACAACTCATAAAATAGTTAGTCCAAGATGTATGGTTATCTCAATTATCTCTTGCACTCCATTAACACATAATGGATGCCTCTGAATCAATTGAGCACAACCTAAATCAATAGAAATGATTTAAGTGTGTCTTAAGTACAATAATGCAACTCATGCTTTATTATGCTTAAGAACTATTCATCGTCCTCCATTAATCACGGAACACCATCAACACATGATGAAGTGTTAGTTAATAATTAATTAAGACAAATGAACTCAATTTAAATTATCATTTAAATTGATATGAGTATATATTAACTACACAAGTTTTCATATACTCATGTTGATGAAAAGTAATGATCCATTATATATAAATTGTATGGAAATGATCATTACTCTAAGTCATCAACTATAGAATAAACTCCACATGTATATGTGCATAGATATAATTGACTTGGACATAATATGCACATATCAATTTGATCGTATTGGAGTATATCCTATATTGCCATGAGTATACTTATAACTAAAGCAACCGCTAAACAAGATTACACCACAAAACTTCTACAAAACCAAAAGAAATGAATTACTAATTATTCAAAAACAATTATTCTTCTTTCCAGTCCTAAACCAAGCCATGGATCGCATCAGATAGCCACGGATACTGTTGCGTCCGCATATCCACTAAGCAAAGAACAATGGAAGATCAAACATATAACCATTCATGCAGCAAACCTAAATAACCAATCAATCAACCACCGAGACACACATCGATCAAACTGCTCAATGCGACCACGCAGCTAATTCAATCCGAACTAAAAGTACTCTGAAATCGATGATATGTGACTCGTTCGGGGGGGGACACCAAGGGGACTCACCTATGTAGAGGGTGCGGCTCGGGTTACTCACCATGTGGAATGGATCTCGGACAAGGACAATGCCCTTGTAGTTGTGCCGTAACCAGGAGGAGGTAGCCAAAGGGAGGAAGGAGTCCATGCAACCCACGGGTAAATCAGGCGCAAGAAGAGGAGTCACACTGGTTAGGACTTGGGCGGATCAAATCTCACGGGCAGATCAAACAGCGGATGCCATTGAAGCCTGGAGGGTGGAGGTGGGAGTGACTAAGGTAGGGGCGAAGAGCGACGTAGGGCGACGGTGGGAGGGGTGGAGGTACGAGTGGACAACAACAGGGGGATCACGGTAGCGACATGTGAGTTGCGTGACGACGCCAGCATCGAACGGGGGAGGTTGGGACTTGGGAGTTAGGGTTAGGTTCCTTGTGCGACTGTGCAGCACCGAAGTAATGGACCCATGATGTTGTGGGCCAAACCATCAGATGGCACAAGTAATGGACCGACTAATGGGTTAGATGGGCCAGATGATTCGGATATCCAAATGATTTTTTTTCCAAAATATCCGAAAACCATCTCGAAATATCCCGATCCAAAGGATAGTAATATCCCAAATCTAGATAAAAATTCAAAACTTAATCCGAATCCAAAAATATATCTAAAACTGAATCTGAATCCGATAACTATCCGAATTCAATCCGAATACATTCGATCGGTCGAAAACTATCTGAACCGATTGCACCCCTAGTGCAAATAGTACGACATGAAAGGATGTTGTTTGTGAAACGAGTAGTACATGAGTTGATGATACAAGACATAAATAATAGTGTATAATTACTTTAACAGAAGCAAATGAAAATTATTTTCACGTATTTTCTATATTACTATTGATTATAGATGTAATAAACTCTACGTTAGTATTTAATGCTCGGTGTCATTTGCTATGGTTGGTACTACATAGCAGATATTCAAGTTTTGTTTGTGTTTTATGGTAACGGCATTGTTCGAGAGGGTCCATATGGGGTGGACTTTTCGAACTGCGAGCGAAAGGTGATTTGGGCTCTAGGTCTGATGGTGATGAGTTTGGCCGACCTCCGTAGGTGCGTGAGGAGTGCATTTGATGGAGAGACCATTCGAAAGAAGCTTATAATCGAGATAGTACATGTTAGAGTTGCGAGAGGTTCGATCAATTATTTGTGAAAGATGTGCAAGATCGCCAGAAACGCAATGCGGTGGGAATACATGCAAATTATGATGAACCCTTGGGTGAAGATACACCGTCGACCGATGATGTATGTTCGTTTTCCTGGATTTTAATCTGATCTTAATCCAAATTCACGGCCTCCTTTTAGGAGCCATCCTCTCAGCAAGCAATCCTCATGCATTTCACACTAGAAGCATGATTATATGGCTAGTGCTCCAACTTCAGTTAATTTTAGTCTTAAAGGTTTTGGTGCTCCTTCTCTATTTAATAGTAGTCCCGAAGATGATGGCACTACAACTCCTGTTAACACTTGTTCCTAAGGTGCTATATCCAATGGTTGGCCGATCTGTAAGTGTACTGCTGTGAAGTGAGAAAAAATTGACAATCAAAGAGGTAGACTTCTATAAAGTTGTTACATAGCATACGTACAAACCTTCCCCTTTGATTGTTAAATTTCTACACTACCTAGCATTGGATATAGCACTTTGGAAACAAACTTTAACTGGAGTTGTAGTGTCATCACCTTCGGGACTACTATTAAATGGAGTTGGAGCATCAGAATCTTGGAGACTAACATTAATTGGAGTTGAAACACCATTCTATGGTTATGCTTTTAGTGTGAAATGTGGTACAACGTTGCCGGTTTGCGGAATTACTATTTCTTGCACTCTCTTCCTAAATTACCATTTGTTGCACTCTCTTCCCGCGGGGCATAGGGCTATTCCTGCAAATAAATGATTAGAAGAGTTAAAAATAGAAAAAAAAATAAAATCAAAGCAGCCAAATACATCAAAAGTTCTAGGAAAGTGATCGCTTCACTCTTGCTCGAGCCAACAGAACCTCTGGTTCAGAGCCTCACAGATTGGTTGATTGCTACTGGACAATGCAGAGGATTTTTCTTCAGAGTATATTATCTGTACCAAAATAAGCAAAGTAATAAGTTTGTTCCGACTTGTCACGGGCAAACTCTGCCCTCTTTCTGGCCTTCCTTGACCAACAACAAATGATGACATTCTAGTTGCAAAGTTATATTCATGGGATATGTGCTTTCATTGGATCATACGTCTCCGTTCACAATGACGTCGATACTAGTATACTACAGTATCGCTTCTTAGACCTACGGCTGAGAACTCTTCACATTTGTAGCTCTCAAAAAATATTTTTTTAAACTGCCTTTAGTGAGACTTTTTTTATACGAATATGGCCTTTGGCCTGGGAATTCTACGTACGGGGAGTACGGCAAATACAATATCCTCGCATGAAGAGCACCCGACAAAGCCTAAAATTACAGGATGGTCCTTTCCTTACGAAGAGGCCATCGGAACTTCTGGATATTTTCCAAAAAGGCCCTTAGAATTCGTTGGAATTACATATTAGCGTGTTTATTATGTGGAAAGGACCCCAAAGCTTCCGTTCTTTACCGAGAAGGAGCTCGAAATTTCCTAAAATTACATATTAGTCCATTTTTTAAAGCCCACAAAGCTATTTTAGTACCCCGGAAATTCTAGTTTCCCCCGAAAAGGGGCCCAAAAAATAAAACTACATCATTGTCCGTTTTTCCCCGGAAATCCAATGAGATTACGAGATAGCCTAATTTTTTTCCCCTAAAAGCCTCCCCCAGGCTTTTTTCGTTTGTTTTTTAGCGCCCCATTTTTTTTGAGAGGCACTCAAATATTTGTGCAAGCCCTCCGAAACTTCCAAAAATTATTTTTAGCACATCGTTTTCTGTTTTCCTCCGAAAAGGGGGCCAAAAAAACATCATTGTCCATTTTTTCTTCGGAAATTCTCTGAGTAGCCTTATTTTTTTCCTAGAAGGCCCCCCCGAGACTTCTTTCATTTGTTTTTTGGCGCCTCATTTTTTGCGGAGAGGCACTCGAATGTTTGTGCAAACCCTCCGAAGCTCGAAGATTATTTTTAGCGCATCGTTTTGTATAGGGAGGTACTCCAATTTTTGTATGGACCCTTCGGAGCTTTCGAAATTTATTTTTAGCACGTCGTTACAGAGAGGCACTCTAATTTTTGCATGGACCCTTCGAAGCTTCCGGAATTTATTTTTTAGTACGTCGTTTTTTCAGACATTTGCTCAAAATTTTTTGAAATTATATATTTATCTATTTTTCTCCTATTAGTCCCCCAAAACTCACATGATTTTTTTTGCTTGGCTTGCAACGGTCGGTGTGGTGTGACACGGCGTGCATCGCGCCAACGTGTAGTCGAATCAACTATGAAAAGAGATAGAATTCTCTCTCTCTGTGGAGATTAGACGTGCTAACGGTAGTAGCACGTTATAGGGTTTAGGAAATCCTTTTGGATATTTGTCATGTGATTTCGAAGTAAGGTGGTGCTGACG
Source organism: Guadua angustifolia (assembly GCA_036346375.1). Taxonomy (NCBI): domain Eukaryota; kingdom Viridiplantae; phylum Streptophyta; class Magnoliopsida; order Poales; family Poaceae; genus Guadua; species Guadua angustifolia. Next base: position 9,927,651 of record CM070503.1, read on the forward strand.
TGTTGGATATGAACACAAGGACATCGAGGACGCAAAGCGAGTTGATTGCCGTCATCATCTGGGGCAATTCGATCCGATTACTGCTGCAGATGCAGCCTACACGCGAAAGCAGAGGTTAGGTCGAACTATACTAGGAGCCCGTTGTTTACAAGCACGAGGTCCCTTTTATGCCAGAATTATCTCCCTGACACAATTTGTCTTCTCTTAATCGTAGTCAAATTCTGCAATGCAAACGTCTAAACCAAGGTTCACAATATCAATATTGCGATAATCGATCGTATCGAGATTTTAAAAAATCAAAAAAATTTGATCGAAAATTGGTAAAAAATGAAAGTGTTTTGAAACCAATCCTTTTGAAGAAAAAATTAAAGAAATTGATTTTCATCAATAATCACTCCATATGTCTCGATAATCGACTGGAAATTTTGTGAGTAATTTTGTGAATTTGTGTTCTTTGGCGATCGATTTTCGCTCGACATTCACCGAAAATCGAGCGATATTTACATCGCATAAATTTTTCGATATTATCGTCACAATCACAGGTGAACAACTATATTTTGCAACAGTGTCACGTCATTGCAGAAAAAGACGTAAATATTAGGAACCTGCCAGTATATCGCGTGACACGTTGTCTTATGTTTCGTGGTACCAGTGTCACGAGTGAATTGTTTGTTTATTGTGTGATCGAAGCGCTGCGATGCGCTGTTGGCGAAGCTTGTTGTTCGGTCCGAATCAAACAAGCTACGGTAGAAAATCAGCACAATTGAAATTTAAGAAGAGTTGGGTGATCGTTTTTTTATATAACGGTGGCATCGCCGAAGCACGACGCGCATCTTTGGAGGAGGTCGAGCTGATGGACTACACATACTATGTGCAGAGAAACCCACGGCCTTCCTAGAAAGATCGGTGGTTACGTAATCACCATGTAAAATCGTTTCTGCAAACTCTCGCTGGAAGCGAATCCCTGCGTCCTACTGCTCGTCTTCAAGGCATGGAGCCGAGGGCCCGAGCCACTGTTGGTTCTTGTATGCAGCTGGACGTCCGTTGCCACACGCTTGCCTTTGTTATTCGTTTCTTCTAGGTTTTTTTTACCAATACGGCTACTAACCGAAGCTTATCTTCTGCCGTTAACCAATTTAAGGCTGGCAACTGCAGTGAAACGAGTGCGTAATCGCGGGAGCCGCATCAATCAACAGTAAGAGGTTCTGCAGCAAACAGATGGCAGAGAATACCACTCGTTTTGGTGGGGGCCGAACGCGCATTGCCGTGTTGAGTTGTGCTACGGACCGCGCGGAGCGGCAGTAATCAAATCACGCACCAGCCTTGCGAGGCCGGGAGCCATAAATCGGAAGCCAACCAAGGCTTAACAAGCCTTGACCTTTGCTTCGCGGTGCGGCCCCCATCGTCAGTCAGTCTCAGTGTGCGCGCGTCCGGAAGCATCCCTCCCACCACCGCCACCCCACCGCGGCCTCCCACACCGACAGATTCCCACACAAACCAGAAGAACCTCATCGCACCTTCCCCGGCTATTCCCCTCTCCTCCGCCACCTTCCAAATTCTTCACACCTTCCGTCTTTTCTCGCCTTTTCCATCCACCGATCTGTCTCGCGCTTTGCCCGTTTGCGAGCTGGAGCCGGTTCCCGAGACAGATAGCGAGAAGAGGGGATAAAAGCGCGGCACAGTTCGGCTGGCGCACCAGGCACCAGCTAGCGCAGCAGCCAGAACCGCAGCAGCGGAGGAGGGGAGGTGTTGCCGGCCGGAGAGCCGCGGCAAACCATGAAGAACAACGGGGGGAAAGACGTGGGAGGCGGCGGAGCGTTTGCCATCCCGTGCGTGGACATCAAATCGTTCGTGGCCTCGCTCGCCTTCCTGACGCTGTTCGTCGCATTGTGGCAGCTCCAGCCCTACGGCTCCTTCCTCATCGCGGCCCGCTCCTCCGCCTCCGCCGCCCCCTGCACCCTTCTCGCCACAACCGCAGCCGCCACAAGCACCGAGCTTCCCTCTTTGAACGTCACCACCGACACAGCCACGAACCCACCGGCCGCGGCTTCTGCAACCACCACCGCTGCCGCCGCCACTAGATCTGTCCCCGTGCGTCTGGCCAGGGTGGCGATGCCGGTGGACCCGAACAAGCGGGTGCTCCGGCCGTACGGCAGCGCGGCGGCGCTCTTCGTGCAGATGGGCGCTTACCGGGGCGGGGTGCGGACCTTTGCCGTCGTGGGGCTGGCGTCCAAGCCCACCCACGTGTTCGGCACCCCCTACTTCAAGTGCGAGTGGCTGCCCAACCCCAGCGCCGGTGACCCGTCGCCGCGCCCCGTACGGACCAAGGCGTACAAGATGCTCCCGGACTGGGGCTACGGCCGCGTCTACACCGTCGTCGTCGTCAACTGCACCTTTCCCTCCAACCCCAACGCCAATAACGCCGGCGGCAAGCTGCTCGTCCACGCCTACTACTCCACCACCTCCCGGCGCTACGAGCGCTTCGTCGCGCTCGAGGAGGCACCGGGGTCCTACGACGAGTCCCGCTTCAGCCCGCCGTTCCAGTACGACTACCTCTACTGCGGCTCGTCGATGTACGGCAACCTCAGCGCCAGCCGCATGCGCGAGTGGTTGGCGTACCATGCGCACTTCTTCGGGCCCAGGTCGCACTTCGTGTTCCACGACGCCGGCGGCGTCAGCCCGGAGGTGAGGGCGGTGCTGGATCCGTGGGTGAAGGCTGGCCGGGTCACTGTGCAGGACATCCGGACGCAGGCCGAGTACGACGGGTACTATTACAACCAGTTCTTGGTGGTGAACGACTGCCTGCACCGGTACCGCCACGCCGCCAATTGGACCTTCTTCTTCGACGTCGACGAGTACATTTACCTGCCCAATGGTCAGGCGCTGGACCAGGTGCTCAGCAAGCTCTCGGGGTACACGCAGTTCACCATCGAGCAGAACCCCATGTCCAGCAAGCTCTGCGTGCAGGATCCAATCAAGGATTACACAAGGTTTGTGTTTCCGTTTCCTCGTATGTGCTAATATTGGTTTCCTTATTCTGTACCTACTTTCATTTTATATTGGGAATTGCCATGTGTGCCGCCACGCGTCCTAAATTCAGCTCTATGCATCAGGAAAACAACGCATTTAGGTTTGGTAGCATTCCCTAATATGTCGGTGTTTGTCGATAGAACGTGCAATGTGTGATTAATCAAACAGACATTCCCAAAGCAGTTAAGTAAGTCAGCGGTTACTTGTTTACGCAATCTTTTGATTAACCGGTCAATGTGCTGTTTCATTTCGACCTTGCAACCTTGATGTAAGCTTGGTTAGTTCTCCTTGGTCAAATTGAGTCCTTAATGACAACATGAGATTGACCCTTTTTCCGTTCTTCAACTTTCACAATTGAGCTAAAAATCTATGTAAAGAATCATTAGATTTCAACAAACAAAGGTCATTGCCTACTGACCATACTATCTCTGAATGGCAAGTGACCATAATAAGATTTTTTACTGTGTTTTGTATTACAAGTAGGAAAATGTTGCAACGATGAAAATTTTCAAGATTCATTAATTATGAGAACAAAAATGTGCCACTAGCAGGTGCCTTTTGCTGATAGAGCCAGTTTAAGTTCTTTATGAAGATAGCTCTATTCATAAAGTCAAAATTTTGTGCAATTGTGCTAGATATTTTCCATGTACATTTTGCACGAGAACAGTTTGATGTTGATTGGTTTGTAGATTATTTGGTTGGCGCTTTACCGCTTCGTGCTAAAACATCTTATATGTGTTCCATTGATATGCAGGGAGTGGGGGTTTGAGAAGCTTGTTTTTCGTAACTCAATCACCAGAGTTCGGCGAGATCGCAAATACGCGATCCAGGCCCAAAACGCATACTCCGCTGGCGTGCACATGTCACAAAATCTCTACGGGAGGACAACCCACAAAACAGAAAGCCTGATCAGATACTATCACTACCACAACTCCATCAATGTCATGGGAGAGCCTTGCCGGGAATTCGTGCCGCTACCGGTCAATGGCAGTAAGTTTATGTTTGAGGGGATCCCTTATGTATACGATGATAACATGAAGCGTGTGGCAGGAGAGATCAAGCGCTTTGAGAAGGAAACCATTGGATCAATTCATACATAGCAACTGAATGCTTCTGGTACATATACATCTGATATTCTCTAGGATGCCTGGTTTCATGTCGAACTCAGTCAGCTCACTCTTCTGCTATTGTGTGCCACAGCATTTGGCCGAGGTAAGAAGAGGGAAGAGTCTCTTAGGGGGTGGTCCAGTTGGTGTGAAGTTTTGGTCTTTCTTGGCATGCTCTTCTTTACAGAGTACAGACTACGAGGGCACTGCTGTTTCCGTATTTTCCTCTCTTACTTTCCTGCTTATTCCACTTCTGTTTATGGATCTGTGTAGACTGATTATGTTGGCTTTTACTAGATTCTTTCTTATCCCTCCGGGGTTTACATGAAAAGTCAATTTGGATTGGATATTTCGCTTTTGTATTCCAAAGCTTGGCAAGTGATCACTGGTAACGGAACTAGGGGTGGCAACGGGAAAATCCCCGTGGGAGAACCTAACATCCCCAAGCCCGCCGTCCCCGCACGTGGGGCTAAATTTTCCCTGTCCCCGACCCCTGACGGGTTCGTGCGGCTTCGATGGGGGCTAATATCCGAAAATACATGTACCTTCCATTGGATATAGGAAGGAAGGCTTTGATTACAAGACGGTGAATATAGGAAGGAAGGCTTTGATTACATGACATGAATCGACAAATCAATGGTTGGAGAAACTGCGGAGGTGCTAGTGAAGAAATTGCATTGTTTTTATCTGTTCAGACTTTAGAACTTACCAAATATCATCTATAAAAATGTAACTAACTAACCATATCAGAACTTTATTGAACTCTTATCGACATTTGACAAATGGCTATTATTTAAGTGACAGAATAAAGATGTGATAACATGTAAAACTCAAGTACCTTCTTCCAGAAAAATTTGCAATACACAGCAATACTAAGTGTGCTTAGAGCATTCATAGTTATGACAACAAATTTAACTACCATTTATCATGTGAACATCTAACATCCCCAACCCATTGGGCATCAGCAATATTTCAACGGATTAGAGTTGACAAATTAGAGTAAGATCATAGAAAAACATTCAAGACCTTGGGATTTTGTATGTCGTGGGGAAGATCTACTCGGCGGCGTCGGCGTCTGGATGGGCGGTAGGCATGGAAAATCTGCTCGGCGGTGGATGGGCGGGCGGCGTCTAGGCGGTGGGCGTACTGGCGGTGTCTGGGCGTCTAGCGACGTCTGGGCGGGCGTGGAAGATCTGCTCGGCGGTGGAATGGCGAAGCAAGGCGTCTGGCGGCGTCGGGAGGATCTGAGCTAGGATTGGGTGGGAGGACGGGAGGAGAGGATGTCTTGATCTGGATCTGGAGGACAGGAGGTCTTGGTTGGAGTCTGGATCTGGAGGCGAGACTGCGAGTGGCGACTCGGTGACTCGGTCGAGGGAATTGGAATTTTGGATCTGAGCTCTAGGGTTTATTGTACAAAGGACAAAGGCCCACTTGTCAGATCTAAACGGGACAGGGGAACGGGGATAGGGAGCAACAGGACATTCCCAGTTCCGTCATACCCGACGGAGGAATAATTTCCCCCGACAAACTCCCCGTGAAGAGTATATTTCTTCATCCCGTCCCTAATAGATTCCCTGCAAGAAAATAGGGATCAGGGCATTGCCATCTTTAAACGGAACTGAGTAACAGCATGTTTCACCATGTCAGGAAGACCGGAGTGACGGCCTGAAACATGGCATTTTGTGCAAGTGCAGTGCATGTGGTTTGTTGGTTTTGGGATCACGTGGGTTGGCGGTGTTGCCGGGGGGCCAACCTACGTAGAATAAAATCAATTACTCCTGTTTCTGAATATAGTATGTCCTAAGATTTTGCACTTTAAATAAGACACGTAGAAATGAACAAATCATTATGATTTATTGCTTTTGGATAATATGTGTTATTCCAATGCACAGTAATAAATAATATAGGGAATAATGGATGGTAAGAGCTTGCAAAAAAAAAAAAATAGTTACAATTTGATCTCAAAATTGTAGTACGATAGGAATAAAATTTAAATGTTCGAACGAAATGTATTTAGGAAGAGTATACGGTGTCCTGTATGCTGTTGTGTATACCGAGATGGGCCAGGCATTGGGGATGATCATTGATGATAGGAGGGATGGCCTGGAATCGAAAGTGTTGCTCTCTCCGTATACTTTTATAAGCCTTATTTTTTAATATTTTTTCATAAATATAACACCTGTATGTAAATTTAATAAGGCATTTTCTTTTATATCCCTATTTATTCTTTCTTAACCTTATACATTTATTCATTTAAGATAATTATGTAGAGGATCTAAGCCATTTTTTTCATTTTTTCTTAATTTTAACGTAATTTTAATTTTTATGTAAAGTTAATATACATCTTATAAAAATAAACTTATAAAAACGAACGAGAGAGAGGGAGTACGTGGGAGGAACTAGAAGACAGGCTAAATAATGACCCGTGATGGCTTCCATGTGCCCACACGTTATATTTGCTTTACACACTGGGTGTATCTCGTCCCATTAACAGCTGCTCTGGACCTCTGGTCCACACCCGTGCAAAACAAGTTTCGAATAGAATCCGACAGGAGTTCCGAGCAATTGCATTGGTACCAATAAAATTCGTGTGAAACTCCTACATTACAAATAGGGCTTCAAACCAGGGTTCAAAAAACATTGTTTTAAAATCAGTAAAAACATTTTTTTTCAAAAAATTAGTAAAAATCAAGCGAAAATCGGTAGAAACCGAAGAAATTTGAATTCATTTTATTTAACATGGCCGTCAAACAGTGGCAGGAAAAATGAAAATCGAGTGATTTTTACTTATTTCTAATCGTTTTCTTCATTTTTCGAACATTTTTCATTTTCGAGCATTTTTTTATTTTTGAGTGATTTTCGATTTTCAGCACACCAAAGGAAAATTAAAAAAATCAAAAAAATTACAATTAATATATGAAACACCTCATAGAAATTTAAACAATATCTGAAATCATTTATTACTTTAAAAACCCAAAACAACAATTAATAAAAAGGAACAAAGATGCTATCAGTTTTTGTAAATATTTAAAAGATTTATTATATTCTGAAATTTTAATGTAACCATAACTAGTGCCAAAGGATCATGAACTAAAGTTTTTAGAAATATTAGACTTTATTTAGTACCCATATAAAATAAAAAGAATAGCATATACAATGATGGTAGCACTTTCGAATTTTTAAAAAATACACATATCGATCATCATCTGAGAATTTTACAACATCATTATAATTATGTTAAAACATCACATAAAAAGTTTAAGAAATATTAGACTTCATTTTATACCCTTAGAAAATAAAAACTAAGAGTATATATTACGATAGTATCCTTTATCGATTTTTTTTAAAAAATACATATGTCTGATAGTCATCTGAAAATTTTATAACATCATTAGCATTGCTTCAGGACCTCACACAAAACTTCTCAAAAAATGCTAACACTTGTTACTAAATTTTTTCAAATTTTCAAATTTACATTTGAACTCCACGGTTTATCGAGTGGTTTCAAATTATGAATGGGTTCAAAATGGTCGGTTTTCGATGGTTTTGCAAACACTTCTTCAAACCACATGCTTGCTTGAGCCTGGGTTTACACATGGGTAGAGCTGTAAAAAAAGCTCGAGGCTCGCGAGCTACTCGAACTCGGTTCGTGAGAGGCTCGATTTGAGCTCAGCTCAAGCTCCAAACAAGCCGAACTCGAGCTCGCGAGCCTAACCGAGCCGAGCTCGAATAGTTCGCGAGTCTACTCGAGCCTGGATCGAGCTTGCTTAAATCGAGTTTGTTACTGAGCTTTCTCGAGCCGAGCTTACTCGAGCTTGTTACCGAGCCTATCGAGCTTACTCGAACTTCCCGAGCTTAGTCAAACCGAGCTCGAGCCTGGACCGAGCCGCGCTCGAGCTTGAGTCGAGGCTTGAACCCTAACTCGAGCTCGGCTCGAGCTCGGTCGAGCCTTACCGAGCTCGAGCCTAGAGGACCAGGCTCGCTCAAGCTCGGCTCATTTACAGCCCTACGCATGGGCTTAAGAAACAAAATCGGGTCACTAACCTTCCTTTTATTGAGAGCATCCCGACCTTGCTTGGAACACACACGTTTCTTGGAACACACAAGTTTCGTAAGAATCATACAAAAAAATATACCGTTCGCTGTAAACTTCATACGTTCAAACCTGGCTTTAGCCATTAGGTCTGAATACCTAGGGCCTGTTTGGTAAAACTTCAGATCTTAGTTTTACTTGAGATCTAAAACTTGTACACTAAAATAAAGTGAATTAAGTTTATATTTTTGGTCTAAAATGTAAATAAGATGATCCATCTAAACAATCTTAATATATTCACAGTTTCAGCTTTACGGATTTAGTAGAGTTAGGAATACCCAACTCTACCAGATCCGTGAATCTGGTAGAGCTAGAACTCTACCAAACACACCCTTAATAAAACAGGGGCTGAGAAACTCTAGGCCCAGCCAATGCTTAGAAAACTGGTCTCTAACGGCTTGGGTTAGACGTGAATGGGCCCAAACAATTCAGCCCACTTTTCACAGCTGAAATTTCAGAAAATGACACTTAATTAGTGCGTCTCTTCGACTCCGTGTATGATATGTGGATCCATTTAATTCACTAATAGTGAGTCAGAATGTCAAATACTGAAAAAAAACGAATTTTAAAAGTAGCCAGAACCGAAATCTCTCCTTTTCACAGGCCCATAGCTAGGGGTGAAAGCAGATCGGGTATTACCGTCGAGTCTGGGATCTGGTAGTATTTTTACCGTTTTTTTAGGATCTGGATCTGGTACTTTTTTCCCGCCGGATCTGGATAGTACGGATAATGGCGTCGGATTCTGGTCGGATTCGAGCGGGCACTACGGAAAATACCGAGGATCTCGGGTCGGATCTGGTACCGGGGTTCGTGCCGGAAGGCCCACAAGCAAGGGAGAAAACAGATTTTTCTGGACAGATAGCATTCTAGTAATTATTAAAGCAATCAAATCAAGTCAATATTTTATAAAAATTTTATACATGTCGACAAGATGAGGTTTGATATCCAGTAAAAATTTCATGGTAAAATCTTGTTTAGAAAAATTACAGTAATTCTGACAATGTGCCCTATCAGATTTTCTATTTTCTGAGTTTGATTTAATTTATGAGCAAAATATGGTTAATATTTTATTTATATTTTTATTAAGGTTTATAATTAAAATATTTGTATTATATAAAATTTTGAGATTTTTATATTTTGCATTTTATTTATAAAAATTTTGACATTGCTATTTTCATATTTATTTACTTTCAGTTTTTGAATTTGTAAAACTTCAAATATAAGTTTTAATTTTTAATATTTTTACTAGAGGTGGACATAGAGTTGATGTCAGCATGGTAAAAATCTTGACTTCAGAAAAGATATATATATTTTTACACAATCGACAAGATCAAGATTGATATCTTATCTCATGATTACAATTTCTTTTAATATATTTTTATCACATAGTTTGATCATATGTGTTAGTTAAATTATTTTTATCACATATTTTGATCATAGGTAGTTTGCGTATTATTCGATTAAGTCAGATTATCCAGTATTATACGCGTCCAGTATAATATTCTAATTGTCCGCTTTTCTCTGATTAAGTAAATACCGGTATCCGTGTCCGTATCCTACCGATTTCCACTACCCGTGCCGTCATTCAGTATCCGAAAAAAATAATTAGGGTAGGATACGGGATGACCTCTTACCCATCAGTATCCGACCGTTTCATCCCTACCCATAGCCTCTGCACAATCAAATCGGGCGACTCAGACCCGTGAACCGTGATGGCTTCCATGTGCCCACACGTTAGATTTGCTTTACACACTGGGTGTATCTCGTCCCATTAACAGCTGCTCTGGTCCACACCCGTGCAAAACAAGTTTCGAATAGAATCCGACAGCAGTTCCGAGCAATTGCATTGGTACCAATAAAATTCGTGTGAAACTCCTACATTACAAATAGGGCTTCAAACCAGGGTTCTAAAAACATTGTTTGAAAATCAGTAAAAACATTTTTTTTCAAAAAATTAGTAAAAATCGAGCGAAAATCGGTAGAAACCGAAGAAATTTGAATTCATTTTATTTAACATGGCGGTCAAACAGTGGCAGGAAAAATGAAAATTGAGTGATTTTCACCGATTTTTAATCGTTTTCTTCATTTTTCGAACATTTTTCATTTTCGAGCATTTTTTATTTTTGAGTGATTTTCGATTTTCAAGCACACCAACAAAAATAAAAAAAAAAAAAATACAATTAATATATGAAACACCTCATAGAAATTTAAACAATATCTGAAATCATTTATTACTTTAAAAACCCAAAACAACAATTAATAAAAGGAACAAAGATGCTATCAGTTTTTGTAAATATTTAAAAGATTTATTATATTATGAAATTTTAATATAACCATAACTAGTGCCAAAGGATCATGAACTAAAATTTTTAGAAATATTAGACTTTATTTAGTACCCATATAAAATAAAAAGAATAGCATATACAATGATGGTAGCACTTTCAATTTTTAAAAATACACATATCGATCATCATCGAGAATTTTACAACATCATTATAATTATGTTAAAACATCACATAAAAAGTTTAAGAAATATTAGACTTAATTTTATACCCTTAGAAAATAAAAAACTAAGAGTATATATTCTGATAGTATCACTGTCAGATTTTTTTTAAAATACATATGTCTGATAGTCATTTGAAAATTTTATAGCATCATTAGCATTGCTTCAGAACCTCACACAAAAATTCTAAAAAAATGCTAACACTTGTTACTAAATTTTTGCAAATTTTCAAATTTACATTTGAACTCCATGGTTTACCGAGTGGTTTCAAATTACGAATAGGTTCGAAATGGTCGGTTTTCGATGGTTTTGCAAACACTTCTTCAAACCACATGCTTGCTTGAGCCTGGGTTTACGTATGGGTAGGGCTGTAAAAAAAGCTCAAGGCTCGCGAGCTACTCGAGCTCGGTTCGTGAGAGGCTCGATTCGGCTCGAGCTCCAAACGAGCCGAACTCGAGCTCGAACTCGAGCTCGCGAGCCTAACCGAGCCGAGTTCGAATAGTTCGCGAGCCTACTCGAGCCTGGATCGAGCTTGCTTAAATCAAGTTTATTACCGAGCTTTCTCGAGCCGAGCTTACTCGAGTTTGTTACCGAGCCTATCGAGCTTACAAAATAACCGAGCTTACTCGAGCTTCTCGAGCTTAGTCGAGCCGAGCTCGAGCCTAGACCGAGCCGCGCTCGAGCCTGAGTCGAGGCTCGAACCTTAACTCGAACTCGGCTCGAGCTCGGTCAAGACGTCGAGTTTTACCGAGCTCGAGCCTGGAGGGCTAGGCTCGTTCAAGCTCGGCTCGTTTACAGCCCTATGCATGGGCTTAAGAAACAAAATCAGGTCACTAACCTTCCTTTTATTGAGAGCATCCCGACTAATCTATTAGGCCTTGCTTGGAACACACGTTTCTTAAGAATCATACAAAAAAATATACCGTTCGTAAACTTCATACATTCAAACTCGGCTTTAGCCATTAGGTCCGGATACCTAGGGCCTATTTAGTAGAGCTCCGGATCTTAGTTTTACTTATGACTAATACTTACGCCAGTCCAATGAAAGCTTCATCTATGAAATTGTCGATACAAACAAAGATATCATATGGGCCTACTCAGCCCAGTAATCTGAGATTCCTTCAAGAGGCGAGGACCATCTGCTTCGGTCCTACCATGATGCTCGAAACCATCAGTAGGTCTGAGCCACCATCAGTCGACTCAAACCTTGCTGGTGGATCGACTGGGTTCCGACTCACGTTATGGTCGGACGCACTCGCATGTCCGACTAAGGATCTGCGGGGACCCCAATAGGTCCCTATGGAGGTCCCGATCGACTCAACCTAGGACCTTTGCCTCGCTACCGTGATCCAAGGTCACACTCTCGTCGACTTCGTCGATCTCACTAGGCGGTGGCAGTCCGAGGCGCTGAGGGATTGACAAAATCAAGCAAGCTCCCATCGCCTGTCATGCATAGGAGACGCCGCCTCCGAGGCAATCTCAGCGGGTACCTCGCGACGACGCAAGCTGACAAGCACACGACACGAACGCTGCTTCCCAAAGAAACGGACGCCAAGAAAATCCCCTGTGTCTACTGCCAGTATGGCAAGGATTATCAACGACAAAGGTTAGAGCCCAAGACCGGACTTCAAGACCAACACTGACCTAAGCATAGGGCTCAACTCCGGCATAGCATACCCTTCTCGTTTTTCATCTCTCCTTAAGAGCGCCAGTGAACCTCGCTCCTCACACGATATAAAAGGCGGTCTCATGAGAGAGGTGGAGCCTTTCCAAGTCGCTCAACTGTAGAAAGTCCATTCTAATTAACATCAAAGCTACGTTGACTTTGGAAATCAGAATCACTGCATGTACAGATCCCAAGAATATACGCCATCACTGAATCGGACGTAGGGACATTCAATTAACCAAGATAAACTTTGGACCTAAGTCTAACCATTCGAGACGGAAGCTTGCCTTAGACTTACTAAATTCACTTGCGGTTTCTATAAACATTACAACTTAAGATCTAAAACTTTTACACTAAAATAAAGTGAATTAAGTTTATATTTTGGTCTAAAATGTAAATAAGATGATACATCTAAACAATCTTAATATATTCATTCTAGCTCTATGGATTTAGTAGGGTTAGGAATACCCAACTCTACCATATCCAGTAAATCTGAGTAAGCTAGAGATCTACCAAACACACCCTTAATAAACAGGCTGAGAAACTCTAGGCCCACAATCTTAGAAAACGGTCTCTAACGGCTGGGTTAGACGTGAATGGGCCCAAACAATTGACTCACTTTTCACGTGAAATTTGAAAAGACTCAATTAGCTTGCTACTTCTATGTATGACATATAGGATCTATTTAACATCGACTACAGGACATAAGTCAAATCTGAAAAACGAATTTTAAAAGTGACCAGAACCCATAGCCTCTGCACAATCAAATCGGGCGACTCAGCGAGGAAAAATACCAGTTCGTTAACGCCCCAGGCCCCCACCGGGAGCGTGACTTTGGTGGTCCCCCCTTGTGAAATCTCGTGCGACTATAGCATCAGACTCCAAACTCAAAAGTCCACAGACGCATTTTCCAGTTGCCCTCCCCGGCCCCCGCTGATCTCGTCCCATCGCATCACATCGCCCGCGTGATGATAAAAATCCTCCTCCGCACGGAGAGCTCAAAACCCTAGCGGCAGCCGGAGAGCGCTCGAGCCGAGCCCGCCGGAGCCAGCCAGATCGAGGCCGCCGATGGAGAGCCCCGGGAAGGAGGATGCGGGTGGGGAGCTGGCGATGGAGATCGAGTCGACCGCCACGGCGGAGGACTGGCGCCGCGCTCTCTCCCTCGTGGTGCCGTCCGTCATCGTCCTCCGCACCACCGCGCCGCGCGCCTTCGACACCGAGGTCGCCGGCGCCAGCTATGCCACTGGCTTCGTCGTCGACAAGTCCCGCGGCATCATCCTCACCAACCGCCACGTCGTCAAGCCCGGTAGGAACAACCTGCCTGCGGATCCTGGCGTCCCCTCGTCGTGTTCACGTGTGATTTGTGAATGACTGGTGTGTTGCTGTTGTGGTTGTGGTCGTAGGGCCTGTGGTCGCGGAGGCGATGTTTGTGAACAGGGAGGAGATCCCTGTGTACCCACTGTACAGAGATCCTGTGAGTGTTTCTTCTATTTGATTCCATTCTGTTTTGTTTTATTTTGCTTTCCCTGTGCTAATGGCATATTGTTAATCAAAATTTTCCCCTCCTCGAAACAGGTACATGATTTTGGTTTTTTTCGCTATGATCCAGGTGCTATCAAGTTCCTTAAGTATGATGAGATCCCACTAACGCCCGAAGCGGCATCTGTTGGGCTAGAAATACGTGTTGTCGGCAATGACAGCGGCGAAAAGGTTTCCCTAAAAGCTTGCTCAATCTCTTGCTTAGTTGATGTTGTGAACTATCCCATAATGTGAAATGCAACACAAGGTTCTTGTTCTACAGCTTACTACCGAGCCTTCGTTTCTTCTTTTGCTGCCCAGTGAAACAAATCTTTTGCACTTGAAAAATTTAGTCCTGATAAAGCAAAACGTTCCATATAGTGATGACACTTGCTTGAAGGTGAATCAAGTGTCTAAATGGCTCAATCACTAAATGCAACATTTGAATGCTCCTTGCTCACTTTAAAATGAGAGTTTAATGCACTAAGAGCAAAGGAGACATGCTAGAGCTCAAGATGTATTCAATGAGTGTCCAAGAAGACTCTAGTATGCAAGTGTGGGGGTATTTATAACCCTTACCCACTATTCCAACCATTAGGGGTAAGATCCTGAAAAATAAGGAAATTTGGTGCTACCGGCGTGCAAATCCTGGTGTTACCGAGCTGGTCACAACGGTCGATTTTGAGCAATTAATGCGGCGTGAAAGAGCCGTTGAAAAGGTCCGGTACTACCGGCGTACATAGTGTGGTAGTACCAACCTTCTGAGAGAGATCTGCTCAAGAGAAGCTCATTCTGTAAAATAAGTACCATTGTATAAAATGCGGTACTACCGGATTTTGACCTTACGGTAGTACCGATCTTGAAAAACTCAAGAAACATTTCCTTTTGTAAAAAGTCTACTGGCCACATGACCGGTACTTTCGCACCTGTGGTAGTACCGTAGCTTTCACGATGGTAGTACCGACTAGGAAAACCAGGGAAGAATTAAAAAATGAGCCTCTCTGGAAAAGAAGTACCACAGCACAGATTGTGGTACTATCGCCTATGCGGTACTATCGGCATTATGCCTACGGTAGTACCAATTTTGCTGAATAGATGAATTTTGCTTTGAAGCACAAGATCCAATGCAATTAGAGATGATTTTTCAACAAGATATGAGCCACATGACACTTGATTCAAATTCAAACTACTAGTCATTATCCCCCCTTGATAGTATGACATTTAACCTATTAATCCGATCTTTTTACTCCTAGCTTTGAGATTGGTAAAAAAACTAAATAAAATATCCTTAAACCATATATACCTTGTCCTTGATCTTTTGGTTCTTTTCAATGGACATCTTCCTTGCAAGATTTTCAATCTTCTCAAGGTGTTGACACGAAGACAAACCTATTCTCACAAACACAAGAGTAATTGTTAGTCTTTTAACACAATAGCCATTAATTACCAAAACTCAAATAAAATTAGGGGCCTAGATGCTTCATCGACTGAGCAGAATTGGGCTCGAAGCGAGAAGCTAGCAGCAGCAGCACCACTGACAAAGTAGAGCCGGGTTCGGAGCAAAGCAAGCTTGGGCGAAGCGGTGACGGCGTCAATCTAGTGGTGGCGCCCTCAAATCAGATGGAACAAAGCTGGGCTTAGAGTAGAGCAAGCCCGAGCGGACCTCAATCCAGGCAATGGTGGCATCAATCCGGTGGCGTTGGCCTCGAATCAGGCGGCAACAATCTCAGTGGTGTCGATTCGGGTAACGACGACCTTGAATCAGGCGGCGGAGCTCGGCAGATCTCGATCTAGGCAACGGCAGCCTCAATTTGAGTTGCGGTGAGCTTGGGTAGAGAGGAGAAGAGGAGGGAAGCAGCGGTGGCGGTGGTGAACAGTAGTTTTTCTGCTAGGTTTAGGGTTGGAGGGAGAGAGCCATGTATTCTGATACAATGTTGGGATAAACTCTTGTCTATTCCATGGGCCAAAAGGGCCATAATAAGTCATGTACAACGCGCACAAGCACACATTTGTAGACCTAGATACGATGTTCATCCTTTACAAGGATACATATGAGGATAATAACTGTTGAAAGTTGTCCAATACATTTGTATACCTAGATACGATGTTCATCCTTTACAAGGATACATATGAGGATAATAACTGTTGAAGGTTGTCCAATAAATTATGTTACATATTGCAATATTTTGTGATTCATCTTCGCTGCATGCAGGTTTCAATTTTGGCGGGAACACTCGCTCGACTTGATAGAGAAGCGCCTTACTACAAGAAGTATGTCTTCTTTTTATGTGACCAAGTTCTTATGATAAGGGTTATTATATTAGTACTACTTGTTTTCTCATGACATCCCCTTGCTCTACAGTTAGACATAGATAAAGGAGAAAAATAGACAAGAGAAAACTGTCTCACCTGTTGGTTACTAAACTTAAAAGGCAACAAAGCATAAAGGTGATAGTTTACATGCTATATTTCTCTTTTATTTGCTCTCGAGAAGCGAAGATACAAGCGGAGATATAGCCTTTCTCTTCATTTCTTTTACAAAGCCTTTTCAATTTACCAAACTGGATGGAAGAGATTTCTTAATTCGTATTCTTTTCTGTTCTCTATCTGTCCAAATGGAGCAGCTAGCCACCCCAAGCTTGTAGATAATATATAGGATCATTGCATTGTGTATTGCTGCATATATTCTAACCTTTGTTTTTATAATTTCTTGACAGGGATGGGTACAATGATTTCAACACATTCTACATGCAGGTACTATTCTTCAGCTGCTGAGTATTACATGCATATATAATTAGTTCAAATTCGTGATGTTCATGCATCTAAAATGATGTTTGGTGATTTGGTCTGCTGATAACGAGTATAATCTTCTATTGCTTTAGTGTAATAGAGGTCATTGATTGTCTTGTTGCCAGTGGTCCTAATTAATGTAATCATTTGTTTCTTAAGGCTGCATCTGGTACTAAAGGTGGTTCTAGTGGTTCTCCAGTTGTTGATTGCCAAGGAAGAGCTGTTGCCCTGAATGCTGGAAGCAAATCTTCCAGTGCTTCTGCCTTCTTTCTTCCATTAGAACGTGTAAGTTGTTTATAAATGAACATTAATACATTACTACCTCATGCTATATGAGATACTGAACATTGATCCATTACTACCTCATGCTATATGAGATGATCCGACAGTATGAGATGACGTATTAATCATAAGAAAAGTATACTTCTAGTTGAAATGATACAAGGCAGTAGAAAAGCACCCATATGTAATTAGACCAACATCTATACTAGATTAGTTGGCTTACATAAAATTTCATTTCAGATAAATGCACGAGAGTGCAGCATTCTCCTTAATAATGTCTTTCTTAGTGTACAGTGAGTCGTGTCCTATGCACTTGACACAACGAAAGAAGAAGATAGAAGTATAAAGAACATACACGAGTTTGACATTGTCCAACATCTGAGATCATAGAAACAGGAACATTATTGCTATTTAAGGTTCATTGTCTGTGACACTCTTATGTTTGTTAACATTGTTTGTCTAAACTGTTTCCAGGTTGTTAGGGCACTCAATCTGATACGTGATAGTTGGGATGCATTCGGTAGCAAGGCAGAATCTGTTTATATTCCTCGTGGTACACTTCAGGTGTGCATGCTGTCTGATGATCCCATTGTTTTATTAGACGCTATCGTTGTTTCAGTGTTTCTGTTTTGGAGAGCTACTTAAGACTGGTGAACAAGTAATCTTTGTAATGTGTTAAATCTGCATGCATTTGACCTTGAAGAATTTCAAGAGTATAAAGAATTGCCTTCTGGCCTCTTTGCTTATAGTTTATGTTGGAGAACATGAGGGTGGAATGGGTCCACAAAAATCTAGCTTGTATGTTAGTGCAGTGTCAAGTAGCTCAGAATCACAAGCGCATGGCACATGGAAAGGAAGCTGGGTTTTCAGTGGTCTATTTTTTTTCCCAACTTTTGCTTCTCAACAAAGTTGTCTTGTGGAGAATGCAATAAATTGCGCACAATCAATATTGCTACTGTAGGAGTGCTGGAGTGGTGCATCTTACCTGTTACTTGTGTGCTCAATATCTAAATTGCCTATGCTAATGGTTTCCGTTCAAAATTTGAAACCATTGTTAGGTAGTGTGTAGTGGCAGCATACTGGCGAAGTGCTTTTATAGTGGATAGAAGCAATATAGCGGGTGTGCTTGGTTATATTTTCAAGAATATGAAGCTAACCAATCAATTTTGAAGTACAATAAATTATCTTTGTATTAATGATGACTTGTTATTGTGCTTGTGTTAAGTGTTGGGGGGCAAGGATTCAAAGTGTAAAATGTCTATAACATGCAACGAATTGGTAGTATGAAATCCTGCAAAGTATTTGGACTTAAGCACTGGTGCACACTATGGCGGCCATAGCAGTCGGGACCGCTAAGGCGCCATGACTGTACGAGGCACAACAGCAGCTGTTGTGCAGCCATTGGTACCCCTTAAACGCTATATTAGTGCTATAGCATGTTATTTAAAACACTACTTAAAACCATCACAACGTGCATAAACGTCGAAGAAAAGAACACTTGAGTTAACAAATGCCATTAATCTTGCTGTTTGTTGCAATTTCGTTTTGTTCTTGTTACTGTTTCTTTATTTCTCCCTGGAGTCTGTACCTCAGATTACCCCTTATCTATTTTTTGTCCTTCTGAAAGGTGACCTTTCAACACAAAGGATTTGAAGAAACTCGACGTCTTGGACTCAGGAATGAAACAGAGCAGGTTTTCTTATTGTTGGTGGTTTGCTAATTGACTAGAAAGTTTTTTCTTCTGAACCTCGCTTTTAAGTTAAATGGACAGCATTGGTAATCTATCATTATAGTCAAGTTCAATTTGGTTATGTTGTATGAATGTAAGTTGATCTGTACTTGCTAGATGTGACTTGTTACTGGTAATTTGTGATTGTTATTTGTTCTACTTCCAGCCATTGTTTATCTGTAGAAAAATCTAGATTTTGTTTTTCCATGGGAATATACTTTTGAATATCAACCTCCATTTTCTATTATTAAGAACTGCAACTTGCTATTTGTTTTTGTACAGATGGTACGACTTGTTTCTTCAGCAGGCGAGACTGGAATGCTGGTTGTTGATTCTGTGGTAATTTTTGTTTCTAAGTTCTCACATTTCTAAGCATGTATTTTATTTTGTCATGTAGCTTGCTACTTATATTATGCCATTCTATGTCTTGTGATATCTGAAACTGGAGAGCTCTGTCCTTGCAGGTGCCAGAAGGGCCGCACACAAATGTTTGGAACCTGGTGACGTTCTAGTTCGCATGAATGGGGAGGTATATAATTAAGTATTGCTTTCTAATGGGTTGCTATATTTGATACTCCACTATGCAGCATGTTAACTTCAGTTACAGTAGCAATAAAGTAGCAAAAACTTATACTCAATGTTTCT
Organism: Guadua angustifolia; assembly: GCA_036346375.1. Lineage (NCBI taxonomy): Eukaryota > Viridiplantae > Streptophyta > Magnoliopsida > Poales > Poaceae > Guadua > Guadua angustifolia. Next base: position 9,947,013 of record CM070503.1, read on the forward strand.
GTACACGTAATACTAAAAACTGAAGTTAATATAGCTGGCGTGATACAGGCATGGTGATGGATTCTTTTTCCAAAAATATCAAAACACAAACAAATCTACGGTATAGACCACTGGTTGAAAAGGATAATACTATCTGTTTTAAGTATAATCTAACGTGTCATTGTTCTGCTAGCAGTATGTCAGTAACTCATTGCTATGTCATTTCAGTGGCCGTGTCATGTCCAGGTTAATTTCTGAGTAAAAAGTAGGCTGTCACCTTTCATGCTTGTCACAAACTTGCTGTTCACTTTGCTTTCAATAAAATCTCAGCTATAGCGTATGGGCTGACTGTCATGGACAGCAATTACTGTTCATCGTCTCTACTGTTCATAAGGCACTGTTGCTGGTACTGTTCGGTTAGGGATTGGATTTATTCAGGCCATCTCCAATAGCATTCCCTAAATCTGGATCACTATATCTTTATATACAGAATTCCCTAAAAAGATTCCTTCCCTATATCTCTTCCCTCTCCAACAACATTCTCCAAATCCCACTCTCTATTTTCTCCCTCCTATATTATAATGATATTTCATAACCAACTTGACATTGTTAAACAAGCCAAGAGATATATTGAATCTATCATCCCTTACATGGAAAGAACCTCTCAACTAGATAGTAACCACTAGCATATATCTGGGTTGCAACAACGAGCACATGAAAACAGACCATTTATAGTCTGATAACATATGTACAACTAACAAGTGAGGTGTATTGTATATTGCACGCACAAGTTCCTCAAATATTGCATCCACACACATATCTGAAGTACAACCACATGGGCAGCTTGAAATGCCAGATGAAAAGAAAGAAAAATGTAAAAATGCGCAAGTAACCAGCAACACAGAATTTTTGTTAAAGAACTTTAAGTAGGATACAATAATTAGCAGCAAGTCCAATGACAGCAGTGTTAGTAGAAAACTTCAGAAGCTTTTCAATTTTAATGTCTAAGTGATGCATTGCCACAGCTTCGAACTATCAAAGGGCATAGAGCTTGACTCAATTCTGGAATTTAGAACTATGAGGCTAAAGTACCATAAATCTTGCATTTTTATCCAAAGTCACTAAGGATAAGGGCATATTATCTTTTTTTTTCCATCTAATATTGAAGAAGGGGTTCCATGAAGGAATATCAGATATGCGTATCTTATGCTAGGCTGAAGTATAAGTGAATTGCCCACCTTTCCTCATCGACTTAAGTTTTTGGGTGAACTGTTGTGCATGCTACTCAATATGGTATCGAGCCAAGAGGTCTCGAGTTCAAGACCGGTGACGTAATTAAAAATAATAATTACAGTCCACTTCTATTCCACGTCCTAAGTCTGAAGGAGCCTGCACGTGAGGGGGAGTGTTGAAGTATAAGTGAATTGCCCACCTTTCCTCATCAGCTTAAGTTTTTGGGTGAACTGGTTGGTGCATGCTACTCAATATAGACAAACACTAAGGTAACGGCTACTGATTCTGTGGAGAATTCAGATAGAATAGGGCAATAGGCTTATGAAGAACAATTTCGGAGTTGTGGGCAAGGTATCCACATTCTATCATGGAACGACAGAAAGAGGGGCGCTAGTTTAGGTCAAAATTAAATATGTTTATGCATATGGGGTGTCATTAGTCCATACAAGATCATATGCATAAAATTTCCAACCTTACATACAAAACTACAATTTTGGATTGTTCTAGTGAAATGGCTGAAAATCTTCTAAAGGGAATGTGATACATAAGTGGATTGGAACGTCCATCTTCAATTTAAACGGCAATAAGCATCCATTTGGACTGTGGAAATAGTTTGATGAAAACTTGAACAGTTAAAATGATCACACCCCACAAAGAGATAACCCAGCATAGTAATTACTAATTGCTCAATCATATATGATGCAGGCGCTTGTAACTTCGCAGCAATACTTCCGTAGTTTTCCGCTCTCATGCTAATCATTATTTTTCTACAAGTGGATACTACATGGTTCATGAACATGTTCCATTTTTCTTGCCTTTTCACGCAGAAGTGCAAACTACACTCTGTTCGATTTCAGGCCCTTATGACATATAGAGAAAAAAATCAGAATTTATCTGCCTGGTCTAATCCAAGGCATTAATTCATGTGATTGTTATTTGTTCTACTTCCAGCCATTGTTTATCTGTAGAAAAATCTAGATTTTGTTTTTCCATGGGAATATACTTTTGAATATCAACCTCCATTTTCTATTATTAAGAACTGCAACTTGCTATTTGTTTTTGTACAGATGGTACGACTTGTTTCTTCAGCAGGCGAGACTGGAATGCTGGTTGTTGATTCTGTGGTAATTTTTGTTTCTAAGTTCTCACATTTCTAAGCATGTATTTTATTTTGTCATGTAGCTTGCTACTTGTATTATGCCATTCTATGTCTTGTGATATCTGAAACTGGAGAGCTCTGTCCTTGCAGGTGCCAGAAGGGCCCGCACACAAATGTTTGGAACCTGGTGACGTTCTAGTTCGCATGAATGGGGAGGTATATAATTAAGTATTGCTTTCTAATGGGTTGCTATATTTGATACTCCACTATGCAGCATGTTAACTTCAGTTACAGTAGCAATAAAGTAGCAAAAACTTATACTCAATGTTTCTGTACACGTAATACTAAAAACTGAAGTTAATATAGCTGGCGTGATACAGGCATGGTGATGGATTCTTTTTCCAAAAATATCAAAACACAAACAAATCTACGGTATAGACCACTGGTTGAAAAGGATAATACTATCTGTTTTAAGTATAATCTAACGTGTCATTGTTCTGCTAGCAGTATGTCAGTAACTCATTGCTATGTCATTTCAGTGGCCGTGTCGTGTCCAGGTTAATTTCTGAGTAAAAAGTAGGCTGTCACCTTTCATGCTTGTCACAAACTTGCTGTTCACTTTGCTTTCAATAAAATCTCAGCTATAGCGTATGGGCTGACTGTCATGGACAGCAATTACTGTTCATCGCCTCTACTGTTCATAAGGCACTGTTGCTGGTACTGTTCGGTTAGGGATTGGATTTATTCAGGCCATCTCCAATAGCATTCCCTAAATCTGGATCACTATATCTTTATATATAGAATTCCTAAAAAGATTCCTTCCTATATCTCTTCCCTCTCCAACAACATTCTCCAAATCCCACTCTCTATTTTCTCCTCCTATATTATAATGATATTTCATAACCAACTTGACATTGTTAAACAAGCCAAGAGATATATTGAATCTATCATCCCTTACATGGAAAGAACCTCTCAACTAGATAGTAACCACTAGCATATATCTGGGTTGCAACAACGAGCACATGAAAACAGACCATTTATAGTCTGATAACATATGTACAACTAACAAGTGAGGTGTATTGTATATTGCACGCACAAGTTCCTCAAATATTGCATCGACACACATATCTGAAGTACAACCACATGGGCAGCTTGAAATGCCAGATGAAAAGCAAGAAAAATGTAAAAATGCGCAACTAACCAGCAACACATAATTTTTGTTAAAGAACTTTAAGTAGGATACAATAATTAGCAGCAAGTCCAATGACAGCAGTGTTAGTAGAAAACTTCAGAAGCTTTTCAATTTTAATGTCTAAGTGATGCATTGCCACAGCTTCGAACTATCAAAGGGCATAGAGCTTGACTCAATTCTGGAATTTAGAACTATGAGGCTAAAGTACCATAAATCTTGCATTTTTATCCAAAGTCACTAAGGATAAGGGGCATATTATCTTTTTTTTTTCCATCTTATGCTAGACATACACTAAGGTAACGGCTACTGATTCTGTGGAGAATTCAGATAGAATAGGGCAATAGGCTTATGAAGAACAATTTCGGAGTTGTGGGCAAGGTATCCACATTCTATCATGGAACGACAGAAAGAGGGGCGCTAGTTTAGGTCAAAAATAAATATGTTTATGCATATGGGGTGTCATTAGTCCATACAAGATCATATGCATAAAATTTCCAACCTTACATACAAAACTACAATTTTGGATTGTTCTAGTATAATGGCTGAAAATCTTCTAAAGGGAATGTGATACATAAGTGGATTGGAACATCCATCTTCAATTTAAACGGCAATAAGCATCCATTTGGACTGTGGAAATAGTTTGATGAAAACTTGAACAGTTAAAATGATCACACCCCACAGGCGAGATAACCCAGCATAGTAATTACTAATTGCTCAATCATATATGATGCGAGGCGCTTGTAACTCGCAGCAATACTTCCGGTAGTTTTCCCGCTCTCATGCTAATCATTATTTTTCTACAAGTGGATACTACATGGTTCATGAACATGTTCCATTTTTTCTTGCCTTTTCACGCAGAAGTGCAAACTACACTCTGTTCGATTTCAGGCCCTTATGACATATAGAGAAAAAAAATCAGAATTTATCTGCCTGGTCTAATCCAAGGCATTAATTCACGATCAAAAGTGTGCAAACAATTATCGTACTAATCTTTCGCAGTTTCGTACTTTTCTAGGGGTAGAGAGCATGAATCTGAAACTGGAACATAAACTACTCCCAATATGTCGAGACATAAAAAGCATAGAGCTGCCAATCATAATGGTAAGAGGAATGAAAAATAATTCTCTCATTGATACTAATTATTTGAACAAGGCAGGATTGTGGTGCCATCATTCATCAACATCCAACTTTTTAACACATGATTTAAAAAATGCATCTAACCTTAAGAAAAACTAAAGGGCGACTGGAATAAATGGATTAAAATGGCTCACCAATACTGGCACCAGAAGCGGAGCATGTGCGCGTCATTGGGCCGCGCCTCCACCGTCTTGAAGCACTCGAACGCCGGCATTGCATACCCAAAGAGCAGCCTGCGCCGCGGAGACGAACAGGGCGAGGAATCAGGACGGCGACCGGGGAATCAGGGCGGCGACCGGGACAAGGACGACGGGATGACAGAGATGCAGACCGGGCGCTCGCCTCCTCCGGGATCCAAGTAGGCGCGGGAGGAATGAGCCGTTGCGCTCTTTGCGATGGGGAATGGAACGAGGAAGAGGAGAGAATCCTGAGATTTTGAGATTCTCTCTCCTCAACCTAAAAATAGCAAACGGGATCAGGCATCTGTTGGAGCTTCAATTTCTCAATACTATGCTTCGCATTCCCTAATTTTTCCAACGAGGAACGGAGATAGGCATCTGTTGGAGCTGCCCTGAGTGATCAAGTCAAGTCATCCCTATAAAAAGGGTTTATAGCATTTTATTTTCCTTGATGAAGCAAAGATGAATAAACAAGTTCCTAGCCCCTGAAGTCTTGCTGTGGTCTTTCCCTAGAATTTGATCTATTCATATTCCTCCTCATATTAGATCCATCCAATGTTACTTAAACACTGGCACGGCTATGGGAATCCGACTCGGATTCGGGTGCCCTATTTGGCAAACTAGAAAAAAGGATTCGAGGATTTGTCTAATATGAATTAATTTTATATTTAAAAATACATTAATTATATTTTTAATAAGTAAATAATATTAGTATTCTGAATTAAAACATAAATTCGGTGTTAAAACACCTCAAAGTCTGAAATATATATGAGTATCACTTAGTAGTACGATGTTCAAATGATCTTTCTTTGTGTACGAAGTATCGAACTCTTGTAGCATAACTAGCATTGCATCCAGTTGTAGGCACAAAGGATCCCACTATAAAGGTTGTGTCCTCTAGTTTCCACTCCTTATTCCCAAACGAAGAAAAGGTGCAGGCTACAACGCCTCTCTCTGCCCTCCTCCCTCTCTCTCTCTTGGTCTTCCTGTTTACACATCCATGTGAAAGTAGCATTTCTCCACCTCTTCTTCCATGACAGTCAGGACCAGGAGAGCTTTCTCTCAATGCCTCCTCCAACCTCCAAGTCGCATCGCCTCCCCACTCCCCAGACATTAGTATCCTAGATGTTTTTCTTTTGCATCTTCTTCCCTCATCCTCCCCCTTCAAACCAGCTAAGCTCCAGCGCCTTTCTTCTCTTAGTCAGCCACTTGGATTCACCGGATAAGAGTTTGATGCATGTTGATGTGGGGATGCATATCGACGCAGCAAAAAAAAAAAGGACTTGCGAATCCCGGTGACGCTGGAGCCCTCCTCACCTAGCGTTGTTCTACTTCAAGTTGTCACCGTCTGACCTTTCTCCGACAGATGTTTACCCTACCGATGTACTAGCGTACATCACACTGATAATGTAACAGACCTGCAAATACCAGAGAAGAATCAAGGCTGTATCATTTGTTTGGGACCTGTCAGACTGCGCACTATATCCTTTGAATTTGGACACAACTGTCTGCCAAGACACTTTAAACCAATTTCTCGATTTCATTATAACACCCAATCTCAAGGAAGATGATATTTCACCTTTTTTTTTTTTTCGATCCTGACGTCCTGTGACTTCATTGATTGTACTACTGCAAATTACCATTAGCACTATTGTCATCAATAAGGTTTCTATGGGTGTTTAGTGATGGCCTTTCAAAGTTCTGCTGTTTGTGCACCTTATATAAATTTGATGTTGGAAGTGTCAGCTGTGAATATTTTAAAACTTGCACTCATGTTTGCAGAAAAGAATATCCTTGGTTGCTGTTGTATGAAAAGTATTTTTTTAGTTATCAAATTCCAAAACTCTGGTTCTGAAAGCTATGGAGTTTCAATAGTTTAATGTATACGGAATATGTATTTTAAGTAGCTTATGAAGGAGGCAATGTTTCCCCTGGGCACCAAGCCACCGACCAAAATTTCTTTTTTCTAAAGCTACACATTTTTGAAATGGTACATTTACCACATGCCATCAATATTTTTTTGTTAGTTTTCAGACCAACAGGCAAAACCTTTAATGATGAACCTTTGTTGCTTATTGCTAACAGTGTTTTATTTCGAATGCATTTTTTGTGCTATTTTAATTTGTCTAATCACATAGATTTCTGACTCAAGGATGTTTGTAATTAACAAACTAATTGCAGGTTGTAACACAGTTTCTCACAATGGAGACTTTACTTGATGACAGTGTTGGTAGGGAGATAGATTTGCAGATTGAAAGAGGTGGAACGCCTTTAACAGTAAAGCTGGAGGTAGTTTGCAATTTTGACACATCTTATTTAATCTTTTTAGTGGAGAATATGTATTACTCCTGTAGTCCTATCGCGTGATAGAATGTTTGCGACTCTACTTTTTCTATTATAAAATCAGTATGTCACATCATACCATTTTGACTCTTCAGGTTGAGGACTTGCACTCTATTACTCCAAATCATTTCTTGGAAGTTAGCGGTGCTGTCATCCATCCACTTTCATACCAGCAGGTAAGTTACCTGTCGTTTCATTGTTCTTTTCCGAGCTGATGCTCTTCCTGCCTCTTCTCAAGGAAATAATATGTATTTGTTTCTATGCTGCCTCCAAGAAAATCTTTATGCAAATGAAAATCTGGACAGTGAGTCAGTGACAGACGTCTTCCTTGTTCCCATGTAGTTAGAGCATTTTTTACATTTAAGTAGTCTGTGAAATCATCATTTGTACATAACTTAAACCAAACAACTAGAACAAAATGTTATTCGATGTTTTTAATTGCAGATCTGTTTACTTTATAGACTAGCTGCGCTTTCATTAGTGGAAATCCTGAGCTCTCTGCTCTATTACATCTGTAGATCCCTATTATGTTACTTCAGTCAAATGGATTCATGTTTTACTTTTTGCTAGAAATGTTACTCTTGCCACTGTGGTCTTATGTGCTAAATAATTGATATTCATTGAGCTGATGATCACATTACATCTTGCCTCCTATTCGAACTTACATTTAATAACATAAATGTATAATGTTACAGTATTTATTGAAGTTTCAAAATGTTACTAATCTTGTTTATAATGTCTTTCAGGCTAGAAACTTCCGGTTCAAATGTGGTCTCGTCTATGTTGCTGAGGCAGGGTAAGACATCTAACCTTAACAGCTGATGTTCCATTTCCTGAAAGAACATCAACATATAGCTGTGATTCTAGCCAGTCTTGTCAGTTTTAAATCAAGTGATAAATCCCTTTGGAATAACTAGTAGAATTGTCTTGCATTTGAACTCCAACTGTGTGTCATTTTTGCCAAGTAGAACTAACAGATCAGAATATTCCTAATGTTTATTTGTTCCTCATGTCTTTACAGTTTTTTACTTTCAGATTTTCTATGGCCTTATTGTTTCCTTTTCAAGCTTCTTGTAGGAGCCTTACCTTTAGTGATTTTCCCCACCTGTTTGTTAGCTGTTGTCTAAAATATGTTTGATCGATATCAAAACAATCTTACCTTTTTCTACGACTTATTCAACACCATGCACTGCAGGTACATGCTATCTCGGGCATCTGTTCCACGCCATGCCATTATTAAAAAGTTTGCCGGAGAGGATATTGCACATTTAGGTGACCTTATTTCAGTTATTTCAAAATTGTCTAGGGGAGCACGAGTGCCTCTTGAATATGTAAAATACACTGACCGTTATCGGAACAAGGTAGGAAAATGTTCCTTAGCAGATTCATCATGATACATGATGGCACATTGCTCCTGTGCATCCTAGTAAATATTGAGTTTTCTTTTTTACAACTAAGTGTTCGTGTTATTTATGTGTCTAGTCTGTACTGGTGACAATTGATCAGCACGAATGGTATGCTCCTCCTCAGTTATATACTCGAAAAGATGCAACTGGCTTGTGGACTGCAAAATCAGCTATACCACTGGAATATCCATTTACAGCATCAGCTCACCTTGCTGGCCATATGGATGCAAACTCAAATTCTGTTTCATCCTTGGCTGAATCTAGTCTTATGGATCTCAAGTGCCAGCATGAGCCTGAGAATTTGGCTGATGGATGCATCAAAACGCAAACTGATGATGAGATTGTCGTAGACGGATCCCACTCCAGTGAAGATTCTCTCGTTGAGAAAAAAAGGCGGCGGGTGGATGAGGAGATAACTGTTGAGGGAACTGTATCATCTTGTGGAGATTTAGATGACATAAAAGGTGGTTCTTTGAGGCATCCTTCCAGTGTGGAAGGCTCTGACGTTGCTCGAACAGTATCAAGTAATGCATCATTGGCAGAACAAGTAATTGAACCAGCTCTTGTAATGTTCGAGGTGAGTAATATCTGTTGTTTGATTGTCGAAGGAACTTTCAATGTAGTCATGGTTTGGATTGGTTTAACTTTTTCAGGGCCAGGTTACAGACCTATGGTACTAGACTCATTCTGTAAGCCAGCATATATGGTTTCTGGGCTAGAAGCTCTGCATAAGCTCTTGCTTGTGGATCATGTTGTAAAAGCTGTCGGCAAATGCTAAAACAAACCTCACTTATTGGACCTTTTTTGTCATGCTGAAGATTAAGTTAGAACAGACATACCCATGCCCCACAGTATATTATCCTCTAATTTGATTATGTGGGCCCAATGGTAGTGTTTAGGCCTAAATTTACCATAATCATAATCAGCATGTGTGTTGACTATTGAGAGGTTTAAGTCATCCTCACCTAATTTTTCTGAGAAGTATATCCTCAGGATTCCATTAGAAGCTCAACCCTCCAAAAGACATTAATGTTTCATTTCACAATTAAAAACTTTTCAGTAATGACTTGGACTTGTCAGTGCTTCGCATTTTGATTGTTCTTTCTGCTGAAATTGATTTTGCATTTCAACTTGGAGTTTTACACGCAGTTCTTTTTTTGTTGCACATATTAAGCATGGATACCTTGGTTTTATCAAAATTAGGATTATTTCCTTGTCTTATTTTATATATTACACCTTTGATGATGATAATTTTTCTGAGAAATGTGTGGTTTACATCAATTGTTTATTTATTGTCTTTGAAGTTTACTTATGGCTTCATCCCCCCTACTCTCTGTGCATGTAATGGTATCAATAGTCAGAACAGTTGGCTTCATCTTCTTTAGAAATTCAGCAAATAACCTGAGCATATTGATAGTAAACTGAAGATACCTTCTGAGTTCTGATTTCATGCAAGCCGTCCATACCTATATGACAGAGATGTACTACCTGTACAAATATCCTGTTGTTTTCCTCAATGCTGTCTGCCAAGTCATTTTCCTTATGATGTACAAAGATGTTTTTACTTGCTTAGCTATTCTTCCTGCTCTTTACCTTTGGAGTGGTGAATGTTGTACTCTTGCTATTGGTTGAATCTACGTGTATTACAGTGCAACGTAACCTGCACTTGTTGGTTTGAGCTGATAGCTTTTGGTGTTTCTTATTCTAAACCGTCTTACTCGTATGTCTGCTTTTTGCAGGTGCATGTGCCACCAGTATGCATGCTTGATGGAGTGCATTCTCAACATTTCTTTGGAACCGGTGTGATAATACATCATTCTGACTGTCTGGGTCTGGTTGCTGTTGATAGGAATACAGTTGCTGTGTCTATCTCTGATGTAATGCTTTCTTTTGCTGCATATCCCATTGAAATACCTGGAGAAGTATGAATTTGTCCCCCCTGTTGATTATAAATGGTAAGGCATAAAGAATTTCAACTAAATAGTAGCTTCCACATTTTGGTTTCCAGGTTGTTTTTCTGCATCCTGTCCACAATTTTGCATTGGTTGCCTATGATCCTTCTGCCCTAGGAGCTGGAGCATCTGTTGTCCGGGCTGCTAAGCTTCTTCCTGGTTTGTTTTCTTTTAAATTGCTTTCATCTATTTCCAAAAACTAAATTGCTTGGTCAAATAAAGAAAAATTAAATTGCATAAAGTCTTAAATAATATGGTTAGTGATCATGAGCGGTACCGGGCCCCAAAATTTTGAAAAGTTGTATAAGATCGCCTTTTAATATGCCAAATTTATTTGTTGAATTGGTTCTGATTTTAGTGGTTTGGGATTTTTAAGACCTTAGAACTATTTATATTGTGCTTTTACCAAATTTCAAATATATGTTGGATTTACGATATTACGAAATACTTATAAAAGACTATAGAGTTGTACGTGTGAAGTGTGCACTTCCAAGTCCCAACAAAAAATTTCTAGTTCCGCTATTGTTAGTGATGAATAGCTTTATCAGATTGTCGCTTTACCAAACACTGAACATATTTTTTATCTTATTATTATTTTTTCAGTTTTTATTGGTTACTTATGAATTATGATCCTTTTGTACTCATTCGTTTTCACCTTTTTTGGGTTTACCTAACAAGGCATCACGATTGTAAAGACCAGCACTTACCCTGGATGCATATTGAAATCTAGACATCAATTAAACCAATGTTATTGGATATACTTGTTTAGTTATATTTCATTTTTGTTGTATTAATAAGCTTAATTATCATTATTAAAAGAACAAACAGGAACTGAATTTTTGTTTTTCCATTCGATGTAATATTTTTGACCAAGCGATCCACTTACAATTTTTTTAAGAAACTTATTAATTTTGGATATATGTAGAACCTGCCTTGCGTCGAGGAGATTCTGTCTACCTAGTTGGGCTAAGTAGAAGCTTACAGGCTACATCAAGGAAATCAATCATAACTAATCCTTGCACAGCTGTTAATATTGGGTCAGCTGACTGCCCGCGATATCGTGCAATAAATATGGAGGTCATTGAGCTCGATACTGGTACTTTCTATGAACATTTCAACTAACCTATTATCTTATTCTTGAATTTTGGGATTAACTATATTGAAAATTGTTTATTCTAGATTTTGGTAGCTCATTTTCGGGTATATTGACGGATGAGCAAGGAAGAGTTCAAGCATTATGGGCAAGCTTTTCCACCCAGGTTAGTTTGCGTTGTTGTTCACTTTAGTCTGTTTCCTAAGTAATGATGCTTGCATGTTCCCTGGAACATTTATTCAAAAGAACAAAAAGAAAAGAACAAAACGGCGGCTTACACGCAAGGTTATCCGCTTGATATCTCCAACATGAAGTAAATGGGCAATAGAATAAAAATATATTCACTACATGTAAAGGCCCTAAATTACTTTACATGTTTTTTAAAACTAAAGCTGATGAATTCCTTTTTAGTTTTTACCTGCCATTATGAGCCATAACATCTGCATCTAATGCTTGTACATAATGTTGTAATGGTAGCATCCTTAGTTGTTAACTCATTCTCTTATGTGCTAATTGGTGTGTACCTTCATTAATTATTTCTCCAGCTCAAATATGGTTGTAGCAGTTCAGAGGACCATCAGTTTGTTAGAGGTATACCAATATATGCAATAAGTCAAGTCCTTGAGAAGATAATCTCTGGTACTCCTGGGCCATTTCGTCTTATCAACGGAGTTAGGAGGCCAATGCCATTTGTTAGACTTCTGGAGGTGGAACTTTATCCAACTTTGCTCTCAAAGGCTAGAAGTTATGGATTGAGTGATAGCTGGGTGCAGGTAATTTGACCGGTCTTTCTTCTAATATTGTCTCAAGTTGGTCTGCTTGATCTGACAAACATGAATGTTTATGTGCTTATATCAATGCAAAATATTTTATTGTGGAGAAATGTTATGCCATTCACTTGAGGTGTTCACTGACAGAAAACTGCAGGGGAGTTTGTAAGAAAGTGCACCTCACTTGATTGGCCATTTGTTCCTTTTGGACTCGTGTCCAATACTCACAGTGTTTGGATACATGAAATATTTACTGTTCAATATGATTATCCTTGCAGGGTCTCGCTAAGAAGGACCCTGTGCGAAGACAAGTCTTGCGAGTCAAAGGTTGTTTAGCTGGATCGAAAGCAGAAAATCTTCTAGAACAAGGAGATATGATTCTTGCCATAAATAAGGAGCCAATTACATGCTTCCTTGACATTGAGATTGCTTGCCAAAAGTTGGACCAGTCCCTCGGTTCAGATAGAGAGCTTAGCATGACAATATTCCGCCAGGTGAGCATGGTATATAAGAAATGAACTTCTTCTTTTTTAACAAAAGATGGTGTGAATCTAAATATTTGTCAGTAGCATAACTGTTTCAACATTCAAGCAGGGAAAGGAAATCAACCTTATTGTTGGAACAGATGTAAGAGATGGCAATGGTACAACACGGATGTTGAATTGGTGTGGATGCATAATTCAGGATCCTCATTCAGCAGTGCGTGCACTTGGTTTTTTGCCTGAGGAAGGTCATGGAGTTTATGTTGCTAGGTGAGAGATGTGCTATCCTTTACAAATTTGTATACGCAAATATTAGAACCATCTCTTATGATTCAGGAGCTTCAGCTTTAATCTTAAATTGGCACACCCTTCAAAAGAAATCTTAAATTAGCACTGTAGGCCTGTAGCTACTAGAGATTTAGAGTTGCCAGTAAAAATTCTCTAGAGAGATGCTGTTTTTCAGTTGTTCTGATATGCTGTTTGCAAGTCATTCTGGTCACTGGTTGTATCTGACTTTCAATGGAACTAGCCGAATTCCCCGCGCAATTACGTGGCTAGATACTACAACACATAGTTATATTTGAAAATAGAGCTGTATATTTTGGACAGCGCTAATGTATGTGATTGGAAAAAAAATTGTATTCCTTATGCAATTGTAGTAGCTCTTATGTATATCTGATTGATCTCCACCCTAATAATCTGGACCTGCTAGATCTAACTTTTTTCACCGATTAACGTGGTAGTTTCTAGCCCTTGAGGGCGACCGTGGTGGCTTCTTTTTCTATTGTTTTAATAGTATAATAGATAGATTTCGCACCTGAAGGCCTGAAGGCTGATGCAGCCATCAATACATGAGTGCGCTGTGTAGGAACTGTAGATCTGTTAGACAAATATGTAAACCAAGTAACAGATATCCTGGATTGGTCAACGGATGCCATTTTCCTCTTTTGGCATGCTTAACAAGTCCATCTCTATAAAAAACAACGGATTGTGATTTCTCAGTGCCACCATCTCTTGCCAGCCACTGTTGCAAAGTCATATTGGTACTGTTTCATCTAAATCTTGTTGTATAGAAGTAGAAGCCCACATCTGATCTGTATCCGTTGTATCGCTCTTTCCTGTATGGTTAACAAGGCAAGGTGACTAGAATCTATTATTTACATGATTATATAGATGCTAGATTTGCAGTCGTAAGCACATTTAAGATACCAATTGGGAATGAGGAATGAGCAGCAAGGATTTTATGCAGATGGTGTCATGGAAGTCCCGTACATAGATACGGCCTCTATGCTCTCCAGTGGATAGTTGAAGTTAATGGGCAACCAACTCCAGATCTGGAAACCTTTATACAAGTGGTGAAGGTATGCATTGTCATTGTCAATAGCAGTCTTCCTTTGGTATGGTAAATTATTAGGTTCATACGCCATTTATTTGAATTAATACGGTTAAACTAACCTTTTTCTCAGGGATTGGAAGATGGTGAATTTGTTAGGGTGAGGACCGTCCATTTGAATGGAAAACCTCGCGTGCTTACTTTGAAACAGGACCTTCACTACTGGCCAACCTGGGAACTCAGGTTTGAACCAGAGACAGCCACATGGCAGAGGAGAACGATAAAAGCGTTGCAACGAACTGCAGCGTGATGTATTCTGCTGTGTTGTGATATTAGCTCTCCATGCTTTCAGCGGGCCTTCTCTAGGGAGGCTAAGCATGGAGGTGAGGAAACTGGGCATTAGGATAGGGTGCTTGAAGGTTATAGTATTTCATAGAAAATATATGGATTCATTGCCTGTGGATAATTGGACTTCGATATGTTCCTTTTGCATATTTATTGCTACATTTTTGTAGAAATAATAAATCCTTAGCTTTCTAGCTCTCATTCCACCATTTTTTCTGCATCAAGTACACAGTTTGGGTAACCAAGCAACAGACATCGAGCCATCCAATTCCTGGACCGAGCTAGGTCGCACGGCCCAATTATTCTCCGTCGATTTTACAGTTCCAGGCTTGTACATTGTTCACAATACACTAGCAGGCTAGCAGCTGTTACGAGAAGGTTTCCTGTGCTCCCAATACTTTCGTGCGGTAGCTGGTCCTCCTTGGAAAATGGTTCAAATGGTTATAAAAGATTCCAAAAAAAAAAAATGCGTACATGGGACATAATATAGTATATCATTTATTATGTATATCATTACACAAATTTTAAATATAAAAAATACAGACTCTACTAAAAAGAAAATCCAAAATGTAAATGAAAAGATAAAAAATTACTTTTCACTGATATTTGACCTTTTCGTTTATGATTGCATGGGTTGAATTTATATTTAAAATTTGTGGGATAATAGATTACATGTACCCTATTTATGCAAAAAAAATATTTAGGTAAATTTCACAAAACCACGATTTTCTTGTATAAATTAAGAGAAAACTAAAGGTTTTAGCTTCACAAAACTTATCAGGAGGATTGTTGGGAGGACTGTCTATTTGAATTTAAAACTTGTTTTTTCTAACAAAAATCAAGTAGATTTTACAAAACTACAATTTTTTTTGTACGAATTATCACAAAACTATATGTTTTAGATGTCACGATAGAGTTAGCATCCGAAGTGATATAAAGCTTTGGTTGACCAAATATTTTCCCTCGGATGCAAGTGTTTACTCATTTACCATTCAAGTCGTATTCACGCCGTAGTAAGGGTGACTGCTCTCTGGGGAGTTGAAGAAAATAGATCGGACGTACTTGTGGCGAAATGGTTAAGGTGGTGCAAGGATCTAGCCTTGAGTGTGTAATCTTCAGTGCAGTGCGGTGCCCTAGAGAAGAGGTGATTATTAGCGGCGTGGGGCGGCGACGCGTCGACTGTTAATGAACAAGTTCAGGGCGTGCGAAGCGGCATACGTCGGCTTCAACGAAACGACAACATGTTTGCACCACAGCTGTTCGGCTGAGAACGACAACATGCCGCACCCCGCCAGGTCAGAGGCAACAACCGCCGCACCCGGCACAGATGAAACGACAACACTCGACCCGCAGCTGCTCTGGTGAGGGCGACAACACGTTGCACCCAGCACTGAGGTGAAACGACAACCATAGCTGCACCCGCGCCGCCGCAGACGACAACACGCCGCACCCCGCCAGACCGGTGAGGACAACCGCAGCGCGCACCGGCCCTGATCGAGCGACAACACCTCGCACGGCTTTGGGCAGAAACGACAACCGCAGCGCGGCTTTGATGATGGGTGACCGTGGATGCAGGTAACCCCTCACCACCACTATAAAACATGGCGGAAGGGTAGACATCAACACGTACCGGCAAAGAATCAGCGTCCGGTGAATCTACACAAATTAGGACACAATGTCGTTCTCTGAAATTGCCTCTTCGACAGCGAAGTCCTCCCGCCCGAATATCCAGGATGCGATAAGCGTCGGCCTTGCTTCTGCGGGAGTTGTTCTGACCCAAATGCGTTGCAACCTCTGGCCAAGATGGAGCAATCTACCCGCGAGCGGCGGCGCTTGCAGCACTCATCTATGTGCACTTACCTACAAGGTAAACCCTCACGGTGTCCACACAATGCGAGGTAACACTACTATCTCATGCTTCATTCTTTCTTTTCTCGGAACAAGGACCGGTGTTGCTTCTTCCAATGGATCGTGGTAGAACGACAACGATTACGAATTTCTCTACCAGCCACGACGCCAAACCAGGCAAAGAACTTCACCCGGTGGGAGAAGCGCGGAGATATGTACCTTTTCTAGATCGACGAGCTTAGGGCGGTTAATGCGAGGGCCAACCAATCGGTGAGTTTCATGCGTTATACTCATGTTAGTCTCATAAAGTAGTAGTGCTAAACAGTTATCGCTTTGCGAGGAGTTGAAGGACACTTTCGAACATCAACAAGTCAAAGGAGGAACCTCCTCGGGGCCACCCAAAGCCGAGGTTTGCGAACATGGCACAGGCGCGGTTGATACCTTACGGTGATCTAGCGGACCGGACATTCTACACGCGTGCCTTGCCCGAGGATGAATGGTGCGGCTACTTCAACAGGTGGACGGGAGACGTACCACCCACATCTCGAGCAACTTTGCATGGGATAACTGGAGAACAACCCTCTCCGTGGTGCCACTACCGCCCGTAAAAGCCGGACCATGAAGTACGCTTACGGTGTTATGTAACCACCAAAGCGTGCATATCAGATTGACTGCAGGCTGCGCTTTCGGTTGTCAAGCATAAGCCCAATACACCTCTCCGCACTATATAGTGGAGTGCAGGCAAAAGCAAGAAAGGCCTCGCATGTCTCCGACCAGCGGCCAACACAAAGCGAGAGGTGCAAGAGGTTTCCTCTCTCTGAAGAAGAAGGACAAGAAAGCAATGCGTGAGGTGCACCACGCAACAAATCCTCGTGGCGTTCTGCGCGACCATCCAGAACCCGGTGATATTAACATAGGGAATGCCGAATCGGATGACATGCCCATATGGGAGGCGTAATCACATAAAGAACAACCAAAATTTAAGTCTTATACACAGGACGGCGTCGACATAGCCACCCAATCGGCGACATTTGGAACCTGTGCGGAACCCATGGAGTTCTTTCATAGTAGGGATCGAGCGTTAATAGGACAAATCATAAAATTAGAACGGGTCGTAATATCACGAAAATGTATGACATCATTCATTACATACTGCGATAGGCATAACGATCATTTGTTCCACCATGACGAACAGTAAGCTTTAAGTTAGTTAGTTCGTCAAGCAATTTACGTCACTATTGTAATGCCACCTAATATAATCTAATCTATTGCTTATTTTCTCATCGAACTTTGATGTATGTGCCCTTATATATGTTCAACAAATAATTTAAGTGTTCATAACATGAGTTGTTGTAAACCATAAAATTTTGAAAATTCACATCTGTGATGTTCATAACAATAAAAATGAAATTTTCAAATGTTCATAACAATCAAATTTTATTGTTTGAATTTAAAACATTGTTCAGATCTTCAAATTATTTGAAATTTTTATGGTAATATCACGATTTATCAGAACCTCCATAAAAAATTTCAAAATTCCGACGTCGTGGTTGTCTTTTGTTTTATAAAACTACTGATTTTAGAATTTGTATCGTAGAATTACATGTTTCGAATTGACCATTTTTGTGATGGGTTTGACAGTGAGCTCACATGGTAGTCTCACACACAAGTGAAATGAGAAATAAGGTTGCGTGAAGACGTTTATATGGGTCTATATTGACTGATCTATTGTAAGAAACGGTTAATTCTAAAACATGTAATTTTGTTATGCAAATTTTTCTAAAATCTGTAGTTTTATGAAATAGGAGCTAAAACATGTAGTTTTACGATAGTTTATAAATAAAAACTTGCAATTTCAAAACTTACTCAATTTTGATAGAATTTTTCATGACTATTTACACTATTTTTTGAGAAGTGGGAGCACCGGTAGCACAAAACTTGTTGGGAGGATTGGATATGTTTTCCAGGTGCTACGAACTGCTAAGAATAATCTCAATGGTTTCACTGTGTAAACTTATACTGCATTTGTCGATCATTGCTCTTCTGTATCTAAATTTTGCTTTGAGATTTTCGCCTCGCGTCACCATAGTAGGTGTTCATCACCATCGCATGAGTAGCATAGCTGGGCCGCGCCTGGGCTGCACGATACTCCCGAGGACAGAGGGCATGCAGCATAGTCAAGTTTACGTGCTTCGAGTTTGTCACGGCGAAATGAATAATTACGCGTCCTCGATTAAATTCGTTTCTCAAATCCCTGAGCATAACCAAAGCCATTTTCTCCCATAAGAAAAGAGAACATTTGCGATTCTCTTTTAAGCGAAAAAGGTGGCTAATCTTTCCTGGTTGAAGCTAGGTAGGCAAGATGCGCCCATCGCGCGTTAAGATATCATTAGATCAGAGGCAGTCGGGCACCGTTTGCTCGTGTCTAAATTCAGGTAAGTCCACACGCAAGCAGAGCAGCAGTCGAAGTTTATCAGCGTAAACTCACCATGACCCTTTTGTGCAATGTATGACAAATGTAAACCATGCAAACGCCTTTACTTATCAGAAGGTAGGCGTTTTCCTCTCGCCGAAGCGCATGTCTTGGGAGGAATATATTCCGCCACCATTTGTTAGCTCGGACTTATCCACGAAAACGAGGGCCACCCTTCTGTATGTGTTGTGCCTAGTATGGAAATAATCACTTTTTATTTTATTTTATTTTTTTAAATCTAGCTTCTTTTAAACGTAATTATAAAAATAGTCTTATATCCGATCACGGAAGCACTGCGGTGCGGGACCATAGCATGTGACCGGTGCTTTAGCGTTTGGGAATATGACTGTTTTTGTAATTATGTTTGTAAAAGATTTAGATTTGAAAGAAGAAATACACATAGGACTAGAAAAGAGCCGATTCCTTATGTAGGAGCTCAGTGTCGTTGGATTTCCTCTTCCTAGCAGGCTGGCACTAGCACCACAACCAAACTAGTATTCCTCTTTAAAAGGCCCGTTCCTTCCATTTCGTCGCCGCGAACTGAAGGAGCTCGCATGACATGGGTTGCTATCCCCTGGGCAAGATCGCATCGAAAGCGCTCGGAAAATGCAACGGTACGTACGCGAAAATAGCTCTTAATTTGCTCGCCTTGGTTTTGCTTCTGCCCTCTTGATAATGATCGATAGCCCTCGGTGTTGCATGGCTCGCGGATGTCGTCAATCAGCAGTTATGTTCTGTGTTGTGTTCAGCATATGCTCGGTTGCTATATATGAGTTTTTTTTGCTACTAGCTATATATGATCAGCTAATCTCACGCGTAAATGGTACGTAAGACCAGGCTTGCATGTGTTAAAACTGCCAATTATCACCAATCAATCTCAAAACTGCGAAGTTTTTCTACCGTACAGCTAAGAGCCTAAGATTTTCGAGTTGTGACTACGTACATGCAGGGCGCGACAGACGGAGGGAAGAGAGGATGCACTGCGCCATGGCCTACCCGCCCGGCCCACCCACAGAGACACACTACACACAGCCGGTGGCGCGCACTGTAAACTTCAGCGGCACCAACTCCGTGTACGTGATACCGCCAGAACCTCCGCCGCAACATGGCCCAGAGCCGCAGCTCCAATCCCATACACCACCGCCCCAACACGAGCCCGACCGCCACCCGCCGCAACCCCAACCCGAGCCGGCCGCGCCACCGGCCGAGCCGAAACAGCCGAAACGAGGCAAAAACAAGAAGCCGGGGCGCGTCCGGTTCGGCCCCGAGCCACCGCCACCGCAGCAGCAGCAGCAGCAGCACGCGCCGAGCCCGAACGACAACAGGTACGCGCCGGGCCCGGCCCCGCAGCCGCAGGGGTACTTTCGGTACGCGCCGTCGCCGCTGCCGAGGTGGGAGGTGACGCCGAGGCGGCACGAGTACTTCTCCGGGGAGTACCGCTACAGCTACCCGACACCGGTGCGCGAGGGGATCTACAGCATCGCCACCGACGCCAACAGGCTCACCACCATCTTCAGCGAGGAGAACCCCAATGCCTGCGCGATCGTGTGAGTGGGCCGGCGAGGAATAGGATTCGTGTGATGTGCCGTTTCATTCGTTCTTGGCAAGGGCAAGGACGAATCTGGTTCTTCTTGTAGGTGTTGTGGATAATGAAGGGGAATGGTTCTGTTCGCCTGATATGATGCGATGAACATTCGTCGTGCTGTTCGGCTCGTATCGTCCTCTCCTTTTCGCGTGTTTTCTTCCAAATGTGAGATTAGCGCCCCCGCCCTTTTGTGTGTGTGTGTGTGTGTGGGGGTGATGATGGTTAACAGTCCTGCAGGCTGCAATGTTTGTGAGTGAGAACGCATCGACAAAAGCAAAAACGTATCCCATGACTCATGATCGATCTTTTCTCTGCTGAATAACGACCATTATGCCCTGGAGGCCTAGACATCTCCTTTTCTTGTTTTTTTTACCCTTTATGCGTTTTCAGACGAGCATATTTCACTTTAGTGCATCTTTTCTAGCTCTTTTATCGTACACTAAATTCAACACGAACTGTTTATTTTTTATCCAATGAATTAAATTAATTAGTATTTATTTTATACTTTCTCTAATAGTAGAGCAGTAGGAATATCATCAATAAATCAATGGCTAAATTTAATTTCTACTAATGTATTATAAAATTTCTCTTTTTTTTTTTACTGACACCTCGAACAAAACTACTGTATAAAATTTTCAGAAATCGTAGCTGCTGTAGGAAGATGCCTCATTTTCCTTCTGTGGGACGAATATCTGCAGGCAATCATCATATCAGGTGACACCAGTCGCCACATATTAAGTGCAAGAAGGCTAAATGATTGGATTATTTGATCGCACTGCTGCGAAAGGAAGTATAGGAATTAGGGACTAAGGAGTTCTCCAAATTGTGGTGAATGTGCAATCTGCAGTCTTCAGCCTCCGTGTGTCCGGGATAGAATGATACGAAAGGAACCGGTATGCTTATATATCTATACACACACATACATACACAAACACACATATTATACACACACATAGGACGCCAAAACGGGGCATCATGGAATCTAAGCTCCATTATTTCAAATATGTGGATTCAAGTCAAATTCGGGTATATTTTTCAAAAAATTTAGTTTTAAGATATATACTCATCTATAACAATTCAAATGAAACATGTACCTTTGAAAATATATACTCAAATTCAAAGATTTTAAAAGAATTTAGATTGCATGCTTTACTGATTTATATATATATAATCAAGACATATCTACAAACAAACTATCATCAAAAAGAAAACTCTAATTTAAATTTCAGTTCAAACTTGTTTGAACTAGTTAGTAAACTAGTTAAATTCAACATCTTAAAATTTTAAAAATTAAACATACAATACATAGGAAAATATACCCATTTTGTATCATGGAGCCCAAGCTACATGGTGCCCTAATTATAATTATAATACATACATACATACATACATACATACACACACACATACATACATACATACATACATACATACATACATACATACATACATACATACATACATACATACATACACACACACGAACATGTTATATATACTCCTTTACCACTTTCGGTATACTCCAATAATAATTCTAAGATATTTCAATGTGACATGGTTGGAAAAAGTTCATCGCAGCCCTTCATTTTTTTTGCTATATACCCGTTTTCATATGTAAAAGGAATATATACACAAATTATGTTGTGAAGGGGGATTTTGATGAAAATTTTTGTGGAACTCATCTTGAAGTATCTTATAATTAGTATTAGAGTATACTCAAAAGGATAAAGAGGTATAACAACATTATTTAAGCATTATACTAGATGTGGGAGTACGTACTCCCATGATATATATATATATATAGTATAATTTCTTGGGCTCCATAATCCAAAACGAGTATTTCCTTATCTATTTTCATGCGATATTTTTTGAATTTTTTAGATGTTGAGTTTAATCGGTTTATTAACTAGTTCAAATAAGTTTGAACCGAAATTTAAACTAGAGTTTCCCTTTTCGATGATAGTTTGGTTGTTGATATGTGCTAATTATATATATAAATCAGCAAAGTATGTGATCCAAACTCGTTCAAAATTTTTAAATCTGAATATATTTTTTTTGAAAAGTATGTGTTTTATTTGAATTGTTATAGGTGGGTATATCCCTTAAAACTGATTTTTTTTCAAAAATATACCTGAATATAACTTGAATTCACGCATTTGAAATCACAATGCCCTATTTTGGCTTTTATATATATATATATATATATATATAGAGAGAGAGAGAGAGAGAGAGAGAAGTTTTTCATTTCTCAGATATACTCTCACCTTCAATATACCACTTAAATGAAAGTATTATACTTCTATATCATTTTCGATATACTCCAATAATGATTCTAGTATACTCCAATGTGACATGGTTGAAAAAAATCATCGGAGCCCTATATTTTTTTTTGTTATATACACTTTTACATATGTGAAAAGAATATATAAACAAATTATGCTATAAAGGGTGGACTTTGATGAAATTTTTTGTGGAACTCACTTTAGAGTATCTTATAATCAGTGTTAGAGTATATTCAAAAGGATAAAGAGGTATAATAATATCATTTAAGCAGTATATTGAAGGTGGGAGTACGTACTCCCAAGAGTATAGAACCATTTTCCTATATATATATAATATGTAGTGCGAACCAAAACATCTCCGTGAAAACTATCCTTAAAAGTTTTGAAAATGAAACTCAATCATATCTACATATGTA
The DNA here is from genome assembly GCA_036346375.1 of Guadua angustifolia. Lineage (NCBI taxonomy): Eukaryota > Viridiplantae > Streptophyta > Magnoliopsida > Poales > Poaceae > Guadua > Guadua angustifolia. Next base: position 9,970,160 of record CM070503.1, read on the forward strand.
TTGATTTTTCATCTTCAAATTTTGCAATTGAAACTCACCTCCCTACATATGGTAATTTTTGAGAATTTTTCAAAACTTATCTGTATTTTTCACGGAGTTTTCAAAACTTAAAGGTGGTTTACACCACATATTTGCCCTATATGTATGTGTGTATATATATACGTATATGAATATATATACACGTATACATATGTATACATATATATAGGTGTGTGTTTGTGTGTGTGTGTATATATGTGTGTGTATATGTATATGTATATGTATGTATGTATACTACCGTATATAAACTTGGGAAGGTTTCCGGTTCTCGTCGCGTCACACCGCTTCTGAAGAAAACGCTCACCGCATGCATCTGGCATGAGCTGCGTTGAGCCACGCACGCCGCGTTGCTCACCGTCTTGTTTGGCTTAAATATCTTAGCGCCGCTTCTCATCGCCAGCCAGCGCCATGGCGCAATGGTGAAGCGCCTCGCTCTAGCGTGTTCGGCCTCGAGATCGATTCCCGCCATGAGTCCGCTTTTTTTTTTTCCGCGTGACGTGTGGCTTGGGTGCGCGGGGCTAGTGCGGGCACGACGCGGCCGTGGCGTCCGGCTCGATTTTTATGAGAAGCCCTCCGAAGTTTTGGAAATCGCGTTTAAGTCCATTTTTTTACGGGAAAGACCCTGAAAAGTCCAAAATTTCGGGTCTTTTGCCAGAGCCCCTAAATAGTTCCGAAAATCGCATTTGGGTCCTTTTTTTTACACGAAAAGCCCTGAAAATTCATTTTTTCCCAGGGGCTCTGCATACCGCCTATTTTTTTCGAAGAGGCCCTTGGAGGTTTCAGAAATCACATCTAGATCATCTTTTTTATTTACAGGAAAGGCCCTGGAAAATTCGAAATTTCGATGGGCCCCTGGATAGTTTCGGAAATCACATTTAGATCTTTTTTTATGGGAAAGGCTCTGAAAAATCCGAAAATTCATTTTTTCCCAAGGCTCTAGATACCACCCGTTCTTTTTGCGAAGAAGCCCTTAGAGGTTTTGAAAATCACATCTAAGTCACTTTTTCTCGCAGGAAAGATGCTAAAAAATCCTAGCGCGGCGTGCGCCGTGCCAGTCGCATCTAGTATATATAACGGAAGAACCGGTATGCTTGGCCGTAGTTTATCTGCATTATGGCCGGCTATATGTATCTGGTTTTAAAGTCTAAACAGATAGCTATAGGTTTTTTGACCTAAAACGTTAAGTCGCGGAGCCGCAAAAATAGTAAATAGCTAGCTATATTGTGCTATAGTTTTCTTTTTATCTTGCTGAGAAGCCAGGAAAACCACGATTTAAATCCTTGATCTGGTCGAAATTGTATAGCAGCGTATCGCGGTGAGGACGGCCGCGGAGGAGTTCCAGGACAAGGCCAGTGAATTAAGCGACCGAGCAGAGCAGGCCGTGGGCAGTGGCCCAGATCGCGCGACCGCGCAGCGAGAAGGCGCAAGCGGAGAGGCGGGCGCGTGCGGGCGAGGCGGAAGACAGCCGTGGCATGGCGTCGTCGCGCGCGGGAGCGGCAGCATCGGCGAGGGCGGGGGAAAAATATATGGCATAGGATGCTTTAGGCCGCTTCGATTGAGCTTCAGCTTAAAAAAAAAGTCAAATTATTTGTAAAACGGGGGAATTTTAAACAGTTTTTCTTATAATCGAAACTGCTCTCTATATATAATCAGAATCCAGTAGAAATCTAATCCTCGCTGGCCTGGTTCGGAACTTAGAAATCACAGTTGGCTCGATCCGATTCTCTTATAATTAGAAGCAGCTTCTTTTATAATCCAGAATACATAATCCAGAAGCTGAAACGAAGAGACCTTTTGTAGTATCTATAATATTATTTTTAGAATAAAGATACGTGATATATATTGAAAGAGATAAAAGAAACTTTAGTTTCTTTTAAGATCTGTATTTACTATGTGTTTAATTTTTTTTTTTTGTAATGGATGCTATCTGGCCATGGTGCAGCTTGCGCACGACACAATTTTGCAGAATGTACATCCTCCTCTGACTGTCACAAATCGGCCTAAGAAAATGCTTTGATTGTGTTTCTTGGGCTTTGGGCCTAGATGACCCATAGACCAGTAGCCCCCTCAAGCGAACAAAACGGCCTGACTCCGGACAATTCGAGGCCTTACAATCGGTGAACAAAGAACTCGGCCATACATGAGTCGAATTAACACCACTGATTTCACAGAGCATAGGGTGGGCATTTTTAAATCGAAACCGAAAAATCGAACTAGCCAATCTAACCAAATAATTCGATTTTTTTGGTTTGTGGTTTCTATGACGCTGTTTGGTTTACAGTTTACGGTTCAATTTTGTAAGTTTGGAAACCGAAAAAACCGTTTAATCGAATAAACCAATCCATTCTCGCGGCTCGCAGGCAGCCTCACACGCATCGCATCGCACCCAATTGACATATTCTACTTTCAATTCCCTAATCGGTATTTCCCCAACCCAACAACCCTACTTGCACTCGGCTACAGGCAACTAGTGGCGCCGGCGCTCTGCCACACCCTCCCAACACTGTGCCGAAGACAGCCCCCTTGTAGCCTCTCCACCTCCATCACCGCTATCGCCAAAGCCACCTTCCATGTGCATCCACTTCCCCCTCCTCCTCCTCGGTGTTGATGCGAGCGTTGGCTGAGGATATGGATATCGGGGGCGACCAGGAGGAGCCCCCGACCTTCCTGGAGCACAACAATCCCATCTCAACTGCTCAAGGTCCCACTGCATCCTCTTCGTGGATCCCTCTCCCTTCGCCTACGTGTTCGACTACAAGAACCGCTTCCAGAACTTCAACAAGTACCTCTAAGAGATGGGCGATGAGGTAAATGTGCTCTCTTCTTCTTTTCCATTCCATCCAATCCAACATTGCATTTCCCTTTCTTCATCTGCACATTGCACTCAAGCTATTCCTTCCCTCCCGCTGCTTGCTGCAGGTGATTGTGGTCACTACGCATGAGGGCGTACCTTAAGAATTCTATGGAGTTAAATTTAATTGGGTTGTGGAGGTACTCCCCTCCCCTAATTGACTAATTGCAGTGTGTTGCCATCTTGCTAGTGTCAATTTGTGTTCCCAATCCTTACATTTTGTATTCCTCTATTCGTAGAGTACATTAAACGTATAAAAATAGGTATAACAGAGTTTGTGTTGTTCAATCAATCATTTCTACTAGTTATTTTTGCTTCCAACTGCTATGCTATTGTCCTCAATCCTTTCCTGCTTCTAGCTTCCTTTGCCTATGGTATCGAAAGGTTTCACTTTTTTTGGTGGTTGCCTGGTTATTCTGGTTGCATGAAATTCGGTTAACCAAAAAATCGAATTAATCGAACTGAATTTTTTTGGTTAATTTGGTTTGGTTTCTGTATCTGTTCAGTTTCATTTCGATTTGCAGATATCAAAAACCGATTTTTTAAAAAACCGAATAAACCAAACCCAAAAAACTGTATAAACCAAATGCCCAAGCCGAACAGAGCAAGCGTATGGCCAGGGAAAATCAAATCACGACTGCAGACCAATTTGATCCCTAACTCTAGTTAGAAGTTAGATATTAGTAGTCAGAATCGGCTTTCATCTGACTATCCGAGTGGTTGTAATGCCCTAGGGTCAAATTGGCTTAGGTTCGGCTCAGGCCCGAACCAAAATAGTATATAAATTATGCGCTTGCACCAATCATACCTACATTTTTGTTTTTATTTCGCGTAAAAGGGTTAAACTAGGGATTGAAATGTATTTGGTTCCTAAGTTTGTATGTTACTCTCTTACCCTCAACAAGTAATGTGGGAGTATCTTCCCAACTCTTGCACTCATAAACTATATGGATTTTATTTTGGTTCTATCTCAATTAGGCCAAGTCTCACATATCATAGACTATATGGATCTTATTTGGGCTCAATCATAATTGGGCTGGGTGTCACATACACCCACCCTCAAAGGGTCACTCATACCCTATATAGACCTCATTTGGGTTCGATCTCAATTGGGTTGTGTTTCTGTTTGTACCAGGATTTAGCAAGAGTGGTCAAAATTGCCATGATAAAAGTTGACGTATCATAACCGATATGGAAAGATCTAAGATTTTTTTATTATGGTTAATGTCTCAGGAAAAGTTGTCCGGATTAAGGCCGATACGGATTATGTTTTTGCAGCGTGTTGGAAGAGGATACGATCGGCCGACGGTATAAAAGATGGTTGTGGGCAGGCAAAAAAAGGACACAACCCAATCAACAAACATATTACTTTTATTTTCCTGTCGACTAGGAGTAGTCTTTGTAATTTAGGTTCTTTCTTGTAACTCAATTTGATCAATAAAGTTGCGCATCACCGATTGTTGATCATTTTCTATTACGCCAATCAGGTTTGATTTTCTTCAATCTTGTTGCGCATCATCTTTTTGGGAAATATCTATCTTTACCCTCTTATTAGCCTTAATCAACTAATTAGACTTGCCGTTACCCTTAATTTGATCCGCTTTTAGATGATTAGATCTAAACTAATTTTCTTATGAGATCGGCTTTGAGCATATTTATATTTCCCTTATCGATTGTAGGATCAAATCGGTTGGTGCGCCTTGAACCGTAAAACCCGGTGTTCGTCTGGTGTGAACATACCCAGACTAGGACAAAGGACTAGGGCCTCCCTTGGCACAAACCACTATCTAGGCTTACATGTGGTGTATACCACACGTATAACGGTGCCATCTGTAACACCCTATGCCCCATCCAAATCAGCTTAGGTCTAGGTTACTCATTTGGGTTCAATCTCAACTGTGAGGGTCGACTGTGGTACCAACTGTAACGCCCATCATGCTATACGTCATATGCGCACACCACTAACCTACACGTATAATCATGAGGGTTGACTCTGGTGCCATTTGTAACACCCCATGCCCCCATCCAAATCAGCTCATGTCTAAACCTAGATGGTCTTAACCATGCACTCGCATCAAACTCCGCTTACACGCTCGTCCTAGCTTCACGTAAAATGATTAACCAAGGGTTGAAATGTACTTGACACTTGAGTTTATATGTTGCTCCCTCCCACCCTTAACAAGCAATGTGGGACTATCTTCCTTACTCTTGCACTCATGCCCTACGTGGGCCTTACTTGGGCTCAATGTCACTTGGGCCGCGTCTCACAGTGATCATCCTTGTGTAATTATTTTTCTCCAATCTCCACTATGGTTCAGTAGACGTAGAGTCACCGCTGGCCTCTTATCGAGTTCCATATCAATATCCTAAACATCTAGCTACCCCTGTCAAATCTGTCATAAGTGTTGCACGCAGTACTATACATTATTGATGTGTGACACCTTGGTTCAAATTTCACTTAGGGCTTAGCCCAATGTGGGGTGGATTCACACACCCATAGCACCCCACTTATACCTTTTTTTCCTTGTTTTACGTAAAAGAGTTAATCTGGAGATACTATGTTTGGACCCAATATATATTATATATTGTAAATGCACTGATACTATTTGTAACACTCTGGTTCAAGTTTCGCTCAAAGCCTAGCCTAGTGTGGGGCGGACCCACATAACTATAGCACCTCACTTACACTTTCGTTCTCGCTTTGTGTAAAAGAGTTAATATGTAGGTATTATATTTAGACCCAATAGATATTATATATTACTACAACTTATTTTAAATAAATAGTATGATACTAATCTCACCAGCTTCCACGTAGACCTTCACATGTATTATTACACTATGAGATGCAACCAAACTAGCCGCACCTCCGGCCGAAAGCGAGAGCAAGGAATACACGTTAGAATGCATCAATGCAACTTTCTGTCATGTCGCTGGTTATTCTTCGATGCCTTTGATGCCTAATGCCCGCACATGAATAATTTACCGCTAATTGCCAGAATGGCAATAAGATGCCGAAGAGAACTGCCGAACGATGACCGTGCACAGAGTAACCGAAGATTACACATAAAATGGCATCGCGCTGCATGCATGTCAGCCATGCCCATGCGCTCCGTCTCCGCGGTTGCGCGCACTAAGCTGGTGGTGGGTTTCGGCGATCTGCCGGACGTAGGGCTGTAAAAAAAACTCGAGGCTCGCGAGCTACTCGAGCTCGGCTCGCGAGAGGCTCGGTTCGAGCTCGAATAGTTCGCGAGCCTGGATCGAGCTTGCTATCGAGCCTGGACCGAGCTTGATACCGAGCCTGGACCGAGCTTGTTACCGAGCTTCCTCGAGCCTGGACCGAGTTTTCTTAAGTCGAGCTTCCTCGAGCCTGGACCGAGCTTCCTCGAACCGAGCTTACTCGAGCTTGTTACCGAGCCTACCAGAATTTTCGAGCTTACTCAAGCTTACTCGGGCTCGAGCTCATTTCGAGCCTTACCGAGCTCGGCTCGTTTACAGCCCTAGCCGGACGGCGCCGCACGGTCGGCTGGGACGCCATCTATCTGCGCGCTTGCAGTCGCAAGTGCAGTCGGCGTATCTAAAGGCCTACATGCCTGCACCTGCGTTTCGAGGTTTCTTTCGACGCTACGATACCAAAGCTATCGGCCGCGCGCGAATGTGATCAGACACACGGAGCACGTCCGCACAAAGCAGAAAAAGATTCAGGTTGGAACTCGGAAGTGAACCGAAAGGGATGGGGAAGGGAACAGAACTTCAAGCAGCAAAGCGACCTTGGCCTCTCATGTTTTTAGCCACAGGTCAGAGCATATATTCGATTTGCTAACTTTTCATATGATTGCTTCAAAGGGAATAGTCAGTCCACGTTACAAGGTCAGAGCATATATTCGATTTGCTAAACTTTTCATATGATTGCTTCAAAGGAAATAGTCAGTCCACGTTACAAGGTAGCTCCTAGAATTTCCAGCCAGGATTGTTTTTTTTTTTTTTGGTGTGTGCGCGCGCGCGCATTGAACTAAATGAAGTTGTATACTTGTATGGGCTAAACAAAACATTGTGTGTCACTGCAGGTGCGATTCCACCGTACAAGGATTGGGCTCAAGTGACCCCAATGCCACCTAGCTTAACACGTGAAGAAAGTTGATGCTCATAATGTTATTACAAATTATCATTACTAATTCACGCTCATATTGACCTCAATGTGTCTTGGTGACTCCAATAACTTTTCTTTTTGCTCTGCCCCCTAGTGTGGGTTACTCATTTCTGGATTTTGCGTGACTTAACCCCAGGATCTCGCTCTTTTTTTTTTTCGAAAAAGAAGTTCAGTGTTCATTACTCATTATTGGGGTTACAATCACGCGGGAGACAATTGACAAGAAAACCTTGCGCGGCTGAATTGATCAACTCCTCTTACCATCAAGGCAAGAAAGAATCTAGCAATATCGATCACACAAGAACAATGGCATCTCTATTGTAAAGATTCTTACTTTTCCGGCCACCCTCTAAACAATGACTTGGATCAAAACCAAAGGGGGAAAAACACGAATTTGCACCGAACTCGCCCGTTGCACACAAACACATAGGCGACTTGCACTGATTGTGACAGCATATAAGAATTTCTCAACATCAGCAAGACTATATACTGCGACTTGCACTATCTGTGACAGCATATAAGAATTTCTCAACAGCAGCAAGACTATATACTGAAATATCTGATTGCACGCTCATTTGAATTCAACCGAACAATCAATTGGTTATGCTCCCTCGGTTCAGAAAACAATACCTCTACTTTAAATATTTTTATTTAGTAATATAAAGTTTGTATGTAGATTTAATGAGTTTTTTCCTACTATACCTCTATTTATTCTCTCTCGATCATATGCATTTATTCATTACCACTCACATAAAATATTATCTCTTTACTTCCCAAACAATTTTTCTCGTATCTTTTTCAATTTCACCACAACCTTAATTCTTGTACAAAATCAAAATACGTCTTATATTTCTAAACAGAGAGAGTACTAGTTTAATTAGGTTGTCTCTTGTGAACAACTTAATTACTTCCTCTATCTAAGTTCATAAGACGAATTTTTTAATGGTTTTGTCTACAAATATATGACGTATTTCATTTTGTAATGCAAAATTAGTATATGTTTTATCTATACCCCTAACATATATCCATCTTTATATTTTTTATTTGCATGCACTGAATATATTATTTAGTGATAATAATTAAAGGTAATTTGTTTATCTATGCGAACTGTTTTTCAAATTTATGTTCACGTACTGTGTCCGGTACTTCCCCTATTTAATCTGGCCCCATGCTTCCTGGTACCTAACGTCTAGAGGCTAGGATAGAGTTGACACACACCTTAATTCCGAAAACAATATCAGAAATAAGTCCCGGATATTGATCGATCACCTTACTTATTCCTAATTCACGCATGATGGTTAATTACATTAGTATATGTACCAGGTTGAATTACATTATTCCTCATAATGTTGAAACTTTTTACGGTGCTTGTATGCGACGGGACTTGGACGTTATGGTAACCGTCCATGCGTTGTCATCTGATGATCTATAATCAAATAAGGTACCTATTGAAAGGAACTTAAATTGTACACACGTAAGCTTGGAAAGAGAAGGTATATAAGGTAACACATCCTTCTGGTTGTAAACTACCAAATCCTAGTGTTTATCTTTTCGTTTCAACCAAACCACACTTCAAAACAATTAACGCTGCTAGCCATGGACGCAGCTAGGTTTCGAGGTTGCAGAATGAGTATGAAACATGTACATACTCCATCTGGTCAAGTTAATTTATAAGATGTATTTTTCTTACATATAGACTAGAAAGATATTAAAAATAATTAGATTACCTCTAATTATTATTATTAAGCACTATGTTCAATGCACGCATGTAAAGAATATAAAGTAAAGATAGATGATATATAGGGAAATTCACATTAATTTTGTATTAAAATATGAAATACGTCTTATATTTATGAATCAGACTATTTAAAAAACATACCTTATAAACTTGGACAGAAAAAGTACAAAGTAACTGAATTGGATCGTCATCATTTGTGGAGAATATAGGTAATTGATATTAAACTATGTAACTGAATGTGAAGTACATAGGTTTTTCAACATTTACATGTAATTATTGTTGTATTCGCATTTGCAGCTACAAAGAAACCATGAATCATTGCTGGAAGCCTAGTTCTTAGCGTTTTTGACAGCGATAACCAAAAGGAGTAGTTGGTTGATGGCGATGCCAATGGCAGCAGAAGGCAACGGCGCCATAGCATTGCAGTGACATCGATTAGTATTTTACATATTTACATAGTAATTCAGTAATTTACAAGGTTAAAATCACAAGAACGCCGTAGCATTGTAGTGACATCGATTAGTACATTACATATTTACATAGTAATTCAGTAATTTACAAGGTTAAAATCGCATGAACTCTGTAAGGCCTCTCCAATATTTCTTGTGATTGATTTAGTTGTGGTTGTCAATGTCAGAATTAAAAGGGAGGAGAAGACAAGTTAGGCATACCGATCAACCGAATAGGAATGGGCCACTTAATGGCAGAATTAAAGGGAGGAGGTGCAATTAAAGATCAGGGCAACCATCATGATCAAGTGCTTTTGACGATTTAGATTTTAGATTAGTTAATATTTCCGTTCTAAATCTAAAGCATATAATTTAAATCATCTTGTTTAGAAATATAAGATTTGTATGTAGATTTAATGAGAATTTTTTCTACTATATCTCTATTTATTATCTCATATTTATTCGTTATCACCCACACAAAGTACTATTTCTCATCTTTCAAGACAATTATGTGAGGCATATAAGACATGTTCTTTCATATTTTTTAAATTTTTGCCACAACCTTAATCTCAATATACGTCTTATATTTATGAATGGAGGAAATATTTATCAACTGCTCCTCCTAATCGAAATATAAGGCATATAGTTTAAATGGCCTTGTTAAGAAATATAAGGTTTGTATATAGATTTAATGAGGATTTTTTATTATACCCTTATTTATTCTCTCTCAACCATATGTATTTATTCATTATCATACATACGAAGTATTATTTCTCATCTTCCAAGACAATTAAATGAGAACATCTAAGTCATTTTTTCTCATACATTTCTCAATTTTACTGTAACTTCAATCCCTATACAAAAACAAAATAAGTATTATATTTATGAACGGAGAGAATATAATATTCTTTCAAAAATCCATATACCTAAGTTACCCTTTAGCTAGTCAACGATTGATATTTTCGAAGTGCTAGTACCTTCCAAGCACCGTGGAAACTCGTCACTATACATAGCAAACGATTCAAAGAACTTCAGAAACAACTGAAATACATACTAGCACACATGATTTCCAAAGTTGATCAATGCTGTCCAAAGTGCCACTGCAACAGTGCAATCACACACATCAATTGTTTCAGCGTACAAACACATTCAAGCTCAGCCTGGAAATGACTATTGTTCAAATGGTCCATGGAAGTATAAGGATCTTTCGTGAAAGGACTCTAAATAAATACTGAAAAAAGCGTAATTATGTTTAGGTCTTTTCGCTGGTTTTTTACGAAAAGAACCTTTTGGTTTAGCAAAATCACGGATCTTTTATGAAAGGACCCTAAATTAATGCCGAAAAAGAGCGTAATTACGTTTAGATCGTTCTAGCTATTTTTTGCGAAAAGGTCTTTTTGATTTCACGCAGTCGTGGCCAATTTTTTTAAAAAACACCGCCGAGAAAAACGAAATTTTATTTTTTTCAAAAAAAATCCGGGTCTAATTTTTTTACCGCACGCAGCATCGCACAATTCGTGTCCTCCGTCCGCGAGCTCCCCTCAAAAAAATATAATTAAGTGTAGGTCCTTTTAGTAGTTTTTGCGAAAATGACCTTTTGGTTCAGCAAAATTGTGAAACTTTCATAAAAGGATCCTAAATAAATGCCAAAAAAAGGACGTAATTGCGTTTAGATCATTCCAACTACTTTCTGCGAAAAGGACCTTTCGTTTTTAGCGCAATCGTGAGCGCGTGCGACGTGTCACGCCGTGAAAACATTCCTAGTAGATCAGAAAATCCATGCATGCAAGAGGATGGAGGTGAAGCAAGAAGATCTTTTATTGTTTCCGAAATAAAAAAGAAGATCTTTTAGCCTCGTGCCTTCCGCCTTCCTGGTCCAGGGGGTGCAAGTGGAAGTGCAACAAGTGCAGAACAAGATATACACCACGCTTCAGGCAACTAGGCAAGTGGAGTTGGCGAAGGGAAAATTAATCAGTACTGCACAACTAGTGCGCGGCATGCGCACGAATCACTTGCGTAGATAAACTGGTGCAATCAATTTCAAGCCGATTTGAGGCCGGCTAGATGCGAATGCGATGTACATATCCCCAAAAAAACCTGGGACCTGAAGTAGTGAATGGAAGCACATCTGACTGTCGATTCAACCTGTAAAATCGGCCGAAATGGTACACTGATATCTTTTTATATGCAGCAGCCTTACGATTGGATCAATATTTTTCATGCGACTATACACGAGCGTGCACGGTGTCAAGAATGAAATAGATGAATCTCGTAGAGAAAACCAAAATAATAGCGTTGAAGCAACCACAACGAGAAAAAAAGATTCGACGAAACCGATCATAAATTCTTTAAGAATAACCTAAAAGAGTATAAAGGATTGTTACTCTTTCACAATCTCACGAAATTTTTAGGAATTTTGGATCATTGCCTTATATAAGAATTTAGTATTAAAGAATAACCTAGGCTCTAATTCTCTTATGCACCTCTTATTCTGGATGAGTTAACTTGTGGCTCCTTGGTTGCTTTGGATTCTTCATGATCACCCTCTATGTTTATATAGCCTACATAATTCTTCTCTAAAGTAAGCAGTAATCATTCTTCTATTAAGATTAGAAATTCCTAATTGTAAATTTTTTAAGTAAGCACAACCTCAAAAGAGTACAAGGAATTGATGCTCTCTCATAATCTCTTAACCTTTTAAGACCTTCAATCATTGCCCTATATATCTAATGCTAAAAAATAACATAACCTCTAATTCTCTCACGCACCTTTTGTTCTGTATGAGTTAGCTTGTAGTTTCTTGGTTGCTTTGGGTTTTCTATAACCACCTCTAGCTAGGTTTATATAGTCTTCCTAGTTTTCGTCTAAAACAAATAGGAATCTTTCTCCTATTAAGATTATGAATTCTAACCCTTTTGAAATTTCTAATCATATTAGGATTCATCTAGAACACTTTTCGTAGTCCTAAAATTTACATATGAGTAACGGTATTTAACACGAAATGATGCTTGGATTTGCCTACGCACCACTCACAAAGCTGACCTCAAAGTCCACGAAGAAGGGAAAAAAATGCGAGATCGATGTGAACGCTGTGAGCGTTAGTGGACTAGATCGTCGATCATTCCTCCACTATCAACACCATGTACTCATGTCGGCATGCAGCTTTCTGGGTTCGAAATGGACAGCAGACGAGTAGCATCTGTGCCCCCGCTGTGTGGCGCACTCGCAGTGGCAGGCAACGACGCAACGAGGCGCATTGCAACACAACTAGCTAGGCTTTTACGTACACCACGCTTTCCGCCCCAGTCACGCACATCCAGTGCCCGAGCAACACATTCTAGTGTCCAGGAGATCGAAAGCAAGATCAGTCGATCGACGGCGTCAAAAATCTATGTTGGTAGGTAGATCTCATTTAACACGAGAGGAAGACCCAACGTACGTGTATCCGCAATGGTAGATCAGTATGTATTGTGCATTGTTTATGCAGAAAGAGATGGTCAGGTGCATCGATCACCGTCTGTACATGACAAGAAAATATCGATCGGTACGTGACTGCATGATCAACTTTCGCTTACTCATGATTTCCTTTCCGTTTAATGATTCTTAATCAACATTGGCTTTGATGTATCGAGGTAGCAAGTGGTGTCCGCCTACTGTTTTTTTTTGTTGGGGGTGTTCCAATAGGCCGTCAAATATTGTATATCGATCCGATTATTCGACTTCACCGGGGCTTCATAGTTGACTGGAGTTATGTAAAGTATAGTTGGCAATTGAAACTATGGGTATTTTTGTATGGACAGCTACAATGGAAGGTCTAGTAGGATCATGATATACTGTATGCCTATACATACACTAATACGTACCGGAGTATATTTGGGAATTTCTTACTGCCTACATGGAAGCGCCTGTCACATTACCATTAATATATATATATATATATATATTGCTTCATCTTCATTTTAATTTTAATAGAAAGAAATACAAAAATGAATAAAAAATGAATAGAAAGTAAAATGATTCAATCCTTTTTATATTTTAATAAATATCCTTCTTTAGATAATAACTAGGTAACAAAGTTATTTGATTAACTTTTGAATTTAACCAAGTAAACCCATTCTTAATTTTGAATTATTTCAATGAGAGAAATTTGGAAAAATTAAGAATTCCAGTATTTTGTCTTATTCTTTTTTTAATTCTTTCAGAAAGAGATAAGAATTGGTTTGGTGAATCGGAAACAATTTTATTTTATAGAAAAATTGAAGTAAAAATTTCAATTTCTTTTCTTATGGAACAATATATATATATATATATATATATATATATATATATATATATATATATATATATATATATATATATATATATATATATATATATATATATATATATATATATATATATATATACTTGGCACTATAATCTAAAACAGGTATATTCCTCTATATATTGCATGTAATTTTTTTGAAATTTTTATGATGTTGAGTTTAATTAGGTTACTAACTAGTTCAAACAAATTTGAATTGAAATTCAAACTAGAGTTTTCTGTTTAATGATAATTTGATTATAGGTATGTGCTAATTTTATATATAACTCAACAAAGCATGCGATCTAAATTCGTTCAAAATCTTTGAATTGGAGTATATTTTTTCAAAGGTATGTGTTTCTTTGAATTGTTATAGATAGATGTATACCCTAAAACTGAAATTTTCAAAAAATATACCTGAATACGACTTGAATTTGTGTATTTGAAATCATGGTGCCTAGACTCCATGCCTCCATGGTGCCCCCATTCCGACATCAAATCAACATCCTAAAAATTTCAAAGCTTTTGGCATGTGATATGTAAGAGAAATACTCGTTTTGGATCATAGTGCCTACGCATCATGGTGTCTCAGGTAATTATACTATACTCCCTCCGTTTTTTTATAAGGCCTATTTTTGAATGATCTTGTTTACAAATGTAAGGCTTGCATGTAGATTTAATGAGACATTTCCTTTTATACATCTATTTATTTTCTCTTATCCATATGCATACCATCCACACAAAGTATATCTTTCATCTTCCAAGACAATTAAGTAGGGGCATCTAAGTTATTTTCTCTCGTATCTTTCTAAATTTCGATGCAACGTTAATCCTTGTACAAAATCAAAATATGTCTTATAAATAAAACGGAGGGATCGAGTATATGTCAAGATCTTTAGTAGATTTTGTATAAGCCATCTGTTTTAATGCTCCTTCCAACTTTGGAATACATAGCCAGAATCAGCAGTTTATTTCTCTCTTAATTTCAACTGTTGATTTCCGAGCTTTCAATCAACAAAGTTATACGGATTCGGCTTAATTTAATTCAACTGGCAACAGCACGCACCTACAAAACGGGCACCTATGACTTGTAATCTTTTCTCCCACGAACACAGTCCATCATCATCGCATCATTAATACGCTGACAAGTACATGTATTTCAGGCGCAAATCCACTCTGAGACCGGTGATCTTACCTCGCCACCTATGTCTGGTCACCCAGCCATCATTAGTGGACAAAATTAATCAAATCAGAAACAACTAATCGCATTAATCAGTCTTGTTAGAGGGATGAATAATTAGGGTCTGTTTGGATCCATTAGCTATAATAGTTAGCAGGCTAATGGCTAATAGTTGGTTAACTATTAGCTAGTTAATTACTAGTTAGAGTTGTTTAGATCTACTAACTAATAGGTGATTAAAAATTTAGTTATGAATACAAATATCCATTGTACCCTTAATTAATCGAACCGTCCCGACCGGCTTGTTTGACTTGCCCACCGGCTCGTCGCTACAAATACCCGCGAAACGGCGTGCGCAGCGACGCAGAAGCGAACGAGAGAAGCCATCCGAAAACGGAGCAAAAGAAAGGAAGGAAAGGGACCAAGAAGGCAGAGTCGAGGTCGAGGCCGATGGGCGTGAGCCTTGCCCAGGCGGTGGCGGCGCTGATGGGCACGTGCGGGCGGCGGCTCTCGCGGGCGTTGCGGCGGCTGCACCTGCGGCCGCGTCCGGGGCTCGCGGCGTCCTTCTCGTCGCGCGCCATCGTGCCGTTCCTCGTGGGCGGCGGCGGCGGCGGCGGCATCAAGAAGGCGCTCTCCTCCTCGTCGTCGTCGTCCAAGTCGAAGGGGAGGAGGAAGGCGGGGGCGGCGGAGGACGGGCTGTGGAGGAAGGAGATACTGATGGGGGAGCGGTGCAAGCCGCTGGACTTCCCCGGGGTCATCTACTACGACGCCGAGGGGCGCCGCCTCGCGCAGCCGCCCCCGCCACGCTCGCCCCTGCGCAGCCCGCTGCCGGCATCCGTCAACCTTGCCGCCAACGCTGGAGGATACTAGAGACTAGAGAGCGCCTCTTCTTGCAGATCACTTCGCTCAACCTTTGAAGCCATGGCGCCATCCTCTGTTTCACTAATGTATAGTAGATGGTTTTCTTTGCTGCTCTAATTTTACTTTCTTCTCCTTTCATTTCGTTCTTAATAATAGGTCTTTGATTTTATTTTATTTTTCTCCTTTGGCGTGAGTAGCGAGTACCATGTAACAGAGTTTATCGAAGCTTAGCTTGCTGTACGTCCTTCAGAAGTTGGCGGCTTGGCGCCTCTTTTACAGTTTCTTGCTTGAATCGATTGGATCGCTTGGTTTGCTTGCGTTCTTCCGCATGTAAGTTCCATCAACTTATGGCCGGAACCGGAAGGAGTAGCAGGGTGGATGAATTTTTATGGCAATCTTATTACTTTCTACTATTATTTTGCGGCACCTAGAGGGCACGAGAGTTAACGGGAAAATTTGATGATTTGCCCTGAAGTTTCTCTGCCTTTGATCATTTGCCCTGTGATGTCTCATTGACATGCGGGCCATGGGACCACATGTCAGTGAGACATGCGGGGTAAATGATCAATTGCACCCACAAAAACGGGGCAAATCATCAAATCCCCCGAGTTAACGAGGATAAAACCGTGGCTGATAGGTGACTGTTTGTCCTTTTCAGTAGCACAAGTTAGTAGTTACATCGAGTTTTAGGTTCAGTGTCGTCGAAGTGTATAGCCCTGATACCGACTCAAAACTTATGTTTGTAAGCTGATCAGTCACAAAAGAACAAGTTCGCCTCCTCTCCCTGTACTTTTTTAGGCGATCCTCTCCCGTACATGAACAAATCCCTTTTCACGGAGTAAAGATGCATGGCTAGATAATATAATATAATACATCTATACTACACGACTAGATAATATAAGACATCCATATTTGAAAATAGATTTGTATTTCAAATTTGCAGTGCTAATTTTTATCATTTTGTATTTCTTACACAACCGTAACATTTTTAATATATATGTAATTAATATGCACTTTGTAATCTAAACCCACCACAATCAATGGTATAGGTTTTTTCCCCTATTAATGTGGTAATTTCTAGCTTTAAAAGCAAACATTTTAGCTTCTTTTCTATGTTCTAATAATATAATAGATCCCAAGTTGCTGTAGACTGACCTGACCAAATCGAATGACAGCTTAAGTTTCCTCCTCCTTGTTCTTCTTCTTCCAAAAAGAGTCTTAAGCGGGAAGAGGTGGTTGACACTTAACATAGCAGTTCGCTCGGATGGAACTAACCATTATGCGTTCGGAATGTTTGTTGTGGTTCAACAGGCTCAAGCAAACTTTCCAACATCTGAGACCTGAAATTATTAGCATACCAGCATAACTTTTTCCCGACATGGTTCAACTACAACTTAAATTTTCTGAGAGCAAAATAAATTTTAATTGCATCCAAGTAAAAGATGATTTTGCTATGCTACATGATTGCTAGTATTTTTCAAGAAATCCGTCATTCTTTTTCTCTCTAAGAAAAAAACCGCATACTCTTGTGATGACTGCAGCTATGTTTTTCCCCGAGTAGGCATTGACATCACAGTTAAGCTCAACACAGCACATATTGAACTGTGTACAGTGGTTACATGGCGAGTGTTGAGGTCGGATAATGTTACACCAATGGAGCAACTAATTCCGGCCGGGGAAAAGGATGGCGCCACCACCGTGAATGATCTCGCATCGCGTCATCACCAACCGTCTCACTGTCACGCCCCAGTACGGCGGACGGGCAGCCCAATTTTTGCCTGCTGAGGAGGGAGGCTCCCAGGCCGCGGACGAGACGTCAGGAGCAGGAGCCGGAAATGGAAAGCTATTGAAGAACAACGTTAAATGAGCAGCTGCTACCTAACATTCACGCCTTCGGCCTCCAAAATTATCAAGGCTAAGGTACGATGCGTTCAGATCTAAAAAAAGAAACCTCAAATCACATGCTAAATTAGGGTATGTTCAGTGGTATACACGGCGGTTATCTGTAATATATTGTTATCTATAAATAAGACTAAAGATAGCACATATAATGGATTGTTTGAAATAGTTTCTCATATAATTAATAGATTATCTATACAATAATACATACAATATAAAGTCGTCTATAAGACTTTATGTTAAATAGTAGATAACATGTTTCTTTTTTATTTTTCTTGTCGATGTTCAAGACCTAAAGTCCCTTAATCAAACTTACGAAAATATAATCGTGAGCTCCTAGTAAACAAGATCGATAAGGAAAATAGTATATGGAGACTACTTCTTTATTATCCAAGCGGCTCTACAGAGTATATAAATTACAAAATGGATGCTTTCATATGTCTATTGCCTATTCCAGTTGTGATTCAGATCTTCTATGCGATGCTTGATTAGATAAGATTCCAGATGCCTAATTAGATCAATTTCTATATGCCTTCAACAGCATGGATCGATCCCCTATTTTATATTGAATGAAGAGATGGCAATTATTTTCTAAAGGGGTGTTGTGTAATTGAGAGGTATTTTCCCTCCAAATAGTGTCTTCTCGCAAAAGGATGTTTTTTCTAGAGATAACTTCTGGGTGGTTATGTATACCTGTTAGATAAATCTTTGCACGAAGATAACTTCTGGGTGGGTAACCGCTTATCCCTACCTGTCCACTGGTCGGGGCGACTATTTCATTGATCATGGGCGACCAATGTGAAGTAAAGTTTTTGACCATCTTGACTGAACTGATCAAATACTTAACTGTTCGAATAAAAGTGGGCTTTGTTCTATATATAATGAGCTTTATGTATTGTAGGCCCATTAACAAAGTATAGTCGCGAATAATTAAGGACCCACATAAATGATAGGCTTTTAATCCTCGTTATTTCTCTCCTATATATCATCTAAAATTTTATTAGTATAAGCTTACAAATAACTAACATATAGAATGGTACATTCCTGCTGCAAAGGAAGCAATTAATACAGCAGGTCACAAGCTACCACAAGAGGTACAGTTCAGTTCACTACCGCAAGCACGAGCAACCGTACAAGCACACGAATTGACGTATTTACAGTGGCACGCATGCACGAAAACCAACTTTCCAAGACGAAACCGAGCACACATGTACAGAACGACTCGTGCGACTCACACGTCTCGCGGTGTCACGTCACGGCCACAACCTGCAGCACACGGGCTTGTCGCCCGCTGCCTTGCCGTGCTGCCGCCGCCCTTCCGCTTGGGCACGGTCACCCTGAGCACGCCGTCCGCCATGCCCGCCCTCACCTCATCCGCTGGCCGCGTCCTCCGGCAGCCGGAACTGTGTCACGAACGCGCGCCTCCCCGCGCCGGCGGTCCTCTCCCTGCAGTGCCACCTCACGGCGTCGCCGGCCTTCCCCTCCTCGGCTGCGCCGTCGTCCTTGACATCCTCCTGTTTGCCGCCACGGACGCGCAGGATAAGGCCGTCCACCACCTCGACGGCCACCTGCTCCTTGGGCATGCAGCCCCGGGAGCTCCATGTTGAACACGTGCGCGTCCGGCGTCTCCTTCCAGTCCATCGGCGGCCGTGAGCGGCCGACGCCGGCGGCGCCGGAGAAGAACTTGTCGAGCAGCATGCGGAGAGCGCGGAAGACATGCTGTTCTTTTAACCGTACGTACGCGTCTGATTCACTGCTGTCTAGTGGCAAGTGAGTTGCACATTTACTATGACTTGTAGCTTGCATGCACGACAGCACGAGTGTTCGTTTTGTAGATGCGAGCACAGGGTCAGAAGAATGATCGAGAATACGTGCAGTGGCTTTGTTATTTTTCTCCGTCTAGTTCTCTCCGGATGCGGAAGTCTTCGCAGAGATGGCTCGCGAGGGAGTGCGGGATCACTGTGGAACTTTCACAGCCTTAAAGTCTGGTTATAGCAGCTATAGCTTTTCTAAAAAATTACTTTTTAGTTTTTCGAGATAAAAAATGGTTGCTGTTTTCTATAAGAGACCATTTGATAAATAGTTAATTTCTTTTAGCAATAAGCTACAAAAGCAGATCTAACCTAGTTTTTAGCTTTTGCTAGTTATATATAACTCCTAGTTTGTGCTAAAAACCACTTAAATGTTGAGCTGTTTGAAGGAGGGCTTACTAACTTTTTAGAAGCTGAAACTGACTTAAAGCCCATCCAAACAGGCCCTTAGTCTAACTATGGTACAATTCCAATCTATCTACGTAAATTGATTGAAATTTTAGTTTAAATTCTCAATTTACCATGTAGATCTCTATAAAAAATAAGTCTCCCAAACAAGGCCAAGCGGTCAGTGGGCCATGGCTTTGTCAAAAGATCCAAGCTATCAACGGCTCCGATGGTTCACGCAGGCTGTAACAATAAGCATGCAACTGAAGACAATGATCAGTCAATCAACAGTTCGGATCAAAAAGGCCGTCATTCTTTGCTCACTTGCGAAATTTGAAAAATTATTAGTACTATCGATTACTACTGTTTTATAAGGTCATCGCCAAATCTCACTGTGTTTACAACAAACCACAAAACAACTATTACCAAGATCAGCAGGAATCGGTCCAAATCGGGCTTAAAATGCTCATTCTCTACCGGTTTGGTTCGCCCAGCCGGTCTTCTGAACTCTACCGGATGCTAACAATAAGGTTCCTGTCAACGAACTTGGCGCCCCCGACCTTCCCCTGCATCGCAGGTGGCAACTTTACAACGCGCCTCTGGTCGCCGGCTTCGATCAGTAGTTCTGATCCACCTCTATACTGCATTTCAGACAAAAGGACAAGTCAATATATTCTTGGCACTGACGAACAATCATACCCAGTTAAATCACTGATCATTAGTCTTGCAAAAAGCTGAAAAAGTGTCTTGCTTACTGTTTGCTAACACCTTAGGTGACTATGTATGAATTGTTCAAATATGAAGATAGGATACGAGGGTAACGACTTGGAGATATGTTTTAGATCATCTTGGTCATTGACCATAAATCACAAATAACTCGCTACTTTTGACATGAAGTAGAGCACTTCTCCAACCTAGTTTTGGTGTGTCCATGCCAGATTCATTTGAAATTTTCTGATGGCTTCTATGGACAAGCAGACAGCCAGATCACAGCATCAGCAGTAGCCAGGAAGAAATACTTCAGTTTTGATATCAACACATTGGATTTCGGGAACTGATAAGGAAAGGTTGGAGGAACAGAGCATAGCTCAATTGGTGGGAGAGGTGGGTGTACACTCCCACTACCTAGGTTCGAGTCCTCTTCTGCTCGGATTTAGATGCCTGTTTCCTCTTAAGTAAAATTGATACCTAGTTCCTCCCAGGTATACCACAATAAGGAAAGGTTGGATGTTTGCAAGGACGAAAAAAAAACTGGAAGTGCTTAAAAGTTGTTTTGATACTGAAAACCATCTGGAATTATTCGATTGGGCCCTTCCATTGATTTAGTGCCAATGATTAGTGCTTGTTTGATGTCACCTCCTAGGGAATGATGCACTTCGTACCAAAAGTTGACATGGTTACTTATGTGGAAGTGGTATTGCTGTTAGCTTTAAACTAACTTAGCATCCATTTGAACATTATCAGGTAGTTCAGGGCCCAAGTCATAATTTTCAAGTTGAGGGTTTGGTTCAGCATTTTTGTCATCGTTTTGGGGGGTTCTACCTTTTGTGGTTACAAAAGACTCAGGAAAATCATGTATTATATCAAGACAGCATGATCTCTGGAGAAGTAAACTAACTAGAAATATAATTGACACAATTAGTTTTGACTAGTATATAAAATCAAGGCAATAAATAGAGATTAATAGTCTTACTTGGTATAGTTTGATTTCAGATTTATCAAAGCCTGGCATGAAAAGGGTTACCGATTTCTGCACAGAATCAAAACTAACTGAAGCGGACACCCGCTTGCTTGTATTCCTCAATATCTCCTTTGTATTTTGGCTCAATGAATTTAGTGCTCTGCCCCAATCTGCAGAAGAATCAATTCGTAGAAACGGCAGAAATGAGAAAGACAATGGCAAGAACTTCTCAGCAACTTCTTGATGCATTTCAGAAAGGTCTTCAGTATAACCAAACGCTCCACATATTTGTGCGCCAGCTTGAATGGTGCACCCCCAGTATCGTAATGCAGAGGACACAGAGATTGATTCCCTAGGGTCCATGATGAGGAAGCATGCAAGTTTGGAGGGATCGGCAAACCAAAGCGAGATTCTCTACAAAATTTAACAGCTTAACCTTTCGTTTAGCTAATAGTAGAACATGTATGCAATGGGTAACAAAAAACAATTTTAAATCAGGATGTTTACCTCAAGAAGTTGTTCAATTTCATTCCATATCTCTGTACTTATTCTTCCTTCACTAGTTCTACCATTTGGCCTTAAAGCATCATATATTAGTTTCAGTAATGATGGAGAAGCCAGTCTTCCTATGTCAGTCTTCTCTGCTAGGTCCCTCCCATACCTCAAGTAAGATCTGTCTTTTGTGTAGCACCAACATTAAATTTAGAGTCCTGAGTGAATTAAGACCAAGCAAGGAGAATCTATACCTTGCCCTCTCAGTAGCACCTATCAGCCGTAGAATTTCCTCTGTATTGTTGCAATCATACACTACCACATCAAATTCCCCTTGTGAACTATTCCTTCCAGCTGAAAAGAAGTTAAGCAGCTTCTGAAGAGCCAACACTGAACAGATTGAATCCATTCCGGGTAATATTCCAAGCTCCTCTCCTACAATCTATCCTATGAAAAACAGAAACCCAAATGACTGCTTCATCATCATCTCCCATAACTCGTATTATAGCAAAGTTAATCACCTACCCCCTCAAGGACCCCTTGAGTAAAATTGATCTGAGCATCTACTTTCTTCAACCGATCAAGTGGTTCAAGTAGTATCTGTGATTAATCAGAAAACATTATCCAGCATCAAGACATTTTCCAGTGTCTGATGCTATTAATATACGCAATATAAAGAGATCACTTCAAGAAAGTATCTTACTTTACTGGTCTCCAGCTTTATGGTCGAAAGATTAGCAGCACACTCAATCGGTGAGTTCCCAATCTTACAGCCCATCAATTGCTCTGCGGTCAGAACTTGGGACTGTATAACCAGGCATGTCTTCAGACCTTCACTTGCATAATACTACAACGTGGAGAAAACAATTTTAAAGGCAATACTTTCATGAACTAACAGTGGGGAGAATTGGAGATGATTTATATAACCCAATCGAAACACCATTAGCTAATATGACCGCGATGTGTAGTCTCATCTACTCGCATGCTACAATGTACTCAGTTCAGTGCTTGGAGTAGCCGAGCTGGTAAATCATAGCCATCTGCTACGGTAATTAGTATCTACATTAAAGTCCAGTTTTGGCTGTTACCGGAGCAGGAGCGAGCTCACACCAAAACAGCAATTTTTCCATCAACATAATGACGAAGACAAGCACGGGAGAAAGAAAGTCGTTACCTGAGCGGCGACGGCGGCCGCGGTGGTCTTGCCGGAGCCGCCCTTGCCGAGGAAGGTCACCAGCTTCGGAGGAGTGCCGGCACCGGCGGAATTGGCGATGACCAGACGACGCCTGCGGTCTCCCCGGTGGGCAACGGCGAGGGCTTGGCTTGCCGAGAGGCCTGAGACGACCAAGGAGGGCGCCATTCGCCGTCCCTGATGCTTCCCTCGCTATTCGCTTGGGATTTCCGTGGTTTCGGCTCGGCCTTGGTCTCTCGCAGTTTATGAGGTTAGGAACGATAGGGCTAAACCCCACCTGTGTTGGAAATATAAAGCACGGTCCATCCTTCCCCATCAGCTTAAGTTTTTGAGTGGCGGTTGGTCGTCTGTTCAATATGGTATCGAGCTAGGAGGTCTCGAGTTCGAGTTACGTAGACGCAATTTAGCGTCCGCTCCTATTTCCACGTGTTGAGTCTGCCTAACACGCCCACGTGAGTGAGTGTTGGAAATATAAAGCACGGCCCATTCTTCCCCATCAGCTTAAGCTTTTAGGTGAACTGGTTGGTGCATGCAACTCAATACCTTGGCCACCGACCCTAGCGTTGCACGCGAGGTGTTCGACGAAATGGTGCGCGCTATCGGCTTGGATCCTGCCAACGTCCCTGCGTATGACTCTTTCCTTACTACACTAGTTTCAAGTGGCTCTTCCACGACGGCGCTATTGGAGGCGATGGTTTATCTGGCTGTCCTTCGCCGGCACAGGTGTTCACCGGGGGAGAAGTTCTTCTGTGCGGCACTAGCTGCATGCACATCTTGAGGCGCGCGAATTGCACGGTGCAGTGGTGCTTTGGAATGGCTTTGTGGGACGTCGGGGGCTCATCCCAGATACGGAAATGTACGACACAATGATCAAGCTGCAGGGCGCTATTGGGCATGCTGAGGTGATTGTGGAATACCTTGATGATATGACCTTCCATGGAGTGTTTCCCGACGCATACACATACAATGTGGCCCTCCGGTTCTTGCTGAAGGGGAGGGGAGGAAGCTCCGAGAGGCATCGGCAATATTTAGCGAGATGGTCAAGAATGAGTTTTGGCCGAATGAGGAAAATTGTTCACCTGCACTTCGCATGTTCTTGGATACACGTGATTGGGAGACGGGGATCAAGGTGTGGAACTGCATGGTGACGAATGGCTTGCTACAATTGCAGGAGAGCGGTAACATGCTTGTATCAAAGCTGAAGGATGAGAGGTTGCCTGAGGCTTGCAAGTTGAGCTCATCAACACTGTCAAAGCTGAAGCAGAGTCTGATGAAGGTTAACAAAGGAACCATCCACGATCACCTGCTTAGAAAATGGAAGGCACACTATGTTTTTGAGCTCTCTTATATGGGTTAAACAGGAGAGAAAACTTCTCTTCAGTAACGGCTTCATGGTGACTTTCTACCTGCAACTATAGGAAGCTTGCGCATGTAGTCTTTCCAAATGCGGTAATGCATTTTATGAAAAGTAGGTGTACAATGTAATATCAGGTAAGAATGATTTGGTAACTGAAGATTGCAATCTCCTAACATGTTTGGATGCACTTTTTCCCCCCATGACCTTCTGTACAAATTTTAGGGCATGTTTGGATCCATTAGCACTAACAATTAGCTGCTAAAATTAGCTGAAGGGGATCCAAACAGGCCAGCTAATAATGCAGCTAATAATTAGCCAACATCTCAGCTAATGGTTATCTCATTAGCTGGTAGACCCCTGCTAATTGGTGCTAATAGATGGTGAAAAGTCTTATTTGCCCTTGGCCCGCAGTCCCTCGTCCAAAAGTTCGTCCGTAGCGAATAGCCTCCGAAGCCCCTTCTCTGCCGGTCTCTCCTCAAGCGAAGCCTCCCGAAACAATGTATGTGTCTTGTGGATGTACGTCAGACATGCCCAGTAGGAGCACTCGTGCAAGGTTCCCAGTAGAAGCCGATCCGGCCAAGGTCTAACGCACGTACAACCATTTGAGTTTAAAAAAAATGCAAACAATTATTAATATAAGGGTATAATGGACATTTGTATCCACAACTAAATTTTTAACCACCTATTAGCTAGTACCTCCAAATAGCTCTAACTAATAATTAGCTAGCAATTAGCTATTAGCTAGCTAACTATTAGTGCTAATGGATCCAAACATACCCTTAGTAGTTCTTTTGAGTTTGGATTCTCTCTTTTCCCGAATGGATACGATATGGTTTTGGACATGGCATCCTGGTAACTGTACTCAGATTTGTAATACAAGTGACAAAAACGCAATTTTTATTATTAAGTTTCACCTGGGAACGGCATGTAGCAACTCAAAAAGTGCACCGGGAATGTGCATCACATACTTTCTAATGTATTTTTACTACGTTTTTGCTTGGTTGACAAGAACGAACCGATGTGCAATGGAGTAACTACTGGTAATGTGTCACCTGTCAATATTGGGCACGATAACATCAAAGCGGTAATGTAATTCCAGGGGCTACAAATGGTGACCGACGAGTTTTAGGTTTTTGGGATCCACAATTGGCTAGTAGCTAGCTACCTCCCTTGACTCGACGAAACCGCCGCCGCCAGGCCTTCCCCCTCCCTTCCCTGCCTCGCCGCCGCCGGAGCGTCCCGCCGAGAGGCTCGCGCGGACGCAAGGAAGGCGGCGGCGGGGAGTTGCTCTTCCTCCATCCTCACGGCCGTTGTCCCCTCCCTCTGCGGCTCGTCCTCTCCCTCTGCGGCCGTTGTTGCCGGCGGGCCTCCCGGTCTTGGGAAGGTTGGATCCGCGGCTCGGTGGCCTGGATCTGGCTCCCCTCCGCCGGATTTGTACTGTGGCGGTGGGCCATTGTCTTGAGTTTGGGGAGGGCTCGCTCGGGCGGATGAAGGCCGCGACGGTTCTTCTGCGGTGGGCTGCAGCGCGCGACGCCGCATGCGATTATATGGCGGAATCGGTTGGCAGGCAGTGATGCAACAAGGCGGCTTAGCGCAGAACTGTCGCTTCTTCGCTGCGCACCCTAGGTGTTTCTAGGGTTCAGAATGGCGGCGTCGGACGGCGGGCGTCCTCTATCCATGGATCTTGCTGTTGGTGTGGCTACGATGGCTGCGCTCGCTGGCGCGGTGCTCACGGGGCTAACTCCTTCCTCGAGCATTGGTGAGGTTGACGGTGTTTGGGCTAACTCCTTGGCTAGCTTTCGCTGGAGCCGACGATGGTGACAACCACGGGTGCCACTGTCTTCCTTGGAAGCGTCGTCGACAACACTTCCACCTCACCCTGACGGCGGCGTGAAGCGTCGTTTTTCCTCTGTGGGGCGTCGTCTGGTGCTTCCGCTTTGTCTGGTGGTGTTACGCCCTTGTGGGTCGTTTCGTCACTTTCGTCGGCAAGTTTGGGTTGTCACCGGTGACTACTCTTCGCCAGCGTCTTCATCTCTTTCTAGCGTTGTTCATACATTTCTTTTGACCTATGTCATCTTAGCATCGATTCGTGGATTCGCTTTTCTTAGGCGACACAACTCATTTTTAGATGCACTCTATGGACTTGATGATCGTATGCCTATTGGCTAGTGGCGAATCTGTCATCGTGAGAGTCGAACATCTAAAATTGTTTGTCCGCCTTGAGAAGATGGTGTTGCTATTGGCTAAGATTAAGTGGTATGGCGGCACTAGCTCGGAATGCGGTGGATGCAACATGGGATCTCCGGTACTTCGACTTCAGGGAGAAATCCCTAGGTTTGACCTTAGTTGGTTGTGTCTGGTAATGGTCTTGTTGAAGGCATTGTTTTGTAGTCGAGGATTTACTCTCGAGGTGAAAATCTTTGGTCCGCTTTCCTTTGGTTGGATCATGGCAATGGCGGTGCGTGTGCGTGTCGAGTCCTTCTTGGAGGCGTTGTCATTGGAGAGTTTTTTTCGCGGTCTAAGTGTTGCTATGACGGTGGATAGCCTTGAAGACAATATTGCGTGATGTAGTTTGCCGCGCGGTTCCTTTGTCTTTTCTGGTGTGTGTGTGTGTTTGGCTGTGTACACCCTAGCTGTGTAGAGGCCGAGAGTCTTCTTAGTATAATTGTATCACCTTGATGTAATTTACTAAGATTAATAAAAGCTTCATTTATCGAAAACAAATGGTGACCGCATTAACAAAGACTGATACTGATATTTAGTATGTCACTGCGACAGCTTTGATAATGGGTTTCTTCAATTTGAACATTTCAGAATCTGAGGCAATCTGAGCTTGAAGAGTGTTACAGTCCTTAGTACTGATTGATGCAGCTTAATATGCCCCACCCTGCAGTAATTTTCGAGAAGATGAAATGAAAGGAAAATTAGAGTTTGTTTGGTAGAGCTCCAGATCCTAGTTTTATCTAAGATCTGAAACTTGTAGACTAAAATAAAATGAATTAAATTTATATTTTTGGTCTAAAATATAAACAAGATGATCAATCTAAACACTCTTAATGTACTCACAGCTCCAACTCCACGAATCTCCAAATTCACGGATTTGATGAAACTGAAACTCTACCAAACACACCCTTAATTAACACTCAACAGTTCAGTATGTGTGGCATTAAGTTGGCGTTGTTTCTATTTTCGAGATCAAAATAAGTAAATTTTGTTGGCCTGCTCTCTAATACATTCAAACCAGCACGAAGCTGTACTGCTTCGGTTGTTTTTGTGAAGCTGTACAGAGCTTCGCGAGTGGCACACGTATCATTGTATCAATCCCCCTTCCATTGTATTCTTCTCGTCCATGCTGGGAGTGGGAGGAGCCGCTTCGCGTCCAAACTCAGACGATACCCTTCTTCTTCCGGACATCGCTTCGCCCTCCCAAAACGAGCTCTTCTCTCCGTTCCCACCGTTCGCGTCCCCCTTCCTTCGTTTCCACCGTTCTCCAGATCCCCCCCTCCCCATTCTCCGGTGGCCGGCGCTGTGAGCTCCAGCCGGAGATCCCCCGTCAACATCCTCGTTGGGGATCATCCAAATCTTCCTTTCTACCCCAATCCGTGCAGTTTGTTGCGTGCTGGAGTACTAGTAGCAGTTTATTTTCCCATGCCCCCCGTTAGGTCCGCCCCTACTGCGGGTACTGTTTATTTTCCAAATCTTTAGGGGTTCAACTGAACCTCCATGCCCCACGTTAAGTTCGCCCCTGGCTGTTCACTTCAGCCGTTCTGTGGTGTCTGCATTTTTTCCAAATTTTTATTCCAATTGTTCACATAATTTCGCTAGATGCTTAACAATCTTTATGTGTGATAGGATGTATGTGCATTTGATCCAGGACTTTGGGGAGCTCCGGACCTAGTTACGGCATTGGCATGGAAGAATTCCGTGATGATCATAGCACATACCATCAATCTGAGCAACACTCTGCTCGCGCCTCTGATTCAGTTGAGGATGCAATATCTGATGAGGTGCTGCCTCATGCTGACACTGAGCTATACTGTAGGCTTTGATATTTCACATGTTCTTGATTGCTTGCCCGACAAATTTCATTAACATTGTTGCATGTCATGCGCTCATGTTTTCAATGAAACTGTTCCAAATTCCTTATTTCTTTGAACACTGATCACTTTATAAGATGCACAAACTATATCTTTCCCTTCTTTGTTAGTCTGTTGCTAGCAAACGTATCCGACATCTTCTCACATGGTTGATTAATATTTACAACTTTCCACTTGTAGTAGCATATGAATGCTTGCTGAAAATGTGTCCTCATCTTTCATTGTATATCAACAGGATGTTGTTGCACCAACAAGACTCTCATTAGCTTGTGCTGCTTCAAAACGAAGAGAGAAGGATAACAGAATGATGGACCAGCATGAATCAGTTGTCTGGGATGAGGTTCTGGAAGAAGCTGATGAGTTAGCCTATGTGCATAAAGATCCTCTTAGTGTCTCATTCCTATCTGCTGGAACAAGCAAAAGTATGTTGCTGTATCTCACTTTTCCTTAAATATATCACTGCATCTCCTGTTATACGGATCATGTAGATTCTGATCTTTCTTATGAACAAAGGAGGACTTTAATTTGTAAATGCTTTCTTCAATAACTTTTCCTGGTGAATATTCTATACGAATTGCTATCTTTTTCTCCACTGATGCAGGGAACAAATGTGAGAATACGCTCAGGTTCTCAATACGTGGATCCAATTCTGTTGTGTTAAATGTAAAGACTGAAAAGTCGTACATTGGAGAGCAAGAAGTTTCATCAGGAAGGCCACCAACTAAACCTTCACAAACTATGATGGCTGAGCTGTTGGAAAATATCGACGAAGAAAATGAAGATTTGCCCTCAGAGTTTGCCCATCAAATCAAGAAGGCAAATATTTCAGTTGCTGAACTTCTTGAAGATCTACAGGATAGAAGTGGATCTTCTGTTGGGGCGCCATTTTCGGTGTGTGTTTTTTGGTGCTGTTTTATTATTTTGAGTTCTTAGACAACAATTAGCTTGTCTCTGAATATTTCAATGCAGTTGCACCAACACACCAGAGCTAAGGAAGGGAAGCCGAAAGTTCCTACTTCTGGAAAGAAAATACTAGCTCCTTTAGGTCATAGGAATCTTGACGGTGAAGACCCCTTGGAGCATGTAATTGGTGAAACATCTAGCGAGGAGGAAGTATGTTTTTAACATAACCACTGTTATTAGTAATTGCTCAGTTGGCCTATTCAACATGATACTTTTCTCCTGCAATAGGACATTGTTCAAAACCACTTGAATTTAGTGAACAAAGATGTTGTTCAAAACCACTTGACTTTAGTGAACAAAGATGTGAAGGGGCAAACTATGGCTGACCTATTCCAAGAAGTTTTCAATGCAGCAGGCATGGAGAGTACTGCACTTCCCATGAGATCAACTGGGTATGATAACACTGATAATTCTTTTCCAAATGACCATTCAAATATCTATGGATGTTCTGCACTTCTGCTTATTTTATTTGTTTACTCTGTGGCAGAGCTGGTTATTATGGAAGGATGCAACATATTATTCAAATGGAAAAAGATAAGCACGCTGAGTTCTTAAGACAGTATAACAGAGAGCGGGATTATTTAGGTGGTCCTTAATTAGCTGTTGTGAACTTGTCTGGTTATGCTAGTACTAGCAGTTGTTACTACTTATATGTTCATAAATAGGCTTCGTCAGTGCGTATCCACATATTGCTGAAGCAGCGACTCTTCGTATTTCTAGGTGATTCAAAGGGAGTTACTGTTCAAATTTTGTCGAGGTCCTTGGAAGGAAAGCTGACAGTCTGCCAATGCTTGTTCAAGAAAAAGAGTAATGTCTGTGGTTCATCTTTCAAAAACTCTTATTTGCTTTCATGTATTTGATCTTTTGCAGCAATGGTCTTAAATTAACATTTTGCTTTTCATACTACTAAGTTGAGCAAATATTTCCAAGAAAATAGATAATGTTGTGCAGTGTATGCAAAAGCGATGCCTGTTGGATAAATTTCCTCATGGGGATTGGTTGCCACTTGCCAACTATGTGGTGCTCAAACATTTAAGATATTGTGTTACTTTTAGAATTCTTTTCTTTTTGTTATTGAGACCAAAAATTATCCTGCAGTTTCCCATTACAAGCAAAGTCTCAACAGATTGTGACATGGATGACAGCAGCATTAAGAGGACCATTATCTTCAGTCCCAAGATATGTGACAACATGGATCTTGTAGCAGGAAACATAATTCACATTTACCCACCATGGTATGCTTCTTGTAATTCATTTCTGTATTTTCCTTCCCAGCTTCATTCTGTGAACCCATTTTTAGTCATTCTGTTGTAGGCCTGTAGCTATAATGCAAGATTGGTTTTGCTCTGTAGAATGGAGATTTTTATTTGACAAAAGAAAACATCATGAATCAATACTCACTAAACCTGGGCATTGGGCCGAGTTTTTTTTTGGACTGGCCTGTGGCGTGGCAGGCACGGCACGGCACGGCACGAATGACAGGGCCGTGCCAAGCCTCGCAGTCGAGCACGATAGGCGACACGGTATGGCACGTCTGCATGAGCCTTGCTTGGGCTGGCACGACATGAAACAGGCCCGATGGGTCCGAAGCAAGCACGACATGCAGCAAAGCGCTCTGTCGTGACATTACATTATATTGTGGCTTGCCCTACGGCCGGCGTCTTTTGCGGTTCTCACATGTGGAGAAAGGGGAAGACAATTGTCGGCGTATTTCGCCAGATAGGACCTCGTCAACGGACAGGGTTGACTACTCCTAGGATGGAGGTTAGGGTTCGGTAGAGGGCGTCTTCGCAGTTGGAAACCCTAATGACTCTCACGCGAGGGACTCCGGGGATAACGGATCAAAGAACACAGCGATGTATCCAGGTTCAGGCCTCCAGTGTGGGTAATAGCCCTACGTCCTGCTGGATCTTTGTTCAGGAAATAAGGAGGTGGTTACAATGGCTCTTTCGGTTTGTTCTGCTCTTTTTTCGCTAAGTCTTTCGACCTCTTGGACTCGGATTCCGGATCCTCTTCCCCATGCACCAGAGCTCCCTTATATAGAGTGGGCTGGCTCGAGCAGGTAGGAAGGTGACATCATACGGATCTATGAGCCATTTATTACACCCATCACTGTGGTCTTATCATACTGAACCACGACTCATTTATTACACCCATCACTGTAGTCTTATCCTTCAAACCCCATTTAATGTCAGTGCGTGGCATCGCCCGGTCTGCCCGGGGTGTGATGTTCCTGCGACGAGTTTGGTGTGAGGCGCCAGAGGGATGGGTCATCGTCGTGTCGACCGCAGAATTC
Source organism: Guadua angustifolia (assembly GCA_036346375.1). NCBI lineage: Eukaryota > Viridiplantae > Streptophyta > Magnoliopsida > Poales > Poaceae > Guadua > Guadua angustifolia. The sequence continues at coordinate 10,001,903 of CM070503.1, forward strand.
CTTGCAATCAATGGCCCTGACATAGCGTGTCAGGCTCTGACACAGTGTGTCAGGGGAAGGAGTCTTCGAGGCGAAGCCTCCCCTTCATTTTTTTGGTTGCCTTCGTGGCACGGCAAGTGGGGCGAGGCGTTCGCCAACTTCGCCAGGTCGCCACGGAGCCAACACCGGCGAGTAGGGCTCGATCGCCACTGCCGCCAGCCGCCACGTGGGCTACTCACGGACGAGGGTTTGATCGCCCGCCACCGCGCCCGCCGCCACGTAGGCCGACACCGGCAGAAAGGGGCTGACGCCCGCTGCTCGCTAAGCCGCCACGAACCGACACCGTGGCGAGGGGCTCGATCGCTCACTGCTCGCCAAAGCCGCCACGTAAATCGCTCCGGCACCGCCTAGCGGCTGATCGCCCGCTTTCTCGCCAGCCGCCACTTAGCCGCTTCGCTGACGAGTGGGGCTCGATCGCCACTTACTCGCCGGTAATCCGCGTGGGCTACACGCCGGGCAAGTGGGGCTGATCGCCTATCACTCGCCAGTCGCCACGTGGTCTTACTTATCCATGGCGGAGAGGGTACTCTGGCGTAAAGTACACCGACAACAATGGATATGCTAAAAGGTAGAGAATGGAGACTAGAAAGTGCATGCTCATTGACACTAAGCACGCAAGCCACTTCGCACTAGGTACCCCACACTAGATGTAAGGTTTTTAATGAGACAGTAATTAAAGGTTTTTAACGAGACAGTAACTCTATATTTGTTAAAAAATGAATAAAATTTAGTTTTTTTCCCCAATATTTGTGTCCGATGCCATAGGTTCGTGCGTCTTCGGTTCATTTCCTCTCGTCACAATAGTGCAAATGGGTCGAACCTGGCCAACCGGCACGAATCCGATACAAATTGCAAATGGGCTATGCCTGGGCTCAATGAAGACGAACTAGATTGGCACGGTGGGCCAAGCGGGCCGTGGTGGCACGGCATGGTTTAGCCACGCGACCCGACGGGCCGTGCCATGCCGGCCCATCACGGCACGACACCCACCTCTAATACTCACCAAGGATGAAAAATGGGGGAAATGTTTCTATGCCCTACTAAAAGTAGCGTAGTGGTAATGTTGAGGGACAGACTATTACCAACCCATTAGTAACCAACGATACTTTGGAACCTTTGTAGTATGTAGTTTTCGTTTAGAATCTATGCAGAGAAATTTGATCAGGTCCCACACGGCAGCAAGAACTGCCTAATTATTTTAGGAATGCAGGCAGAACTTAGGAAAAGCACTGAACATTTAACAGTGTACTGTTGTCCAGGTTAGTACGTAAGATACTGCTATTAGGTTTGGAGACTAATGTTCAGAAGCATGAAATGTGGAAAAAAAAGGTTTGTTTCTCATGCCTCTGTATTTGCAGCTTGCATTTTACTCGAGACACATCTGATTCAAATAAGTATAGATCATTGCTACATCGAGCATCCTAGTTATGCATTCTGCATGCTTTGGATCTAAGTAACAACAAAGTTGAGAAGGTAATAACTGGGTTACCTCGACAGGAAAGAAGTTAAAGTAAAAGAAGAGGTGGTGATTCTTTGCACCTACTTCTCGCATCATGGGGCGTGATACTCGAGATGCTTCTTTCTGCAAGCCGAGAGGACGACCAAGAACCACCATAACCTTGTTCTGATGCACGGCGCCTCGCCAGTTACACTGCTAGGCCGGGCCTGTTGATAGCTTAGAACTCTAGATGCTGTTGATGTACTAGAGCTTAGGAACATCAGCTGCAGGCATGTAATGGTCTAAAGCTTTTTCGTCTCGTCTGAGGCTTCATACCATCGGCACACTGCTGCGGAGGAATGGTGGCGCGCCAGGTTCCTACTCTGCATGGGTTGCCGCGGAGGCTGCAAAAGGGCCAAATGTTGGGGAGGATTCGCTGGGCGTTGGATGCATTGAAGCCTTGTCATGTTCAGCAAAATACCCCCTTTGTAACTCTTGTATTCACGTTCATATACCGGTAGCATGGCCAATTCAAATGTTGCTGTGTTGAGCGTCATTCGTCAAAATGGAGAAATTTATTGCACACGTACACAAGATCATTCGAACACAAGTACATTGATAGTTCACGTAAAATTCCTGTTGTATCTGTCATATCAAAAATAAATGAGTTAAACACAACTCCAAAGTCCAGAGAACTGTAGCATTATGTTGACAAGCATTCCATAGACACACAATACTGCTCTACAGCGATCAGAAACTATGGATCGAATTCTTGTCGGCCCTATAGCATCTAGTATGTCTTGAAGTCTGCCTTGAAATCCTACACAGCCTCATCTTTTGGTCGTCAAACAAAATTGTGAAAGTTTCAGCAACCAAAATTTAGCCTCTGACAAAACTAAGCCGTCTTCTCGGAGTATATCTTATAAACCAATCCTACGGGGTGTTCCAAAGTTGATTCTAATAATCACAACTCGTCGTGAGATTCTGGTTCTGAATCGTTAGTCTTGGGTGATGCAGTCTGATCCTCTACCGGGGCATCTGATTCCAATGACGATTCAGTGGATTCAGTCTCGTTGGATGCAGATTCTGAAGAGGTGGTTTTCTCCTTGTCAGCAGACTCTTCATCCTTCGGAGGTTTCTTCTCAATCTTGGGGTTTGGTTTAGGAATCCTATTGACACTAGAGACCTGCACACCAATAGAATTCCCGTTGTATTAAGAATCTGCTGAAAGTTGTGCCTATTGTTCTAGGATGTTAGTAGGAATTTCCTAACCTTATCTTGTAGGTCCAGAACCTTCTCATAGACTTCTTCAGATGTAAAAGCAGGTGGGCTGTAGACAGGGGTACTGCAATATGACCAATGGGAGTTAGCCACTTACAAGGTACTCCCTCTATTTCACAATATTAGTCTGTCGAGCGTACCATGGAGGCACGTTATGTAAGTAATATTTAATAGAATTAGATCGTACTTGTCCCTATTTTGTAGAGTAGTACTATATCTATCTAATGGGAGAAGTATGATCCAACTCCATTAAATATTACTTAAACCTTCTGCCTCCTAGGTATAGGTGTCGGACTAACATTGCGAGACAGAGGAAGTAATTAGAAGGTATGTTGCCTCCAAAAATGGGCCTACCTTTTCTGCAGGGCTTCCTTCTCCTCCAGCCAAGTTTTTACTTTCTCTGCTTCACTTACGACCTAGACCCAGATAGCATTACACACAACAAATAAAATCAGCATTCAGCAAAATGAATTATTCAAACTTCATTAAGCTCATTGGTGTACCTCATCTATTCTGTTTTTTGGAAGCCATGGTTTGTTATTCTCCCAGTTCTTAACAATCTGCAAGAAGACCCAAAAAAGTGAGAATAGAGTAACACAGCAACCATGAACTTGAGCACAATCTACAATTTTTAGAACTAAGCAGTTCTATAATACAGAAAAAATAAAAGGAAAAGTGAATGTCTACTTCGTAGATTTAGAATTCATGTGCCCTGAACTTCAATTTTTTTTTATCAAAGAATCTATTTGCAATATAGGACAAGCATGTAAGAATTGTGCACAACTGCAAATTGGCATGATCTGCATCTTGGAATATTTCAGCACGGTAAAATCTTTGAGAATTTAGGAATTTTAAAAAAATATATAAGGAGTAAAAGTTCAAGGAGAGGAAATGTTTCTGTTGTTACACTATGCTTCTCCAGCAATGACCTTGGAAACGAATGCTGACAATTTTCCCTTTTTGAAAACAAGCACATTTAAGTGTAAAAATAAATGAATTTACTTGTTCTTATACAAACAAGTAACTCTTCAAGTGCATTGGGTCAAACAACATAAACTAATATAGCTAGAAAAATCATTATTAAATTTTCTGTTTGGATACCTTTTGCAGCTCAGCAAGGTACAATCGAGCATTTTCGCAAGCCACTGGTCGGGCTTTTAATTCACCCAATCTGGATAGTAAAGAAAAGAAACAATCTCAATCATTGACCTATATGAACTTGAATGGATAAACAATTAATTACCTGAAAAGAATTGGGTCACCAATGGCCTTAAGTTGATCAAGGCGTTCTTTAAATTCGCTTGCTTGAGCCTCTTCACCGTCCATATACAACCAATCCTGAACCTGCACTTGTCATACAAGAACTTCAGAATGAGACATCCTAGACAAAGGAGACATACAGCAAGACCAATTATTTAAACTGACCTTATTAAGTTCCTCTGTAAAAGATTCCCTTTCCTGTTCAGTTGAGACAGCCAAAATATCTTTGCTTTCTTCCAGCTGTGATGTGTCAAATGGCAGCACACAAAACAGTCAATAAATAAATAAGGCGTGGGACATAATCCCTGTTGTAGAAAATGATTAAACTTTGCTGCATTTTTCCAAGTTTATGTAGATATGGATACTTATCAGTGTAGAGCTAAAGTTCAGCGAAAAACAACACCCTCACAGTTTTCATATTATTATATTATATATGAGGAAACAAGAGGGATCATCCAACTCTCTAAGATCCCATTAGCAGAATGCATGAGACATCCACATCAATGTTCACAGCAAGCCAACTGTACTTCTTTACATGTTTCCCACAAAGCTTAAAGAACAATGGCAGAAGTAAAAGTACCTTCTCTTTCATAGAGTATATGTAAGACTCTAGGTTATTTTTCAGTTCAGCAGTTCTCCTCCGTTCTGCATCTTTCTTGTCGAGTATCTCTAACCTGCCTTTTGCTTCAGAATACAACTCCTTCGAAAGAATCGATCCAGCACCAGCTGTTTTTTCCACAACCTATATTCAAGTAAAAATGTATAATTAAAACTATGCTCTCTATCGTCTCAATATTAGGAACAGATTGTGGAACAACTCTATTTTTACCTTCAATGGAACCCTAAATGTTCTTTTCTTGAGCACCTTCTCGATAATAGTGTCTTGAATATTACTCTTATCTGTGGGCGTGCTGGAGTTATTTGTATCAGTGTCAGAACTCGAATTCTCCTTGCTATCTGTTGTATTGTTAGCTGTTCCTGCTTCAGAAGACAAATTCTGATTGGTCGCATTATTCTCTAGTGTCAAATTCTTCTTTGGAACTTCAACCCATTCAGTTATCTCAATCACTGCTTCTGCCCTATCAAGAGCAATAATTCCACTTCTACTCAAAGAAAAATGTAAATTTGCTTTGATAGGTGCAGATAAATTGCGGCTTGCGTACCTGGTTAAAAAAGCACATGGTTAAATTCATGTAGTGAAATCAAACATATGGTGGATATATATGTTATGAATAGCATTTGTATTGATCATGAGGCCAATAGACTAGAATATACATATGTACATGAGGTTACAAAATAAAAGCCTATATAAGGCAATATCTATACAAGGCAATATATGATAATAGCAATCTCTATACAAGGCAATACATGTTATTAGCAACCTCTATACAAGGCAATATAGGATACTGTCTAACAATATTTAACATGATAGCAATAGCATTAGGGAAGCAATAGTCAACATCAATTAATCTGTCAGAAGGGAGATTCTTTTTCAATGAGTTTAATCGGCATATGTATTGTAACCTCACATTAGATATTCCCAATGAAAATCAGTTCACAGATAAGGGTATATTATGTCCAGGCAGTTCAGTTGATTGTGAGCAGGAGTTAGGGACTACAAAAAAGGAGGAGTATTATGTTTGCTTACTTTACACTGGCATCTGTCAGGCCTGATAAGGAATAATCCGCAAACTTGTGCGATGAAACACCTGGAGGCAGTTCATAAGCTTTGTCGTAGTTGAGAGAGACATCGAAGTCCTTAGTATGTCTGATGGATCTGAACATCTGTACATAAGAAACAAATAGCAAGCCAGTTCAGATGTATTTTTTCAAATATAGTAAGAAAAGTTCAACTACAAGGCTACAACTCCATAAGGCAAACGAATAACGAATTTGCTAACCTTTATTGGCATTTTCTTCATCCTCGGCACCAATACTTGATCAATACTTTCATCTTTGACATAATCTGGGCCATCTATTTCAAGCACGAAACCATAAGTAGATCCATCACTCATCCCCAGCTTACGGTTTAACTTAATTCCATCACTTAAGTTAGCAGCATGCAGTGAGGCACCCAAAACAATTGCTTCATCAGCGTCAAGATGCTTATCGAGCTCACTCTGTCCCAGGAATTCCTGCAGCTTGGCCTGTACCAGGAGAATACAAATGCACTCAGTGAGCTAAATTGTGGCAAATGATAAACACTGCACTAAAGCACTCACTAATGGTGAATGATGAATTAGGTAAGGCGTGTAACTCTATTTTGGAAGTAAAATAAAGTCCTATGTGTGACTAACAGTGGTTTAAAACCCCTTTGAGAAGTGAAAACAAATATTAGAAGTGCCACCACCACCAACCAAGCCTTTTGTCCCAAACAAATTGGGGTAAGCTAGGAATGAAATCCAATCAAAGTCAATAAAACCCCTAGTCATTCGATCTTCCCGGAACTATGACCTAAGATCAAAGATTTATCGGTTTTATTGACTTTGATTGGGTTTCATTCAAAGCCAACCCCAACTTGTTTGGGACAAAAGGCTTGGTGGTGGTGGCGGTGGCACTTGTTATATTTGTTGTCACTTCTCAAAGGGGTTCATGAAGAGGTGCATGGAAAAAGTTCTCATTACAGCACTCAATGCAAAGTCAGGTAGAAGTCTAAAATGATAACTAAATTTAATCACCTGCAATTTTGGTACCCGAGTAGCTCCTCCTATTAGCTCTATAGCATAGATATCATCAATCTTCATGCCAGAATGTGCGAGCACTTCTTTAACTGGAGTTAAAGCTTGCTCCCATAAATCTTCACAAAGCTCTTCAAATTTCTCACGTGTTATGGTGCTCCTGTAACAAATAGAATGCATTAGCTCAACAGGTAGAATCATGAAAGCTGTCCTGATCACCATTTATATTTAAGAGTTAAGGCTAAAAGTTCACACTACACTGAGAAGGAAACAAAGAAAAGCTGAAAGTATGAGCTGGGCAAAAACTCAACCATTACAGAACAATGAGGTATGGATGAGATTGCATTACATAAAAATTTCAAATTGAACAAAGATAACAACTTCAATCTAACACATGGCAGGTCATTTGGCAAATAAGAGACAATAGGGTCTATCATCCATGCTACCCCAGACATAGTAGGTTCATTTCTAGGCGAGAACTTGCTGAACTGAAATAAGCACTTTTTTAACAAAAATCGTTTGTTGAGGATTGATTTAAGTCAACACATTAGATTGGACAGCAAATTTGACAATGATGGGTACATTTTCATCTATCTTGAATTTTATATTTTGTCATCCGTATTTTGTGATATGTGTCTATACTGTGTAAGATAGAGCAAGGATGCACCTGAAATCAAGGTCGTTATATAGAGATTCAACTGAAATCGGAGCAGCGGTATTTGCACTAAGAATTTCTTTGGTGCGCTTAACTTGCTTCTTTAATTTAGCCATTCCCTTGGGAGACTGACGGATGTCAACTCCATTACCGAGCTGGTTATTAAATTGATCGGCAAAATAGTTGACCAGACGCATTTCCATTTCGAGGCCTCCTAGTTTGGAGTTCCATCTAACATCCTTAACCTGCAGATAATTAGCTAAAAGCATTAGCACCACGTTGTGCAGTTATCTCCTAAAGATAGCAGCTCAAAATTTCATATATTTTTTTCAGATCTACTCTCTTACGCTAATCAAAACATACTTTTTCAAAGATCTTAACAAGCAGGCATCTGAGAGAAGCACAATTGAACAGCTACAGGACCTGACGGGAGATGATTATACCTGGAACTGGTTAACGGAAACTGTCTTCCCGAACTCCTTAGCATTGTAAGCCGAGTAGTACACGAGCGCGGCGTAGGTGCTACCTGAGCCCATGTCGTAGAAGATGACATGCCGCGACCCATTCGAGAAGTCCTTGTCGATCCCGTACTGCAGCGCGGCCCCTGCGTGCTCGTTGATGAGCGCGAGCACGTTGACTCCGCCAAGCTGCGCCGCCTGCATCAGCGCCCGGCGTTCGGCCTGCCCGAAGTAGGGCGGCACGGCGACCACCGCGTCCCGCACAGGCGCCCCCACGTGCGCCTCGGCGAGCCCGGCGGCGTAGTGGAGCACGATCGCAACTATCTCCTCGACGGTGTAGACCTGCCCGTCATCAGCGCGAACCGCGGCGGCGCCGCGCGCGTCTGGGACGAGGTCGTATGGGAGGAAGAGCGACTGCGCCACGGACTGCACGTACGGGAAGGGCTTGGAGAGGAGATCGCGCGCGCCGGCGAACACCTTGTGCGGGTGGCGCGCGGCGATGCCGGCCGCCTCCTCGCCGGCGAGGCGGTTGCCATCGGCGAGCGCGGCGAGTGCGGGGGACTTGCGCTTCGACATCTCGTTGATGGCGACGGCGATCGGCGCGCGGCCCGGGGCGAGGTGCACGGCCGCGACCTTGAGCCACTCCGACCCCAGGTCGATGCTCGCCACCGCCGCGCTCGCCGGCGGCACGGCGACGGCTGCCACAACAAGGGCGAGGAGGAGGAGACGCGAGGTGCGAGGCAGCGCCATGGCGAGCATTCAGTAGAATAGCATATGGGGGGGTTAGGGTTTGGAGATCTGGATTCTGGAGTGGGGGAGGGTGTGTGGATGCAGCACGCGGTGGAACAGAGCAGGGCTGCAGAGGAGAACGATCTCGAGTCTCGACGGGAGGGAGGAGAGAGAGGGCGTGCTAATATTTCCAATTCCAATTTGTTCTTGCTTTTCTATTGCATTTGGAAATGTTTGTGTTAGGCACCCTGGGCGGTTTTTGGATTCCCTATAACAAGCCTTGCTATTGCAGGGGCCAGGAGAGTTCTACTATAGTGGTCAGTTTGATATATATGTAAATACTCAAAGGGTTCATATGTAAAATATTCAGAAATAGAACGGGGCAGGAACGGCAAGATTGAGTCACCTGTCCAATGAATAGAGGCCACGTGGAAAAGTATCCACGTGGCATGTCGTGGTGAGAGTGGTGCGCTGGAAGCGCCAGAGGTGACGAGAAGACTCCGTCTTTTTTTAATGCGACGGCTACCCAAAAGAGTCCCTTCACTCTTACTGACAAGTCGGCCATAGCCGCCATACCTCGTGCGGCCAACGCAAACATGCCCCCGTGGAAGACTCGAGTCATGACACGTCACCTCGCCTCCCAGAGACGTCAGTGAGTACGGACTTTCAATGGTCAACGTTGCAGTAAGTTAGGCATGGCGGTCAGCTTTGCTGCATGCACTGCAGTGATTTCTATTGTTTGATACGCCGGTCAGAACATATTTACCGAGTACTTCTATTTCAGGTACTGTTACAAAAATCGAATATGTAAAAGCGTAGGAATTTTAACACTTCGACCTTAGGTAGGCTGCAATTATTTTCCCCAAAAAATCAGCTTGATCCAAAAGTACTTGTTTCATTATTACCCATAATTTACAATCTTACAGCATTTGGCAACGGTTTGGGCATATGTCAGCGTTGCCCCAAAATGAGCAGCACTACGAGGATTTCACGACGTTTTCCCTGTCTTTCGCGCTGCATTATCTGTTCAGTGAAGGGCAGTGGTCAATCTCCCAGAATGCACAATGGTTGCCTCATGCTGAGCTCCACTTTCAGCCGTGGATAGAGTGCTAGGTCGTTGCTTGTTCTCAAAACGTTCTGCATTGTCACAAACAAGTTACTACAAGATTTGTCTGAATAATGGGAACAGGAGAAGGTCTATGGAAAGAACTTACTAGTGCAGCAAGATGGGCTTCTTGTAGAATACTCCCATCAATCTCCAGTCTAGCTATCGGAAATTCTGGAAGATGCCCTGACTGTTTCTTGCCAAGTAGGTTTCCAGGGCCACGCAGCAGCAGGTCGGCATTAGCTAGGTAGAATCCATCGGATGACTTTTCAAGCACCTTCAACCTTGGCAGAGAGCTAGAAGTGGAAGCCAGGAACACACATCTGGATTTCCTTTCGCCACGACCTACCCGCCCTCTTAACTGGTGCAGTTGGGCAATTCCAAATCTCTCGGCGTTCATGACAATCATCATAGAAGCATCAGGAACATCGACTCCGATCTCAATCACTTGTGTTGAGAGGAGAATACGTGTTTCTCCAGATCTAAAACTGCTAAGAGCTTCATCCTTCTCATCGCTCCTCATGCGGCCATGCAACAGCCCACAGGGATAACCTTCGAATTTTTGTTTCATGGAATCAAAATTAACTTTTGCAGCATGAAGTTGAGGTAACTGCTCTGATTCTTCTATGATAGGATACACAAGGTACACCTTGCCCCCATCGATCAGCTCATCCCTCATCATCTGCAAGCCATTAGACCAAAAAAAAACATAAGGAAAAAAACTGAGCTCACTACATCTACATGCGAACTAGGACAGAAAAGGTAAAAAAAAAAAAGCTCTAAATCCAACAGCGAAAATAAACAGTTAAGTTATGTCATCACCTGGAATACAGTTTCAAACCCAGCATCATTTCCTTCAAGAGCAAGAGTTTCTATGGGTTGCCTTCCTGGAGGCAAGTCCGTGATCTATAACAAAAATGGATACCAGTTGTAAAGGTTTGAAATATCTGTGAAAAATGAAAGATACTAAGATGCAAGAAACCAACTTTTGTGCTATATGCTTCCAAATCAAATTTGTGAACTTCTGAAGTAGCAGGCCCTGGGTGAGGAGCCGAGGACAGAGTGCATTACCAATTGTTAAGAATATAATTGTATTCGGCTAGAATTAGTCCCGTGTTGTGTTTATTTTGGACCCTGTGCCCTGTGTTGACAATGACATCTAATTTCTTATGTGTTTAGCCAAAAGAAATTACCTAGAAAACTATATGTATCTTCAATAGCATACCTGAGTAAGGGACATATCCCCATACAAGGCAAGGGCCAACGTTCTTGGAATTGGAGTAGCTGACATAGCAAGAACATGGGGAGCCATAAATGTTTCAGAATCAGCAGACTCGTCTGGGCTTGTACTTTCATCACTCAACTTCGAGGACAGAGTATATAGCTGTAACGACTTGCAATAATTTGGTTTAACAAGCAAATGTTAATGTTGTTAAATTTGAAATGAAAATAAACAGGCACAAATCAACCAATGATGTTTTCATATCTAACATGAAAGTAACAACTACCTCCGTATCTTTTACTTGTTATTTCAGACATCGATGAGGTCTCCACTACTCCAATACATAACTTTGACCATTACTTTTTTCTAATTATACGTTAGCAAAAATTATTAAAATATAATGATATGCAAGTACCTTCGATTACAAATCTACTAATATCATTTTCACGTAACAAATCCAACTACTTTTACGTACATTAGTGATTGAAGTTTTAAAGGTTGATTGAATGTATTATAGGAAACCTATTTTGGAACAGAGGTAGCAATCAGCAACAGAAATTTCCTTTGGACAAATCACAGCATACAATAAAATATAAATGCACATTTCCTTCTTAATCGGCAAGTTCCCTTCTAAGTCGTCTAACAAAGTTTACAAATTGTGTGCCAGTTTTGGAACAAAGTAACATCCAAAAAAGACGTGTATGGTTAGTATCAATGTGAATAGCAAATGCTCAGCAAATTACCTTACTATTAAACCTTCCTCTTTGAACGACACCAAATCGCTGCTGTTCATCTATAACAGAGATACGTAAGGCTGGAAATTCAGTTTTATCAGCTATTAAGCTGTGTGTTCCAATGACCATTGCTATTTCTCCAGTCTTGAGACCCTGTCATGGAATAACATTAACACATAAAGGTACAAAAATATGCATATGGAAACTTGAAAGGGTGTAGGGAGAATAGCCTGCATTTCGAATTATCCTAGATTCCCTGGTGGAACTTGAACCAGTTAGTAAGGCAATGTTTGGTTTGCATTCATCTCCATCAAACTTCTCCAGCAATGAAGTTAGGTGTTCATAATGCTGGACAGCAAGTACCTCTGTTGGAACCATGAAAGCAGCCTAGAAAGAAATTTACAAGGTGAATACATTATACTAATATCTCATGGATGAAGAAAGGGCCACAAGGACGATGATAGTCTGTTTTCTCTTAGCTCCTATTTGGATCAAGCATCTAATATGCCTCAGCAACCTGGATTTCAGTGGTGAAATTCTTTGATATAAAAGTAAACAAGGGAATAATGTTAATCTGAAGTAGTATCATACCTGAAATCCTGAGCCAACAACCTCCATACATGCCAAGAAAGCAACTATGGTCTTCCCACAACCAACATCACCCTGTCACAAACAATCACAATCACTTGTAAGTTTTTAGCAGTATTCATATAAGCCCCAGTAAATTTCAATTAACACATTTATATAGTGTATGCTAAATTCTAAGAGATCCCTCAATTGATCAAATATGGATTTTTTTTTAATAATGGCATTCTGTAATATTGCATTTGGAATTTTTAAAAGGACAACCCAGTAATACTGTACTTGGTATTTTAACCAAAACAAGGTAAAGTGAGAAATGGGAATGTATGGCAGAATATACTTCAACTCAAACATGCTTGTCCAACTACTCCAAACAAACCCTTTAAAATAATGATACTGAAATTAAAAATACATATTAAAGTTGAGTATATAGGAGCATCAAGCAACTCACTGATAAACAAGTCCAGAAACTAGTTAACAAACCAAGAAAAGTGCAAACAATAATTACTTGCAAGAGTCTGTTCATAGGAACTGGTCTTCTGAGATCCCATATAATCTCTTTAACAGCATTTAATTGACTAGGAGTAAGCGAATAAGGAAGAGCCTTCAACAATTTCTTTGCAAGCGGAGACCACTTGTCGACACCAACAGTATTTAGCTCATGATTTTTACACTTCAATAATAATTCTTCCTTCTCAATCCGTGTACCAATTGCTTCAAGCATTTGAAATAGTCTTCCCAACTGAAATAATAACAAATATTTTGTCTTTCAGGGTAATAATAACAAAGGTTGTTGTAATGGCACATGTTCATTTGCACAGTAAAAAAAAACAAGATATGATGAACAATAATACTGGATTTGAAGAAATGTGGGCATGAGTGCATGACATTCACCAAAACGTTACAATCCAGAAAAAATATTAATATCCATGGTTTATCATATCAACATAATCAAACCAAAAATATCAAACTTGCTCCAACAAGTTGCTTACTGATAAGTATACAAAATGATACTGAAATTTCTAGGTATAGCAAGCTCTTGCAGAGATGATACCACAGTTGGATAAAAATCTTGATTACAATTTATTGTTTGGTGAAGCGAAAGTGCTGGAAACAACCTCTTTTTTTTAGCAAAAGAAGATGCCATTATCCACAGTGGTACTAAAAACGGTCATCTGGGCGAGGTGATTTACTGAATCATATAATGCTACTACTAAGTATATGTCAGGAATATATATTGATACCTGGAGGTAAAAGAAATCGTCAAATATAAGCCTTCTCCGAGCAAAATCAGCTTCATCCCGATTCTTAGGTTTGTGAATTCCCATGTAAGCCTAAAATTAACCAAAATAACATTGAAGACAGCATTTAAAAGGGCAGAAAGATTGACAGAAAATACAATACAATATAAGTTCGAACAGATAAAATACAGCTATATCAGTTATTGCTTGGAATCAGGCAGTTGTTATTTCTTCCACAATTTTTTTACTAAATGCTCCAAATCTGGAGATTGAAAAAAGGGACCTTCCTTGTATTAGTTAATAGTGAGTTGCTGAACATGTCTGGTATGACCTCCAGTGGTTGAAGAGATCAGCGTACAGGGATGGTTAACACTTAACACAATATCCAAAAATAATGAGAAGTTTGATCTCTAGGTTCTGATTGTAGCTGGTGCAACAAGAGTAATGTTTATTAAGTAAAGTATAATTAGTGGTGTTGCTTACATCAAAGAGGTTTGGCAAGTTGAAGTCAACAAGAACCTTGGTAGGCATAGGATCAATGTCCGGAGTCAGCATCTTCAAGGCCCTGTGCACAAATGCAAATTCTTACATAGCCAAATGGAACAAAATAATGTGTAACTAGAAGCATTTCATATAAGGTAAGGTGGTTCACTATTTACATTTTGGAGTCACCCCTTAAAGTGTCAACATAATTTAAGTTACTCATCTGAATATATCAAGTTATTTTCATTTTAATCAAGAAGCAACTTATCATAAACACAACCATCAGTCCACAATATTTCCCCTTTTCCATTTCAGCCAATTTACAAATTTGACTGAATCATATTTTAGGGATACAGAATCAAAAGTTTCAACATACATTTGATGAAGAATATAACTATGGACTTAGATGAACATCACTTAGGGCCCATCGTTCATTTCGAACCTAGAAAAACACTCAAGGCTTGCACTGACCTCGAGATGGAGTGGCCCAGAAAACTTGGTTTCAATCCCGATTTTGATGGGTATATAGGATATGGTTTCCTGTCAAGCAGGGTGCTTTCTTGCTCCTCTTCCTCAAGCATGTCAATAGTGTACTCCCTCAACTCATAATGGTCATTAGCAAGTGCCTTCTTGATCTGCACTCACAGAATTAGTGCTAAGGTTATTCATCATATATAGGCCATTAATTATGTCCCTTACACACATTAGAGATAATATCTGCACTATAGAGCTACTTTATTTATACCTTCTTACAAGTATAATGTGTACTTAGACAAAGAGTGAATGATTTTTTTATTGTTACTGTCATTTTGTATTGTCGCATTACCAAACAAATATTAGAAAGAAAGATCAAAAGGACCATCCTAAAGACATGCATCAGGATTCAGGAAGCACCAGTAGAAAAGATCAACAAGTAGAAAGTAACAGAGAAAAATATTTTAATTCACCAACCTTACCACTGACATAAACAAGATCCCCCTCTCTGTACTTGGATGATATACAATTAAGAAAAGGTTGAGAAGAGAAACGTGTGCCACTGAAAAATTTCTTGAGGTGCAAATGAATCATCTTCTTTTGCTCGGCTTCAGAGTTACAACTCTTAACTGAAGAGCTTGACTCAATCTCAATTATTGAACAACTAACAACAACCTCAAGAAAACCTAAAGTATACTTAATCCTGACTCCCCTGAGAAAACAGATACAGTATTTATAAGACGGCATAGAAAAAATCAATAATGATGTACTGCTTTTGCCATGAAAGAAAATGACAGCCACAAAAGAGATTATAAAACCAATAAGATTAGAATATAAGCATAACTATCTAAAGATATTTTAGTATACAGGAGCAGAGGGAATTTCAGAATAAAATGGAATGCTGTTTTTCTTTTTCCTTTTTTTTTTGTACTGCATAATTGAAAATTGATGGGACTCTTCTAGTCTTTTTACATTTTCTCAGTAACCAGCAACATTATGAAGCAATTCTTATTTAAAATAATAATTTCTATCCTATCCATTTGACCCACACACATAAACATGAATTTGCTTGCTGCACACAGCATCCACAACAATTCAACATTTTAACCCCTTCCAAAATTGTACCGCAACAGACTGAACTCCACCACCTGAGCAAGACCAAGGCCAGGGGGGAGTTTTTGATAAACGTGCCATAGCACTGAATAACTGCCTTGTCACAGCAGTCAAATGAGCCCACAATATTGCTGGGAATTTTAATTAGAGATAGTGATAAGAGAATCATTAGACCAACTTCAATGAACAAGATAAAGATCAGGGGTTGGGAGCAAGACTAATCGAAATATTAACTTTGTGTTGGCAAGGCTGTATCCAAATGAACCCAGGAGGTGCAATATTCCCACGGATTTTCTAAAATTAGAATAGTGTCAACTGTTTTCCAGAAAAAAAAATTTGTTTGCTCAATTGCCCCCATAATATTCAAGTTTATTTTATAAACTTGCTGCCAACTTTTCTTTTTGTTGCCTCATTTCTAACTATTTGACCTACAGACTTCGGAAAAATTTGTAGCAACTATAGTTTTTCATCTAAGTTTATCTGTCATAGGTCTAAGAGAGACGAATCAATCACCCATTCCTTATCCCTAAACTTTCTGCCCCTTCTGTATGATTTGTATGGCTCTGCCACCAAGTGTTGAGATTGGCCCTAGCGTCATTTAACTGTGTTATCTATAGCTATAAATGGCTGCATCCAAGAGATAAAATGCTACATGCCATATTAGTTTATTTTTTTCCCTAAGAATTAGAAAATTTACTGTGTAACCACTAATGGATTAATATTCTACAATATTAACAATAAAAGGGGCATTAAAACAGATACTGTGAAGTCAAATCAGGAAAGTTCTCATGTGGCTTCAGTTCAAAAAAACCAACAGCAAACCTCGTACTCATATTTGTAAATATTCAATTACCTGGAAGAAACAACAGCCCCAAATAGCATGATGTACTGTCCATCTTCTATTAAACCTTGAGGATTTTGTAGATCTGCGTAGGTCCGGGGAAAATGCTGCAATAATTTGCGGACCTATAACGAAGAAATAAATTACATGTGAAGAATTTATCAAAATCAAAAGACAACACGGAATAAGTGACTCTACTGCTGGTACCGTATGGAAACCACCATCCTCTAGCTGGCGATATTGCCTACTAGTTGTTCCAGGCAAACACCTTATACTTTTGTCCAAGAAACTACCATCGGTAGTTGTAGCATCAGCCAATGACTCTGGACAAGCCTCCCTATCAACTGCTGGTTCATGAGAAATATGCTGTGTCATGAGAGAACCCTCTTCACTGATTGACAGATGATCTAAATTTGTGAGGGATGGACCTAATGGATGACATTTGCCAGTAAATTCATGCGATGTCTCCAAATTTCCACCAGACTCTCGGACAAACTTTGTGAGGTTTTCAGAAAGTTCAGTTTCTTTGTACTTAATGCTAGTAGAATCATTATATAGTTCAATAGGTGATGAATCGCCAATTTTTATGCATGGAAACTTTGCAGAAATTTCTGGGAAGTCAATTTCTTCGAAGACACTGATCAGCCCTGTAGCAGAATCTTTGCGGGCTCCTTCTTGCTCAATTAAATCTTGGGTATTACTATAACCCATCAAAACAGACACCTGCAACCATCCGAAAGTAAAGATGAATAATAATAATAATAATAATAATAATAATAATAATAATAATAATAATAATAATAGATTGTGTATTGTTAGTGAAAAGCAACATCAAGGAGACAACTGCGCAAATGAAAAATCAGGCATTATTAAGTAGAGTAATCGTATAGACTTCAGGGAAAGCTCCAACGATCATAAATAAAACATCGTACACATGGCAAACAAAGAACTTATCGCATTTTTTGTGAATTATTGAACAGATCTCTAGTAGTTAACATCTTCCAAGCACCAAAAAAATGTGATTAGCAAAAGCTACACAGCGTCATTTGAAAGTATGTGTATTACCATTGTGAAAAAAGTTGCCACGCAGCAAAAATTTGGAAACATACAACATTAGTATGAGAACTTGGAAAATGGAAACAATTTTTCAATTCCAACAGAAAACATCGAGATCCAAGCATGGATAGTAAGTATAGTAGGACTGAGGTGTAGAACAGATGAAATAGACAAAACCAATCTCATTACTTATGCGTGGCAAAATCAGAGGTTATAACTTATAACTAACAAGTGACAGAAACCAAATGGTTACAAAGCGCATACTTTATTCAGGAGCTTTGATCGCTCCGACATGCCATCCACCACCAACAGCTTTTGCACGGACGTATTCTCACGTGAACACCACCGGAAGAGCTTAGAACAGAAAGTGTTGCTAAACCTGTAACCCAAAAAATACAGTTAATTTCCCCATCACTAGTCGCTACTCTCTAATCATGACATGGCGCAGGCACAAATTAGCGGAAAAGGTAGAAACAACATACTAAAATCTCTACAAAACAAATACCTCATTTTGGTAATGATCCTTTTAGAGTGCCCCCTCCGAAACTCCAAAGAGATCGCCCTCACTAGATGATTCTCACTGCTACCCTGAAGAGCAGGGGCGGACCTAACGTGGGGCATGGGGGTTCAACTGAACCCCCAAAAATTTCGGAAAATAAACTGCTACTAGTACTCCAGCACGCAACAAACTGCACGGATTGGAGTAGAAAGGAAGGTTTGGATGATCCCCAACGAGGATGTTGACGGGGGATCCCCGGCTGGAGCTCACAGCGCCGGCCACCGGAGAATGGGGAGGGGGAGATCTGGAGAACGGTGGAAACGAAGGAAGGGGGACGCGAACGGTGGGAACGGAGAGAAGGGCGAAGCGATGTCCGGAAGAAGGGTATCGTCTGAGTTTGGACGCGAAGCGGCTCCTCCCAACATGGACGAGAAGAATACAATGGAAGGGGGAAGAAAGAAACGAAGATGCTGGCCATATTCGGAAGTCGGAACGACGACGTGCAGAGAATGAAGATAAAGTTTATCTTTAGACAATGATTTTTTCGTAAAAAATACTTCTCGAGTTAAATAAAATAAAGAGAATGATTAGTCATCAATTGTTCAAAATTATATCATTAAATTTGTATCAAACCTTATTATTTGCTCATACTCATTCTTATTATAACTACAAACCATAGCAATTCTAATAAACCACCGCCACCTCTAACTCCCATATTAGGGCAATCCAATATACCCATGCTAGGCCTCTCGAGGGGGTGGGGGATGCCACCTTGTCCTTAAACAAAGGCAATTTATGGAGATATCTAGGGATTAAACATATATTCAATTATGTTTTAAAAATAATATGATTTTATTCGTTAATTTACAAATATTTATGTACTTTTCAAAATATAACTTCAAAGATTGTATCTAAACTTATAGATAAATTTTAGTCCCAATGTATAAGAAATGAATAGACTTATAAATAAAATAATATATTTATGATTTTAATCAACTCCCCACCCCACTAGTGTAGCGGAGGCCAAACCCTATTCCCCCCTGTAAGGAGATCAACCTCCTCCTTTGCCAGCCCCTACCCTATAGGAATTTCCCTATGGCCCCGTCTTACAGAAGAAATTGTTATTCATACTCTTTGCCACTTAATCTGTCATCTCAACCATTTGCCACCTTACTAAGACCTAACGTGCCATTCATAATTGTCTCTCGTCCTTTTAACATATTTTGTCCTCCTCTTACATACCCACTGTTAATAGGCCCACCGACACTTTGACATATCCCTCTATTATTGGATATTGTAGTGAACCCAAATCCTAAATCGGGTGAACTTAAACGCTAACCCTATCAGACCATCGAACAAATCAAACCATAAATCAGGTAAACTTGAATCCTAGTCCTATCAGATCGCCGGACAAGTTGAAAGTCCTGCCAGCCTAAGCACAAAATATGATGCAAATCCAATGGTAAGGAGTTCGATTTATTTATTTTCTAAGATCTTTAGTTGAATATTATTTAACAATTCTGCTTAAATTATATAGTAACATCTTTTTTATTAAATAGAGTAACATCTAACCATACAATTCTATCTATATATTTTTTTGCACAACAATTGTTAAAACTGTGGAGACTGAATAATTCTCCTCACTACTCTATGGAGATAAACAAACATCATATAGTTAATGTAAACATATAATTAGGTTTTCAATCTTTGTTTGCTATATATTAGGGTCTAACACATAAGTTTATAGAAACACATATAAGCACACATTTGGATACAACAATATCAAATTTTTGTATCATTGCATTAAGAGCTTGAGAAAGCGATACACATCTTACATATCCTTTATATGCAGTATTTCCACTTCGTGCGTCAGGTTTAATGATGAAAAAGTGGATAATTAATTGTAGTACACCACTCAATAGGGGTAAACATGACTCAGTAATATTTTTTTAGATTTAGTTCTTACTTGGTGTGTGTGTGTATGATGAGCTTAAACTTATATTGTGTAATGAAAAAAGCAGCGATATTCCCTACAAGATGTATGCACCCAACTAATTCCTTTAGAATCAAAAGAGTGATAATTTCATAAGAAGGATCTAGATTATCCAATTTTAAAATTTATAAGTACTTAGAAATATCTATGTGCTTTAGATATGTTTTCTTAAAACAAACTAGATTATATTTGTGGTGATGAATCTAGTCTATATATAAAGCAAATAACTCATTTTCTCGTATGCAAGTATGCTAGAATGGGGCATAATAAAACAGGAGAGTGTAATTGCTAGATATCAGTTTTAAAAAAGAGTAACTTGTAATAGATCTGTGCTTAAATAAAGTGTATTATTTTTTAACCGTATAATGCTAGTTGAGTTATCTAAATACTTAGCGTGTTAATCCCTCTAAATTCTATTTTAAATGACATCATAGATTTTCATGTTAAAAAAAATAATGTTATGAAAATACTTTTGATTAGATCCTGTAAATACAGTAATTATTGAATGTTATAAATTTTTATTGCACATGTTGCCACTTAAAAAAACAAAAAGAGGAGATTGGGGGAAGAAGCGGAGGGTGAGACTGAGGGAAGAAGTGGAGAGGGGCGAAGCAGGGGAGGCAGTTGCGCGGCATTTACAGGATAGAGAACTAGAAGCGGTGGACTTATATTTTTCCCGGCCTACTATTTTGTGGGCTGCTTATGATTGTAAGAAAGCGAGAACAAGCCCATACAAAAAAATCATGCATCAACTTGACTTGCAACAAAACATCGAAAAAATAAGAAAAATGTGGCACATGCATTTAGAACATGGATCAAGCAGTAATCTCCGTCACCAAAAATAAGCTAGTATATTTGCCAAAAAAATAAGATAGTATAATCAGTAGAAAAAATATCTCAATATTGTTATTACACTTTGCCTGTCTCTTACTTTTCTTTTTAAAATTTTCCAAGCCATGCATATTCCACTTGCTGAAAAACAGTAGTGCCCTAACCAGTGTTTTAAAATAATCTTTAATATACATATGTACTACCACTAGGGTTGGCTTGGTAATTCTTTTCATTGTACAAATGAATAGCAAAGCTGAAAGCACAGGGAGATTATTGCTGTTACTTGTCATCAGATAAAACTACAATGTCAGAAGATGAAGACTGCATATTGAAAAAACAACAACGCAGCCAGAGATGGATATCAAAAACTCAATAGGCTCTGTGTTTGAGTAATCATAAACTAAACTATCCATAAACATGACAATTTGGTTGACTGAAAAATACACTAGAAGATACTATCAAAACGTATCAAATCAATGACTTTGCGAGTGGAGACAGCAGAAGAAATAGGAGTTTGATCTTCAGAATCAATGTTGATAACTAGGATCTACACATATTTAACATAGATAAGATAACAAAGAGAAAAATAACAGAGATAAAAAATGGGAAAAAAGCGGTATAAGCCTACCTTGTTGATAGAAATTACAGCTCAGTTTGCTTACCTTGCCCAACAATAGAGGGGTCAGTATCTTTAAAATCCTTCAAGGATGGCAAGTTATGCAAATCTGCATTAATATCATCTACCCTATGTGCTCAGTTGTTGCTTTTGACTGGAGAATTACAATCTTGCTAATCAAGTGCAAGAAGATCCCACGTTGTAGCTGGTTTTTGCATACGGAGAAATGCAAACTTACGTAAGCAACTTGTATCGGAAGGGAAACCATAAAAGCATAGCTCAAGAAAGATAGGCTACAGACACAACAAACATAATGCATATTTATTGGTTGTTGCAAAAAAAAAGAGAGAATAAAAAAGAACAGAGAGAAATGCGTACTTATTGGTTGTTGCAAACAAGGACACAACATGTTTTGTGGTGTGCAAACAATGTCATCGAGAAAAACAATAGGAAAGTATTATCAAAATTTTAATAAAAAGTAGCATTTCTTAATCAAATATCAATAAAAAACAACTACAAATTAAAGTACATACGAGCAAATGAAAAAAAGAAGACATTAACCATGATCAATAGATGTGCTTTTCTATGCTAGAAGAAGATTCCTCATGTTGCATGTTGTGTGCATTTGAAGGACCTGAAAAACAAATAAGAATAATACAAAACAGAAAAGGTAGAAATCAAAATGCCAGTTAAAAAGAACCATGACAAAGTTATCACTAATGTGCCTCTCGGTCTCTCCATACCTCCCTTGTCTTCATATTCACTTGAACCGACAAGATCAACAACCTGGATAACCTGGACCTGTATGCAAATACGAAAAACGAAGGGTCTTTTGTGCTCAAAGCGTTGACGTGGCTTCGGTGGGAGTCCGGCGATTCTTTCCGCTATAAGAATAGTTATTATTATTAGCGGGGTTTTGCCTAAGTCATAAATTGGTCTGATGTCATCGCATAACCCATCAGATTTTTTACAAGAACGCTAGCTACTTGTCCTTGTGGAAAAAAAAAATGAAATGACTTAATTTCAGGAAACTGCTATAGGGGAAACTAACAAACAATAAGAGAGACAAAAAAAAGTCTTTCCTTTTCCTCCAATTTCTTCAACAAGTTTTGTACCATGAAATTGATGTTGCTAGTGTAAACAAAAGCGTTTAAAAATAATAATTTTTGAACTACCAAATAAATTGAAGCAACATAAAGCATACAGTAAAAACAGAAAAGACGTAAAATTAGCTATAGGGTTCAAAAAGATAAAACGCTCACATCAAAACCACGTTACTGTTTCTGAGAGTAAATCGCATGGCTGTGTGGCTGTCACGGCACCGATCGACTATATGTGTATGTGCATGCATGATATCTCAATCTATATATAGAAACACATATCGAAATCATATAAAACTTAATATTCTCATGATGTACGAGGCACTGGCCGTGCGGCCCGACATGTCGTGTTTAGCACTGTAAATTCTACAATGCCATTGTACGTAGCCTTATAAATGTATTCAGCGTCAAATTGCACAGCTGACGCTTAGCTCAGCTGACAAAAACCCTTGTGGCCCTGCTCCAGGTCTTAGGTTCGATTCCATGATAGCGCAAGACACTGTAGCATTTTTTTTCTATTAAATCATGTTGTAAAGTAAATTTTTAAAACTTTTTTTAGAATGATCCACTAAACATGCCTAACCTACTATAAAAATATTCGGATCATGAACAAATTTGAGCGATTTTTAAAAATACTAGCAATGCTACTAATACATTTAAATCAATTTCGTTGATTTTGTTGAGCTGCTAAATTTGTGAGTTCTTGAAAAAATTTTAGGAGTGTTTTGAAATCATACCTACGCTACTGTACAAATCTCAAATCATGATCAAGCTTTTGCAATTCTTTAAAAACTGATGATGCTGCTGATGCACTTTAAGCAGCTTCACTGGTTTAATTGAGCTATTAAATTTGTAAATTCTTTGAAATTTTTAGAAGGTCTTGAGAGCATGCCTAAACTACTAGATGAAAAAAAAGGTCATAGTCAAGTTTTTGTGATTTTTAGAAATTATGATATTTTGGTTCTCCAGGTGTTTTCGAAGAAATTTTTCTTTTTTCTATCGGAATCTTTTCTTGTATCAACTATTCCTTCCGCCCGCAATAGTGCACAGACCTGTAGAGCATATAAAAGATACACCAGAGAATCTACATCTGGCTAGCAAGTGGAAAGAAGAAGAAACCGTAGGAAACAGATCAGTGCGCATGGCCATCGATCAAATCGAAGCAAGTAATTAGCGATTTATTCATTTCCCATTATTCACGTACGTGGGACGACATCGGCTTGATTTGCTCCCTGACCTCTATATAAAAAAAAACCACATAAGGGCATTCCTAATAGAGAGTTTCTTCTACTTATTTCAAAGGCATCCATGTCACTAAGAAACACTAATTTATACAAAAACTACAATGCATTGTTTCTTAACATGGTTTTATCATTTACTATTTAACTATTACTTTTTCATCACTCTAGGTATGCATAAGAAACCATCATACCCACAATGCAATTTTTTATGGTTTCTTAGCCAAAGTATTTAATGAAGAAATCATTTCTAGTTTAAGAAAATCTAACCTTCTCTCTCTCTGCATTAATTCATTGCCACCTAAGCTTTTTATCCTATATAGCATGCTAAGAAACCATCTAAGAAACAGCATTGTAAATGCTCTAAGTACTCAACCGGTCGATCGAGGAAGCAAATCTTTTTATATATTAATTAGAACTCATTCTAAAAACCTTCACGTTAATTAAAAAAAACTAAAAATTCTTATATTAATCTAAAAAAAAGCTAGAAAATCTGGTATTATTTAAAAAAGAGAAAATCTTGGTATAACTGGAGACAGAAAATTTTGGTATAATTGGTCGCCCTTCTAGAAGCAACCCCGACCCCACAATAAAAAAAACTAAAAATTTATACGGTAATCTTAAAAAGAAAATTTGCTAGAAAATCTCACATTATTCTAAAAAGAGAAAAATCTTAGTTGTTCAATCTGTTTAATCATTTTCATCCATAACTTAGATCTATTCATAATAGATATATAATAAATCAGAGGAGTACCATATAGAAGGGAAGTTTCCTTATCTACTTACCGTCTTCAAGCGTATAATAAAAGAGCAATGATCTAGAAATAGAAAGCAAGATAAGAAGATATTATTATATATGTTACGGATTAGATCTATTTATAAAAATTGCTACCCGTGTGGACGCACATACTGATGACTAATTAAATTAAGCAGCAGCCGATCCGAGAGCTAGCGTACGTACGTGAAGCTATACCCAGGACAAGCAGCAGCTAGCAATATATGGCGCCCGTCATCCTCCAGACCGACGTGCACTGTTTCGGCTGCGCGAGGAAGATCCGGAAAACCGTCTAGAACCTGCTTGGTATGTAGCACGTACGACGTGTACGATTAGTTAAGTTGATTTGTCGATCGATCTGACAATGCGCGCGTCTTGCTGTGTCGTGCGCGTACGTGCGTGAAGCTGTGGAGAGGGTGTGGGCGTCCCCGCAGACGGGGCTGGTGGTGGTCTCCGGGACGGCGGACGCGGCGGTGCTCAGGAGGAGGATCCAGCACAGGATGAGGAGGGCCGTCACCATCGTGAGCGACGGCACGGAGGATCAGCTGGGCCACCACTATGGGATGACGCATCTGCCGCCGTCGCAGTACGCCCTGCCGCCGGCGGGATACCCGCGGTACTACAGCTGGGGGACGACGTCGCATCCGCATCACTACGCCCCGCAGCCGCCAGCCGGCCGGCTACCCGTACGGCGGCAACCACTGGGTTAATTTTCACCAGCCTTCTGGACAGCTGGTCCCCCGTTGGAAAAATTGAAGTTTACTTGTGTTAATTTTTGTTTGGTAGATTATTTGGTGTCCAATTTTCATAAAGCACAGTTTCTTTGTGCTTCGTGCTAGCATAATCATCATATATATAGTTCAACAAACGATGAATCACAGGACATTTTATCAATAGCACATATAAGTAAAGGATTTTGATCTCAATTTTTATGAGTGGAAACTTTGAAGAAATGTCTCTGAAGTCAATTTCTTTGAAGAATCTGATCAACTCGATCTGTAGCAGATTCTCTGCAGGCTCTTTCTTGCTTGAATCCATACATACTTCAGAGTATGTTCACTATTTGCGGAAAGTAAAGATTACTTCGAGTATTGTTGATGAAAAGCAACAACAAGCAGACAACTGCACAAATGGCGAACTGAGCCTGGCTCAGTTGGTGGGATACTGGTGCACGTCCCGGCCCACCCATGTTAGAGATTTCGGCCTAATGCACGTGCCACATGAGGGTTGGGTGCAACGTGTGTGTGGTGTGTGTTGGTGTATGCGCGTTTATAACCTAACCGTTATTTTTTCTTCTATAGTAAATATCAAAACTCCTAACCAATTTTTTTTAAAAAAACTGCACAAATGAAAAATCAGGCATCAATAAGTAGAGTCAACGTCAGGCATCAATAAGTAGAGTCAACGTTAGACTTCAAGGGAGAGCTCTTTTACTTATGATACACTAAAATTAATACTGACAGTTCATTCTTTTCGTTCTAGTGGATCAAATTAGCTAGTATTCATTATACTTTCTCTTACAGTAGAGTAGTAAGGATATCCTTCACAAATCAATAGTTACTAGATCAATGCCCGTGCATTGCTACGAAAAATAAAATTGGTAACGAAACATAAAGATCAAGCAATAAAAGAAAATTATACTACAAGATCAAATATCTATTTCTCCCAATTACAAAAGTTTTTATGGTTTTTTCTTTGGTACAAATTAAAACCAAATATATTATACGTAGCAATATATATTACCAATCTCAAAAATCAATCAATCATTTTTATCTCTTTTTGCAATTTATATTACCAGATCGCGTTCCTCTTCCTCTTGCCATGCTCGCAGCGCACGATGTGGAGTCCACCTTCCTCGCCGCCCACTTCGTCGCGCATGCCATGGCCGTATGGTCAGTCGCCTCGGAGAAAGAGACCACTGCCGCCATCCAGTCTTTGCACCTTCGCGTCTTCTGGATCGCCACCGCCCTCGGTGCCGTGCTCTTCTCCGCTTCAACGCTGGTTCGCTGCGCCGACGGTTCGCTACTCTTCCCAGATGACCCTCTTGCCTTTGCCAGTCTACTCGTCTCCATGTCTCTGGCGTACTTAGCCATCACTGGCTTCACCAGCCATAATGCCGGAGCCCATGAAGATGAACCAGAAAACACCAACGCCGAGACGCCCTTCACGCCATGCGCCACCGCGTCGTTCCTCTATCTCGCGACGTTCAGCTGGATCAACCCGTTTATCTCTAAGGGGTATGCCAATGACTCTCTCACCACCGACGATGTCCCACCGGTGTCACCGGGCAACCGCACCGAAGCGTCGTACGCTTTGTTCACGTCCAACTGGCCCGCGCTGGGGTCACGGCACCCGTGGGCGTCGCACTCTGGATGTCCTTCTGACCGTAGTTACTACTAACCACGACGCTCGGCCTCCTGCACCTCACGGCCATGTACGTCGGTCCGTCACTTATTAATCAGTTCGTCGAGTTCATTCACCGCGGCGGCACGACATGGGAGATCTTGAATGAATACAAAAGAAATGTGAACAAGGTTACCATGCACCAAAAAATTGAAAACATACAACATTATATAGCCACAGAACTTTGGAAAAAGAAAAAAATCAATTCCAACGGAAACGTGTCTAGTATATACATAGAAGGTCTGAGATGCGGGAACAGATGAAATAGACAAAACCGAACTCATTACTTATGCATGGTAAAATAGGAGGTTATAGCTAATACTCCCTCTGGTCACAAATAGTTATTATTTTGGACATTGATATGGTCTCTAAAACACAGCTTTAATCATTAATTTATATTATAATATGCTTATAAAACCCAATAAGATTATAATATTATAAAAATACTATTCAAGACAAATTTACACATATAATTTTCATGTATCCAATTTAAATATTTAAAAAAGATATTGATAGTCAAAGTTTCAAAATTTTAATTGTATCTATTTCCAAAACGATAACTATTTGCTACTGAAAGGAGTAAGTGACAACAACCAAATGGTGATATATCACATACTTTTTTCTCCAAATAGTAAAATCGGATTATTCCATCAATATGCTAACGGAATTAATAGCGTTCATCACATCCCAACACTTCCTTTCTTCCAATTGCTCATCATCAGCACCAAGCAAACCCAATGGGAAGCAGCTAAGAAAGACCCGAAAACTACAACTCAAATTGGGTATTTGGAAACTAGGTTGAGAGAGAAGGGGCCATGAGAGGGGAGATTTTTGGGGGTCGAATCATCTGGATCCCTTCACTCTATTCCTCTATTTATCACCATTACATTTTAGTCTCTATACAACTCCATAATTCCAGTGAACACACACACCAACACTCCCTCAAGACGGCAACGTCATGTTTATATCCAATATAGTCTCTTTGAGGCGTGTTGGGACAGTCGAAGATCCGATTGGTTTTCTCAAAGCAATAGGCAAGTTATTTTCTTGAGGCAAAGAATAATGTTATGGTACTGATAAATTATGGGATTTGTTATATAGCACTAGTCCTCAGTTCTCACTGTACGTACCATGTCATACAGAACAGAAGTAACCGGGTGCAAGCGAATAGACAATGTAACAATTAAATTCAGTCACAAACGCTACAGCCTACAGCGAGTAGACAGCGCTGAGAATGGCAAGCAGGAACAGGTGGAAACGGTAGATGCCGGACGTGCTGCTAGCCTTATTGAACTGTGCGTACTCGGCCGGGAGGGGCATGTTGTCCACAGGGAGCGAGCACGCGGCCGGCCCAGCCGCCGCCGCCGCCGCGACGCCAGCGGCGGACGCCTCGTCCGCGACCATCAGGGCCCGGATCACGGCCGTGGCAGCGGCGCCGTAGCGCGTGGCGTTGCGCTGCAGCAGCCACATGAGCCCCACGAGCTGGCAGTCTCGTTCGCTCGACCCGCCGCCGGCCTGCCTCCCGGCTGCCGCCGCGGCACCGCCGGATCCGGCCTTTATCTGCATCAAGTCTCGCATCAGACATGAACTGGGAGTCTGAGACTCGGATATCCAAAATGTGCAGTTAATTGGCATTTACTTATAGGTAGTTTTCGTTAAAAAAAATATGGGCCTTTACAAGTTGCGTGATGGATGTCAATCCAAAATGGACAACAACCAAGTAAAACCATGAAGTTTACCTAACGCTTACAGACGTCGTTGAAGTTACGAACGCAAAATGGTGACGAACGGAACCTGAACTCGTTCGTGACTCGTACTCGCTCAACTTGCGTTCGCCACTGTTTGCACACATGGATTCATACGTGCCACATATGTTACGACTTACGACACTCAAGGTGCCCTCGGAAGCAGTACTGATCTCCATGTGCACACTGAAGATTTCTGGCCATACGACTCGGTTGTTAATAAAGTAGCAACGTAGATAAGTACGTCCTGAGAAGGACACGGTCCACAGAGCAAATGATTCGGTCTTTCAATTGGCAGTGAGACTCTTTATAGGAGAGAAGGACGATCGAGTTAAATTTCGGGCCCAAATGCTGAGGCAATCAAAGGGGCACCAGGGGGATGGATGCACGTTCTGCTAAAATCATTCCCCGGCCCTACCCAAGAGGCCCGGATTTCAGATCTCATCATTTCCGACCCACTAATGCCAGCGACTAGGGCACACCAAAGCCTATAGACCAACAAAGACGGTACCACCGTGGTTGTACGTAGTGGCTGTCCATGACTTCCACTCAACGCCATGTCTCTCTCAAAAGCATATCCAACAAGCAAAAGCGCATGGAGAATGCACCATGCAACCATGCGTACCGCTATGCCTACATGGATATATGATGAAATACACATACTCAAGTTGCTTGTGGACCGAGCTCTACACTACAGCACTGCATGCGTTTGCTAGATTTCAAGGAGACAAGGACCCTGACTGCCAATCTGAACTGAAGCTGGAGACGAATGAATCAGCTAATGAATGGAGTACGTATTTCACAGAACAGAAGCGTGTATCGTTAAATGTTCGTGTTTGATTAGTTTTCAGTTAATCTCACCGTGGTAAGTGCACGGAGGCACTTGGAGCAGCCGGGGACGCCCGGCCGCGCGCAGTCTCTCTCCAGCCTCCTCGCCGCCGCGTCCGCCGGGGTCCACTGGCTGCCGTCCGCCGGCTGGGATCCGCACGTCAGCCTCCTGAGCCTCACCCCACAGTAGCAGAACGCCACGTCGCACGTCCCGTTGGCCCCCGGGGGGCGCGGCAGCGCCGCCCCTTCCGCCCGCAGCGCGCTGTCTGCCGCGCCCGCGCACGCCTCCGAGTCATCCGGCGGCACCGGCATGTCCACGGCAGCCGCGGCTGCCGATCTCGAGAGCCTTTGTGCGAGTGCGGTGGGCGCGTAGGCGGCGAACAGCCACGCGGCCAGCGCAGGGCAGCATCGCAGCCTCGGGGGCAGCGCTCGCCCGGCGTTGCAGGAAGACAGCACGGCCGGGAGGAGCGGCGGGGAGGGGGCGAGCGGGCACGTGGAGGAGGTCCCGGCCGCGGCGTCCGACTGCTCCGGGAACGCCGGGATCGTGGCCGCGCCGGGCTGCGCCGGGGTGGCCGATGGGAAGATCAGGGCCGGGTCGAGCGGCGACGGGTCCGGCAATGCAGACGAGCTAGCCGCGGCCGCGCGGTGGACTGGCGAGCACAGCATCAGGAGGTGGGAGGCGGCCACGCAGAGGTGGAGACAGCGGTGAAATGGAGGCATCTCTCGCTCTCGTCGCGCGCACGCTCGTGGTAGTTTTTTTTGGTTGGTTTGAGAGTGTGGGAGTGGCCGACTGATCAGGGATAGGAGTTCTACATGGATGGTATGATGATAGAATGCTTTGTGCTTTGCTGTTTCTGGGCCAATGAATGCACGATGGAATGGCTCTTATTATAATGGCCTTCCATAGGCCAAAACCAGCCGCAGCCTTTTGCAAAGCCTCTTTCATCCATGGCTTATTTGAGCATTGACAGAGAAGTAATTCTTTCTTTTTCTTTAATTTGTCAAACATGGTTGAGCACAAAATTAATATCTATATACTGCATGTGTAGGAATATAGGTTGAGTGGTCAAACCCCACGAACGGTATATAACCATATGTGCCTCATGTTCATTATGTTAATAAGTGACTTCACTACTCATTTCAGCTTAGCCAGCTACTTGTTTTTTATTTGGCGTTTCCTTTGGTGTTCTTTTGCATCGCACTTCAAACACAAAGTTTTAGCGCAATTATGTGTCACTCACTGTAAGTCCACTTTTGCTCATGTGTGAGAATCTATGCCCATTTTGGTTATGGCTTTTGTTTTGTTTTGTTTTGTGAGGCATAGCAGCTCGTAGCCTACTAGCGTGGTTGGTGGATATTCGAAAAGTGTACTGTGGAGCGACGTGCGTTTGTTTTCAGTGCGTGTATTGTACGAGCAGCCTACATGCTACACCAATAGGGGTGAAAGGTTAGTGGTACAAAACATCTCTCATTTGGTGATAATACTAGCTGATAAAGCGAATGTTCACGTCATTTACTCATTTGATTTTTGGCATAGTGTATCCAAGTTTATAATGCGATGTTCTCAGAGAAGAGTAGAGCGTTCGAGAGAAAATACAACGAGTCACCCCAGAAGATAAATGAGGGGGCACACAGAGCATGGAATAACTGGAGCCTGCCGCAAGCAAAAGTGTTCACTGTTGTTGTAAATTGTAAGAGATTTTTTGCCGTCCCTAGGAGCTCTTAAAATATATATTAATCTACTATTAAAAATTAAAGGATAAAGATATCAAGAGATACAAAAAATTAAAAATAATTTAGTGATGTCTTATAGTACCTTTTTAAAAGTAATAAAAACTATAAAATTGTAAAACACAGCACCCTCCAATCTTGGGTGGAACCAGGTTAACAAAACCGATAACAACTGACCATTTCGAGCCGGTAAGGCAATAAAAACCGTTCTGCAAACTGTGGAGTTCCAATGTAAATTTTAAAAATTTGAAAAAAAGTAGCAAAAAGTGTTAAAAAATTTTAAAAAAAACTTTTGTGTGAGGTCCTCACACAACTCTAATGATGCTATAAAATTTTCAGATGATTAACAAATCTGTGAATTTTTCAAAAATTCTGAAAATGATACCGTCAAAATATATGCTCTTCAGATTTTGATTTTCTAAGGGAAACAAATGAAATCTAATATTTCTTAAAATTTTTGTGTGATGTTATAACATAATTTTAATTATGTTGTAAACTTTTAGATGACGATCGATATGTGTATTTTTTGAAAATTTTGAAAGTGCAATTATCATTATATATGCTCTTCAGTTTTTGATTTTATACGAGAAATAAATGAACTCTAATATTTCTAAAAATTTTCAAACATTATCCTTTGGCATTAATTACGATAACATTAAAATTTTAGAACATAATAAATCATTTAAATATTTATAAAATCTTTTAGTGTCTTTGTTCCTTTTCATTAATTACTATTTTGGATTTTTTAGAAGCAATAAATAATTTCAAAAATTGTTTAAATTTCTCTTAGGCATTTCATAGATTAATTGGGATTTTTTTGTAATTCTAAATTTTTTAATTTTCCTTCGGTGTGCTAAAAATTGAAAACCGCTCAAAAATCAAAGATCAAAAATTGAATAAAATCGATCAAAAATCAGTAAAATCTCCCAATTTTAGTTTTTTCTTGGACGTTGTTTAACCGCTGAATTCAAAAAAATTTGAATTCAGTCTTCTTCGGTTTCTACCACTTTTTGCCTGATTTTTACCGATTTTTGAATGTTCATTTTTTTTTATTTTTGAAAATTCAGTTTTGTTAACTTTGGGTGGTACTGGACCATTGCCTATAAGGTCAGGACTAACTAGCAGTGGAAAACTCCTCTATATATAGCGAAAATTTTAGCCCATAATTTCTTGCCCGAGACTTCAAGTCAGTAGCCTGTATTCCTTCCCTCCCTAGCACAATAAGGCAGCGCACTACCATCCGTAACAATCCACAACCCAAAAAGTTGAGAAGTGAGAAACCCTATCGGTTATCAGGATCAGCCTCCTTTCTCTCTCTACCTTTCTCTCGTTGATGAGATGAGAGCAAAGGGCTCAGGCGTAATGGTAGTGCAAGCTTCGAGACATCAAGCCCTCTACCCTGCGTCCTCCTCAAACGATCAAGCTATCCATTGTCCGCTGTCAATTCTAGGTGATTTTCTCATAATCCATATTTTGTCACATTGTATTGCTAACATTTTGAATTAGCCAATTAGGGATTAATTGATTAAATTCAATTTGATGTAATAAACACATAATTTTTATTGGTACACCGCCTCATTGAATTGCCATTGAGTTTACCCATTACAACCTTAATAGTAGAGTCTTATCAGCTATGAACATTTTTAAGACTAAGTGGCGAAATAAGATGAGTGACAAATAGATGAACGATAGTATGGCAAGATGTATTTGCAAGCATTGAAAATAACAAGATTTTATAGTGTTTTCAAAATATAAAGACGCATAAGCAAAAACTACCTCATGCTATGGGCATGTTATATCCTTGTTTTGTAATTTTGTGTCACTAATTGACATACGCAATTTCATCTTTGAGGATTTATATTCTTATACTATTGTTAATGAAGATACGATTGATTTGGATACACCTAACTTTCATTAGTTAGGTATTAATTTTTGCACTAATTCACTACGCTATATTGTTTTTGCTATGTTTTATTTTTTTTGTTGTATTGTTATGTATGAATTTTAAATTGTGTATTTGTATTGTACTTTTGTTGTATTTTGGTGTAGTTAATATTTAGCGATAGTTACAACGGTTTTTTTTTTAGGTCTCAGACTTACTGGCTTCGCGACTGGTTCCACCGCATAGAGAAAGACAAAGCCATAACCTAGCGGCAAAAGCGACGCGAGGAGCCTGATAGCTTGACACTGTAAATAAGTGACCGTGTTTCACCGCGCGGGCTGTGCTGGAGCAAGCAAGCGCGCGTGCGTGCTTCCGTTGATGTTTCTCTCCCGGCGCGCTTGTGCGGGAGCGAGACGGAGAAAACCACCCCGCGCACGGCCGCGGGTAAGGCGAGCGAGCTCGCCTTGAAAGCAACGCGAGCCACGTCGCGCGTGGCGCCTGCGGCGGCTGTCGGTCACGGGCGTAGAGCATGCCCCGGCGTTTCAAGCGAGACGGACTGGACGATGGATGGACGGATTGTTTTGTTGCTTCTCGTCGTGCAATCATCATGCGAATTCATGTGTGATATAGAAACTGGATAGGATCGAGGATCTACATGCTGAGGTAATCTTGACCATGAGTAGGGCCATCACAAAGTGCTATACTCTTTTATCGTTTTCGATATACTTGAATAATAAAAGATACTCCAATATAACATGATTGCAAAAAATTATCGAAGCTCTTTATTTTTTTGCTATATACCCTTTTACATATGTAAAAAGAATATATAAACAAATTATGCTATATCTCTACTACTTCTAATTTGCAGTTGGTGGTGATACGTCTGTTCTCCACCCTTCACCTTCCACATCCGTTCTCCATCCAATAGACCGTGATGTGTGGCCAGCTGTGTTTGCCAGGCCCAAAAGGCATCTGTCAAATGAACCCTAACTATCCCATACCGAGCAGCCCAAACACTCGCGACCCCGTCGTTCTCGCGACCTCCCCTCCTCCCTCTCCGCCATCTCACAACTCGCCCATAACGAGCCGCACCGCACCGCCGAGCCTGGGTTGATTGCTAAGATTCCCCACGCGCGCCGCGCTAGGACCTCTGCCAAGACCGAGATGCGTGATCGCCGAGCGGGCACGTGTGTCGAGGGCGACGCAAGCGCGTGCCACCACGAGGGCATGGCGCCGTCGACGACGATCGCCATCGGCTCTGGGTGGCGGAGGACGCCAGGCGCAGTGCTGGAGCACGCCGTGCATCGCATCCCGCCGGTGCTCTTCCTCTGCGCCTTCCTCCTTTGGCTCTCCGTCGCCTCCTCCCCATCCACCTCGGTAAGAATCTGATGAACTCTTCCCCTTCTCGATTCATCAGCCCTTGTGTCGTGTGTGTGCATCCTCTCGTAGTCCCCAGCGAAAAATCGGTCGACGAGAGAGAAAAATGTACAACATCACGTCGTCTGTTGCAATTACAACTTTGCAACACGCCTCAAGCTGGTGAATAGTGCGCCAGATGATGAATCCTCGAAGATCTATTAGTTTCCATCTGAATCCAACCACGAGGTGGTAATTTTCTCCAGGACAGTGCTTGATCTACTGTGCAAAAATGTTTACATTTTCTTTCACGAAACAAATCAAATGCCTTCATAAATGACAGTGCTCTCGATTGCCTACACCTCATTGCATATAAGCCTGTTATCAAGAGTATATAGCTTTGACTGTAGGGATCAATTTCTATTCGGTTAGCTTCATAATAATTTTGCCATCAGAAATCACATTTTGATGTGTTAAGAGACTTAAGCTTATTAAACCAATTCAATGAAAGGTTACTGTTGGTTTAGTTGAGCAGGTTTAGGTGGCCTTATGGTGTTTGTTTTGTATGTGACCCACTATTGTTTTTCTGGTTTGTCTTAGGATTCAGTAACTGTTGTGGGATATCCTCTTGGTGGAGACACGATATCTGTAACAAAGGTGTTGTATCACGTATTGAAGTGTTATCTGTTGTCTCATTCGGTTTTATTTACATCATACTTTTTGAATGGACTTTTTCCCCAATAAGGAGGACAAAAGTGATGATATTTTATGCATGCAATGATTTCCCCATTTGTCAAAATAGACTCTGTGTTGCTGTCGGTTAATATTGCCTTTTTTTTCTAATGTTAGCTAGGTTCGATTAATCTGGAAGACGACATTGCAATCAATCCCTTTCCCTGGAATTTTAGCTACTGCTAAATCCAAATAGAATATTTTCCAAATATGCTCATTGTTAAACAACAAATTATCAAATACATCCTACCTTTTTATTTTTTTAATGCAAGTGCCATAGGCTCGATTGGATGCATTTAGCAAAACTTTCCAACTAACTAATAAATACACGAAAATATGTAGTATGATGAGAGTCATTTGATTCTTTGAAATTGTTTTGAGTTCACCATTGTATCTGAATCTACCATGGGTTTGTATTCTGATGCTGGGTTTATCCTCTAAAAGGATTATTGTAAGGGCACCATCCATCTGTTCAATTAGGCCATATAGTATTATATCAGAAGGATGTTATAAATTTCAAATGGTTTTTGTATAAGCTGTGTGTCTAATGTGGGCTGATATATTATCATTACTCAGCTGAATTGTTTCTGGTTTTCTTTGGTACTTAGGATAACAAAGATCTTTATACTGAAGAGGCTATTTCACAAAGGGAAAAACAATGCCAACGGATGCTTTCCATTCCTGGGCTCATTGCCCCAAATGAATTTCATGACGAGATGGTGGATTCATAGTGCTATCTGATTCAATCTGTGTAAGCCGCTTGTTGTCTTGCTTTGACCTTAGATAACTTCTAGAGCCCTTGCATCAAAACTCCTATTTTTTGGCTAGGGTGATGAAAGAATTGCTCTAGCTTTAGTTATAACTTTTTTGGTCTTTTGTTGTGTTGGTTCAGAGGTTTTTCAAAGTATATAGTGAAAGAATTTTAGCTGTCTGAACTGTTTCATACTGACATTGATACTTTATGGGTATTGGTTGATTTGGTTGCAGTGGCTGTTGTGCTCAATGCATTTAGCTGAGAATGGTGCTTCTGCTGCGCCATTCTATAGCATGATGATATAAACAACTATTATTATTTTATAATCACGTTTGATGGTAACGTTTCATCATATGTATCATCTTTTTTTATATTCCGTTGCAACGCACGGATACCTTACTAGTATGAAGTCTCTTTTCTACTCTTGGGAGTAGTTACTCCCTATATCGTATCTCGTGAAACGAAGAGTATGTACGTGTAGTATACAAGTATATAAGACTATCTATTTTTTGGACATACTCCTTTTTGTATGTGTATATGAAAGTATTTGCAATATATACTAAAAATTATGAACTCCTATGCAATTTTTTCATATGACTCATATTGGAATATCTTATAATTAGTGTATGAGTGTACCCAAAGTGATAAGAAAGTATGTCAAATTCATTTAGGTATTATTTCAGAGGTGGGGGTAACTCCTCATAGGAGTAGAATGTATTTTTCCTATGTTTGTATGTATGTGTTCTAAAGGGTGATAAGGTGGAACACATAGACATAGACGATGATGGCGTGGCTTAATTGCAATCTATCCCTTATATATTAAAAGTCTAAAGAGAGTTGCTAAGAAAAATAGAAATAGGTTAGAAATTCTTATATAAAAAAGCAAAGCATCTAACCTTTAATTTGATGGACCCTAATTACAATTGTCGTCAGATCTTTTCTTAAAAATAGGAATATGCTATAAATTCTCGCATATAAAGCAAAACAACTGGCCTTTAATCTGCTGGATCCTTACTAAATTGAACTATAGTAGCCATTGGATGATATTATTTAAAGAAAAACATCTAATTGTCTATCTAGCAGACTCAAGTTATAATGGCTTAGAATAAGAGAAATAGTCCATACCAAGTACAATAAAATAAAACAGAAATTCAGAATAAAATATAAAAAGAAATTAGACATTCGATTTTCATACGAACTCCAAACTAAAACCTATACATAGCTAAAATTTAGAATAAAAAATAGTATTTTGATTTGCCTATCAAATCTAACCTAAAACTAATATTCAAAAATAAATAGAAATAACAATAAAATTTAATTTTCATATGAACTCCAAATTAAAACACACACATAACTAAAGTTCAGAATAAAATTAGAGAAAAATTAGCAGTTGGATTTGTATATCAAATCTAACCTAAAACTAATATTAATAATTAAATAAAAATAAAATTATAATTAACAATTTAGATTATAAGAAATAAACCATACTGAGTAAAAATAAAAAATAAAATAAATTTGAAATAAAATAATAAATGGAAATCAGTTAATTAACTTTCATACTGATTCCAAATTAAAATATGTACATATCTAAAATTTAGAATAAAAAATAGCAGTTGGATTTGGGATTCTAATATAAAATTGATATGCAAAATTAAATAAAATAACAATAAAACTAACATAAATTTAGATAAACAATAAAAAGAAAAAGAGCTATTTTATTTTTAACACTAAATTAAAACTTAAAATTTGAGATTAAATAAAACATAACAACAAATATAATGAAGAACAAAAATAAAAGGAAAGTAAGGATTGTTTCTTAATTCCATAATAAGTGATATATATATATATATATATATATATATATATATATATATATATATATATATATATATATATATATATATATATTAATATTTTATTCAAATTAAATACCGTAAATATGCTAATTTGAGGAGAAAAAATAAGTTAAGTAATTTGATTTATATATTTATAAATTATTAACTATTATGTAAATAAGGTCAATATATGTATTTTTACTATTGCTAAGAAAATATAGTAAAATTCCTAAAAAGACATTCTCACTTTTTATTTGATGGACCTTTATGAAACGAAGAGATTAAGAGAGTGATACATCGACATGTGTTCACTCAGCTATACTGGTATAAGCAATGTGATGTGCGTAAAAAAGTAATGAAAGAAACTAACAAGTATTGCAATAACAAGATTAAGAGATGAGGATATAAATAGAAAATGTTATATTATACTAGTTTATTTGTTTGCTATGCAAGTATTTGAGAAGAAAGTTTAGATTACATGCGACAAGTATTGCGAAACAGAGAATATATTTTCTCCTTTTATGTAAAACATCAAAATATCATAAATAGAGTTCTACAATGATCTATATTTTTAAAAAAGTAAAATCATATGTATATTATAAGTCACTTAAACATGCTTCCTTTAAGTGTGCGGACTACCATGCTATTCGAAACAAATTGCTCTAGCCTATAGTTCGATCGTCGGACCCATCACTATAGCCCCCGCCCCCCCCCCCCCATGGCTAGGCTACGCGACGGCCGTGAGGACGGGGTGACGAGGGCAACATCTCCCTCCCTCCCTCCCTCTATGGCATTGGATATCGGTTCATATAATTGAACTGACTCAAGGAATATTTGTTAGCGAAGCCATTCTAAAATCCTCACTCTCCTCTTTAACTTCAGTTTACAGTAACAATGGAGATTGTCTCGTTACAAATCTTTGCTACTTAAAAAAAATGTAGTGGCCTTCACTCCCAACTACTTTTTCAATTGCTTAAAAAATTTCTAACTTCTATGGACGAGGAGTTCAAAAATGGGAACGCTCGTGCGCTCCCCCAAAATCCCCAAATCCTCGTGTTCGATCTCCTCAATCCCCGTCGATCCCGCAGGTCATTCTCCCATCCGCAGGTCTTCCTCCAGCCCCTCGTTGCCTACTGCCGCTCCTCGCCCGGGTTCCCCTTGGGCTGCTGCCGTTTCTCCGCAGCGGGTCTCCTGGGGCTCCGATGACGACGACGACCTCCTTTCCGATGGCGGCTCGGAGGAGTTGGTCGCCCCTGGGTCCTTCGGTTCGCCCAGGGCGTCCGTTCATCCCGCCATGGCTGTCGCTCGGGGGATTAGCCAGCAGCTCCCTCTGGGGCCAGTTTCGGCGCCCCAACCACATGCTTTAATGGCGGCTACCATGCGACGTTTTCAACCAGGTGTTGCTCAACGCTCCTTCTGTGGGCCTTCTGATGCGGCCGCCCCGGATGCTCCTCGCCCTGGTGCATGCGGTCCAGCCGGGAAGGCTCGGTGCTGAAGATCCTTCCTCCTCGGGCTGGCAGCAGGTCAGACCCAAGTACTTCTAGCGTAAAGGCGAATTCAAGGCCACCAACCAGCCTCGGCCGAACGCCCTTGTTGCTCATCCGTGCGCCTGTCTACTCTCCTTAAAGACCAGGCTAGGGGGAGATGTTTCAGGTGCCTGGAGGTGGGGCATTTCGTTGCCGCCTGCATCAAACCGCCCAAGTGCCTTCTCTGCAAGTGCTCCGGCCATAGGGCGCGAAGCTGCCCCAGGTTCCCTGCTGGGGGAGCTCATCCGCAGCCTTCACGCCCCGATTGTCAGCAGCCTTCGCGTCTTGCTGGGTGGCCGCTGTGGCCTCACGGCGCGATGCACGCTCCTCGCTTCAGACCTAGAGACCCCGATGACAGGCCTGAGTTTGCCCGTCGCCATTTTCCTTTGTCCCCTGCGATTTCAAGCCGTGAAAGAGATTTCTGCAGGTTCGCGGTGCTGGTCTACACCCTTGGAGATCAACAGACCTCGGTTCGTCAGATGCAGCGGCTCCTGGCTGACCACTTCTTGTCGAACAAGGATGATTTCAATGTGGCTGTTGATGAGGCCAGAAGCTACTTCGTGAGATGCAGCTTGGTTGAACTGCGCAATGCAATGTTGGCGGACTCCCGGTTTCTTCAAGAGGGCATCGACATCAAGGTGGTGCCCTGGTCGCAGCATGTCCAAGCGGAGGCCGCTAGAGCCAGGTTCAAGGTTCGCCTCTGCATTGAAGGTATCCCCCGTCACGCCTGGACTATTCAAGCTGTTGCTCCGCTCCTTCATGATGCTGGCCTCGCCTGTGCGGAGTTGGATGAGCCGACGACAGACAATGAGACGGCCTGCCTCTGTCTTTGGGTCTGGGCTCGTGATGCGGCGGCGTTTCCGAAGACGGCCATCATTTACATTGAGGAGCCTCGCACCAGATCGCCTCCCTTTGATGACTTCCCTGAGCTGGGTATTCAAGGACCCCCGAGGGAGAGGCCACCGCCCAGGATGCTTTCTTACAGGGTTATCATGCATGTTGACCAGGTTCTGGATTTTGAGCCTCCGGACGATGCTACGGCACCGGTGGTTGTAGGCCTAAGCCCGGGGCACAGCGATGTCAGCGGCGAGGCATCGATAGCGTCCTCTGAGGATGAGTGGCCCAGACGTCATGTCTATGCCTGGCAGCTCGGGGTGGTCGACGGTGCGCTGCCTCCTTGCGGATCGGTGCACTACCGTTTGCAGTACAGGGTCAAAGATCGTTCGCCGCCGGGTGGGCCGGGTGGCCGTCGTCGGGCGTCTGGTTGGGACGTTCCACCGCTTGCTAGCCAGCAGGGCAGCCTCCACGGTCACTTGGGTCGTGGTGGCTCTTCTGGGCAGGGGGGTTCTGCGTCCCACGGCAGGAGATACCAAGGGCCTGGGAGGAGCTCACGTGCCTTGCTGGGCCACGCCAGGGACTCGGCGGGGCTATTGGGAACCTTTCCCACGATTGATGTTGATCCCGTGGTTGCGGTGATCCGTGCGCCGATGATCCGTGGTTGCTCTTGTTTGGTGCTTTCACCGTCTGGGCCTTCCCAGCTCGACATCAGCCAACATGATTGTGTTGCGCGGGCGTGTAAGCTTTGTGTCCTGCCGCGCCGGCTGTTCCTATTTTCACGTCTCCTGAACAGGACATGCTGGTCTCCAGGTTTGGTGATTTGCTGCTACAGCCTTCTAGGGAGGACCCCATGGGGGACGAGTTCTTTTGTAGCGTTGGCCAGGGCGGAGGCATTTAGGTCCCCCTGTCTGCTTCGGTGGCGGCTCATGTTCCGGTCGTTGTTCCGCATGGGGACCAACCGGTTCGCGTCACGGGGGTCAAGGACCAGCTTACCTCCCTCAAGACCAGTGTGCAGGACCATATTCTGCCTGACATTCACTGCAGCCCGCCTGTGAAGCCAGGCGCTAAGCTCCCCGGCCGGCGCAGTGCGAGGCTTGCGGGAAAAACCAACTCCAAGCTCTCCGCGACTCAGAAGGCTCAGCATCAGCTAGCGAAGAAGCTTGGAATATTGTCCTCAAATGATGTCTTTGATGAAGATGCGCTACGTCGTTATCTCCAGCTCTTCCACAACCCGCTCCCGCCTGGGGCTCTCGAGGCCCTTGCTGACCTTCTGGGGATTTCTGGCCGCCCGGAGATCTCACTGCTGCTTTGGG
The DNA here is from genome assembly GCA_036346375.1 of Guadua angustifolia. NCBI lineage: Eukaryota > Viridiplantae > Streptophyta > Magnoliopsida > Poales > Poaceae > Guadua > Guadua angustifolia. Next base: position 10,043,286 of record CM070503.1, read on the forward strand.
CGCGGCCGCGTCGGAGTCCCAGCTTCCAGCATGATTGAAGTGGATGCTCTTCGTCAGGCTTTTGGGTTCGGCCGCCGCTCTTTTATGCGGCCGGGGTCTTTCCTTTTGTTGTCTGTATTTTACTGTTATCCCTGTGGTCCATCTGAAATTAGCGTTGTCGTTGTCTTGTTTGACTCCTGGTGGTTCCAGGATAGTTGCTTCTCTCAGATCTTTGTAAATGCACCGACTTCGCCAAATAATGTTTCATTGGATCTTTGGTATCTCTAGGTTGTTGGTTGTCGCTTTTGGTAGTAAGCTTGATGTCTGTCTCACTTGTCAGTTTGTAAATAAAAACTATGCTCAGTATGTCCAATGCGGTGGTATTACCGACTATTGCTGTCATTTTCAGTGTTTGCTCAGGTTGCGGCTCCGGCAAGTCCACAGGTGGTCCAGCTCTACGTTTCCGACTCTATGTTCTAGGACGTCCCGTTGGAGCTGGCACTGTCTCTGTGGGTCGTGTTGCCGGCTGTCGACTATTGTTTATTGTCACGTTTCTCCTCTCAGCTCGCAGGGTGCTGGTCTTATTCATTTCCATGTCTTCAGCTGCGGACTGCTCTTCTTACCGGTTCATCTGTTTGTCTCTGTTCAAGCTATTCGCAGATTGGTTCATGCGACCATCGGTGCCAGGCAGCAAAGAGTGCAGGTGCATCCCCAGTGTGGTCAATGGCTCAGCACAACACAAAGATACTGAGTTGGAATGTCAGGGGATTGAACAGCATTGCAAAGCAGGTGGTCATCAGGGAGCTGGTCTATCAGAGCAGGGCGACCATTGTTTGCCTCCAGGAGACAAAGCTCCAGGTCATTGATAGTGTGGTGGTTCGGGCCCTTCTGGGAGATCTATTTTCCGATAATTTCGGTTTCCTTCCAGCGGAACAGACCAGAGGAGGAATTCTTTTGGCCTGCTCATCTCTTCACTTTCAGATGTCTGAGGTTCATGTAGGGCTCAACTCCATCTCCGCCACTGTAACTACGAAGGATGACGGGGTCCAATGGTCTTGCACAGGTGTTTATGGGCCTCACCAAGAGGCCGCAATGCTCATGTTTTTGCAAGAGATCAGGAACCTTCAGGGACTAATGCATGATGGTTGGCTCGTTCTCGGGGATTTCAATATGATCTATCGGGCGGCTGATAAAAATAATGGCAATCTCAACAGACGACTGATGGGGGCTTTTCGGAATATGTTGAATGACTCGGAGCTTAAGGAGATCAGGCTCAACGGTCGTAGTTTTACTTGGAGAGATGGAAGGGCAAACCCAACTCAATCTCGGATTGATCGTTTTTTTGCCTCCTCCGAATGGGACAAAGATCTTTCTCGATCATACCTCCAAAGCTTGCTCTAGCCTCGTCTCGACCATCGTCCTCTGCTTCTTTATGGTCGGTCTGACCGCCTGTGTTCTCGTGGATTCAGGTTCGAGAACTTCGGATTGAAAGCATCTAGGCCCCCATGAGGTGTTGGTTTTGATAATTAATGACAATCACGCTAAAAGGACTAACGATGTTTGTGCAAGTTAGTCAAAAACAGGATAATTGTATTCCTCGGAAGATGTTGGATGGCTTCAAGTGCTAAATGGAAGAAGCAGCGTAAAAGAAGCTAAAGAAGTGAAGGTATCAATCTTAGAAGTATTTTCTAGTTTTTCACCGATCTCGGAGTTGGGAAAAAGATCGGATTTTAGGATAGTCGCCGTACTATTAAGAGGACTTGGTTTGGGCATTAAAACTTGAAAGTGCATTTTAATATGGCTCATTAGTTCATCCGTGAAATCATGCATTCGATGAAAAAATCAAAATGTTGAAAAAATTGAGGTCGGCACTACTGCTTGGTTCGGCGTAGTACATAAGTCTTGATACTACCGCACCACGCCATGATAGCTATTTTCCAATAAGGTATGTTTTCGGTCTCTCGGTAAGACTATCAAGATGGTCATAGCGGTAGTACTGCTGAATCGATACTACCGCACCATAGTTGGCGGTAGCTTTTTTCCATCTTGAGATGTTTTTCCGATTATAGTGCGGTACTACACACCATGGGCATGAGTACCTACCACATATAAAAATCATTTATGTGACTACGTGTCGGCAAGATTAATTGTCTGTTATAGCCGTTCAGCATACTTGCGGTACTACTGCCCTTAGAGGGCGGTGAGTACCGCCATGGCGCAAAATTCGAGAAAAAGTGAAAACGGCTAGTTTGAGTGGGTGGGGTTATAAATACCCCTCTCCTGCTAGAGGCGGTGTTGGTGACTCCATTGAATACTCTTGAGCCCTAGAAACACTCTCCACTCTCTTGTGCATTGAATTGTTGATTCTTGAGTGTTGGAGAGCTAAAATTGAGTGCATTGCATTAGTGAGCCATATTGATTGCACTCTTGAGATTCAAGCCCGCATCAAGTTTGTTACTCTTGGAGGTTGCCGCCTCCTAGACGGCTTGGAGGCGTGAGGCTCCGGTGATCTTCACAAGGGAGGTTGTGTGAAGACCCGGGCGTTTGTGAAGGCACGAAGCTCGCCTACCCGGAGCGGGGAAGAGCTATCGCTAGTGATCGGGGAAGGCTCAAGCGAGTGGAGCCGGCTTGAAGAAATTCAAGCTACCTCAACGTGGAGTAGGGGAGACCAAGCAAGTCTCGAGACCACGGAAAAATTCTCTTGCGCATCCATTGTGGTTTGCTTGTTTTTTTTATTCTCGTGAAATTCTAGCTATTTGATTCTTGTGTGATTACTTGCTTAGCAAATTAATATACTTGCGTAGTGATATTATCTTGTGATCACTAAAATTGTTAAGAATTAAATTAGGCAAAACTATTACTTGTTCTTAGTAATCATTAAACTTGAGTTTAGTGATAGAAATTTTAGAAAAGCCTATTCACCCCCCCTCTAGGCTCATCCTCGATCTTACATGGATCAAAATGCCTAACTTCACGCAGGTCATTCAGAACCCGTGGGATGAACCGGTCCAGGCGCACGATGCTTTGCGCAGGTGGCATACGAAGCTTTCGAGAACGGCAAAAGCTCTCAGGTCATGGAGTCGCCTTTTGTTGGGAAACATAACCATGCAGTTCCATATGGCCGCGGAGATCATTTTTCAACTCGATAGGGCGGAGGAAACTCGTCTTCTTTCCACGCCCGAGAGGGAGTTCCGGGCCAAAGCCCGATACAGGTTATTGGGTCTCGCGGCCATCAAGCGAAATCGCCTAAGACAGCGGTCCAGGATGATGCATATCAAGGAGGGGGATGCTAACTCAAAGTTCTTTCACATCAAGGCGAACGTCCGAAAGAGGAAAAACCATATACAGGAGATCGTATCTGATAGGGGTCTTCTGAAAAGTTTTTCCGACAAACAGGAAGAGCTCTGCAGGCATTTTTTCTTCAGTTAGGTACAAAGAAGACTCGCACGCACCGCTTCAACTGGGCGGCTCTTGGTCTGAACCGGCAGGACTTGCACGCTCTCGAAGAGCCTTTCCATCTGGATGAGGTTGAGGACGTTGTTTTCTCCATGCCAACCAAAAAGGCCCCAGACCCAGACGGGTTCACAGGTCTCTTTTACAGGAAATGTTGGGACATCATCAAAGTGGATCTCATGTAGGTTTTCCAGCAGTTGCATGGATTGAATGGCCGCTTGTGGAGGCTCCTCAACTCGGCGAACATTGTCCTCTTGCCTAAGAGACAGGATGCTACGCACATTGCGCACTTCAGACCCATCAGTCTCATCCATAGCACGGGAAAGATTTTCTCCAAGGTGCTTGCATCCAGGTTGGCGCCTTTTCTTCAGAGTCTGGTGCCGCATTGTCAGAGTGCCTTCGTCAAGAAAAGGTCCATTCACGATAATTTCCTGTTCGCACGAAATTTGGCGGCTGAGCTGCACAAGAAAAGAATCCCCTCATTGTTTCTCAAGCTGGACATTGCAAAGGCTTTCGACTCGGTCAGCTAGGAGTTCCTCCTCGACTTGCTTGAACATCTCGGCTTCGGGCCGCGTTGGAGGGAGTAGGTATCCATGATCCTGGCTTCCTCTTCTTCAAGAATTCTTCTGAACGGTATCCCAGGTTCCTCTATTCAGCACAGGAGGGGGTTGAGACAGGGTGATCCTTTGTCCCCCATGCTCTTTATTCTAGCAATGGATCCTCTCCAGCGGTTAATTGCTAGGGCAGCGGACACGTCCATCATTTCCTCCATCTAGGCAAAATGGGCTTCAACAAGGGTTTCTCTTTACGCGGATGACGTGGCTATCTTTATGAGACCAATTAGCGAGGAGCTCAAAGCAATCCACGAGATCCTTATATTTTTTGGGGGAGCCACAGGTCTTCATACAAACATTCAAAAAAGTGAGGTCTACCCAATCAGGTGCGACGCGATCGACATGACAACAATTTTGCATGATTTCCCTGCCAGATTGAGCTCATTCCCATGCAAGTATTTAGGCCTTCCCCTCCATCCCTCGAGGTTTAAAAGGTCGGATCTACAACCACTTATTGACAAGGCGCGAAGTCGCCTTGCAGGTTGGAAAGGGAGGTTGTTGTCCAGGGCTAGCCGATTGATTTTAATAAACTTAGTTCTTACTTCGCTGGCGGTCTACCACCTAACGGTCTTTTCTTTCGGCACTTGGATCATTAAGAGTTTGGACAAGCTGCGTCGTAGTTTTTTGTGGAAAGGCGACCAGGAGTGCAGTGGGGGACACTGTTTGGTCAATTGGAAAAGAGTCTGTCGCCCAAAAAGTCTAGGAGGATTGGGCATAAAAGACATTGACGGACATGCTCTCCGGTTACGGTGGCTCTGGTTCGCTTCGAAAGGCCATTGCAAACCTTGGGCTGGATCCACGCTTCCTTGCGACGCCACAGACCGCGCCTTGTTCAATGCAGGTACCACCATTTCTATAGGGGACGGCGCAACTGCCAACTTTTGGGAATCCAAATGGCTTCAGGGACGATTGCCGGCGGACATAGCTCCGTCGTGTTACAGATTAACCAGGAAAAGGTCGGGGACGGTAAAAGAGTTGATATCGCACGCCGCTTGGATCCGTCCTTTGCGTCGGATCACAAGCGCTACGCAGCTACAGGAGTTCTTTTCGTTATGGCTCGCTCTTCAACAGTACGATTCTGACCGCCGTCGAGATTGCATCACTTGGAAATGGTCGCCAACAGGGGAATACTCCGCATGTTCGGCTTATAAGGCGCAATTCGTCGGATCCACAGCTGAGCTCTCATACAGGATGATTTGGCAGGCATCGGCGGAAGGAAAATACAGGTTTTTTGCGTGGCTTTTTGTGCAGGACAGGATTCTCACTGCGACGGGCTCGCATGAGGGTACGATTTTACCATTTGTGTTCTTTGCGGCACGGAGCCGGAAACTTCCAACCATATGCTGCTGCTCTGTCCATTTGCGAGACAGGTTTGGCGGGCGGTACTAAGCCACATTCAGGCAGGTCTGGGCGCGCGGGCGCCGTCGGGACAGTCGGATAACGTCAGTTGGTGGACAAACACTCGGCGACAAATCCCCCGACACAGACGGAAGAATTTTGACGGGGCTGTCGCATATAGCCTCTGGAACATTTGGAAAGAGAGAAATAACATGATTTTTAGTAACTCCTACAGCACGGTGCAACAGGTGGCCGACGCCGTCGCTCATAACATTCGCAATCGTCATATGGCTTTCGGGATGACCTAGTGTTTCTAGAGATTTCTGTTTAGGTGTTCCTAGTTTTGGACCCCCGGGTTTCGTAGGGGGTTTGTATCTCTCTCTCATCTTTGGTTTGTTTCGTTCCCTTCCATGAACTGTTATGTGCTTTTGCCCTATCTTAATGCATTTGGCAGAGCTCCTGCCTTCTCTTCAAAAAAAAATTCTAACAAAAACAGAAAAAAAATATTTTATCAACAAACAGTTCCACATTCCATTCTTAAAAAAAATTAGCGAAGTTGTTTTAGGTAGTGTTTGGTTGGAGGACAAAGGTGGATGGGATGATCCCATCCTTGCTTTTTTACCCATCCATGTGTTTGGTTGGAGGGCAAGGTTGGATGGGATCATCCCAAAAAAGGGAATATTCCATGAAAATGCTGGCTCAACTGATCCCTTGAATTTGGCCGGATGGAGCCATTCAGCTTGAGTTTATATATTTGTTATCTCTTTTATTGAGTTTCATTCAGAGTAGTTGGTTAAAGGCGTTGAGCTTCAGTCTGGAGGTCATGCGTTCGATTCCAAAACTCGCGATTACTGTAGTGTCAACAGTATGCGTGAATGTGAATACTGTAGCAATACTCATCCATTTTTTTTGTGCTGCAGTTTTTTTTAAAGAAAACATTTAAAGCAACAGTCGGTTTATTTTTCTTTCATTCCAAAATTTTAAAAAAGATTTTTTTCTCTATTAGAATTAACAAACCGTCCACCCTCACTATCTATCCAACCAAACAAAAAACTGGCTCATCCCATCCATCCAACCAAACAAAAAACTAATTCATCACATCCATCCAACCAAATAGCCACTTGAATGACTCCATCCCAGCTAGACCTGGATGGTCATATCCTATCCAACCTCGTCCTCCAACCAAACACACCCTTAGACGCGTGGTGGAGCTGTGGGCGCGGAGACACGAGGCCAACGACCGCAGAGGCGGAGCCAAGGCCACGGTCGTGTAGGATGATCCCGACAATATCCACTCAATCTATCGAGAATACTGTAACATTTTTTACCTGTACTAAAAGCACAAACTTTCAACTAACAAAAGATTTTTAAAAAAACATTGGAGACGTTCCTAACTCCTAAGAGCCTAGAGCAGAATGGCAGGGACGTGCTCAGAGTACCGGAGTAAGCCTCGTGGATTCTCTGCCAAGGTACGGCAGAGTATGTGCGTCCATAAGACTAAACCGGAGTGAATATACAGACCTACACGTCAGCAGTATAACTGTCCTCTATCATATGGCAAAGGATGTGCGTCCATAAGGTTAGACCGGAGCGAGATCAGGCTGAAGCCTTTTTTATGGCCAGGCCGGAGACGCCTGAGCCTAGAGCCGGGCCAAGCGCAACTGGGTTCAGGCAAAGGTGGCCCGAGCTGCTTCTGGCTTGGCTACGAGCCGTGTACTCTCGATATCGTGGTGCGTTGTGATTGCTTGGCGCTGCGGACGAATCAAAGCACCATCCAACCTTGCGCCGTGGAAAAAGTACCACGCCGGGATACTTCTCTTTTCCGGCCTCCGGAAAGGAAGAGCGAGAAGAAATCGTGGGAACCACGTGCGAATAGAAAAAAAAAGAAGCATCAGTGCAGCAGCGTCCGTCAATCGCGGCACCCCTCGATCGCCCAACCACACACACAGCCCTGTAGACTTCAGCCAACAAAATCATGTGGTTACCCTGCCAAGCCACTCAAGCTACACATAAATTGGATCATCACCACACTAGCTGGGTGGGTGTACGGCCAACCAAACTGTTCTTGACGTTCTGAGGTTCTCACACCACTCAGTTTAATTGTTCGATCGCTTTATATGTTTCTCTGTTTCAGCGTGCGCCTCTTTCTCTGCCAATCCTGGATTGGATCTGTCTGAATTTAACTCAATGTCATGGACGGCCGGATGCTGTATAGGGAGGGGAGATCAAATGTAGCTAGGCGTATTATAAGAACAGAACATGCGAGTCCTTCTCGTGGTGTCACCATCCGACCGGACAACCAGCAACATGCCAGGCGAGAGCTCTCATGGACGAGGCATATGTCTAAACGATCCTGCAAGTCAGAGCAAATGATGCCGCTGATGACTCCGGTCGCTGTTAGCCGCTTGCGTTGGAGAGATGATGACGGGGATATCTTGCAAAATATATTGTTCTTATATGGATATATAGGCGGCTAGCTAGTTGGAGTAGGTGGGTGGGTATGTGTCGCGACAATGGCGTCATGAGGTCGTTAGATGTGAAGTTAGCTCAACGAGGAGTAGTACGTGCAGGCTGTGATGATGCGCGTGCTTGGATGCTTGTGAAATTTCTCTGACCTTGTGAGAAAACAAGGCCAAGTCGGCAGCACGGGATACTCCCTTTTCGGTCCCGTTTTTTCAGGTCTGTTTCTTTCAGAAGCAACAACCAAAGGTCCCATTGGCAGTTCACAAAGGGAAGATCTTCATCTTTACATCAGAACGAGATCCTTACCTTTCGTAATATCAAAGCATCTTCTTGCTGAATCGTAATATCAAAGCATCTTCTTGCTGAATATGCCATGGTGCAAAATTTTACAGACGCAAAAGCTATTTTTCATCCTGTGCAGTCACAGATCGCGAGATGTTACTGAAACAGTGTTTACAGAGTGCTCGTTGGCTCGTTGCTCTTGCTGAATGAATAAAACAATCTTGCCTAATCCCCCATGGATTTCTTGTGTCGATGCTATTATTTTTCCTCCGACCTCCCCATCATCGTGTGTGGACATCTCACCGGTCACCACTAACTCATCAAAAACTCCGGCATGAGAGAGAGAGAAGAAACAATTTTATCGTGGCTCGATCATGGAGATGGACACGTCGTTGACGGTCTGCGTCTTGGTCGTTTCAGTCTTCATCGCCAACGAGAACTCCGACGCCGAGACCTTCCGCAGCCTCGCGAACAGCGGCGGCTGAGTGGGCGCCGACAGCTGCATCTGTTCGCTGATCAGCATGAGCACGACATTGGACATGGTGGGCCGGAGCTCGGGGTTCTCCTGCACGCAGAGCAGGCCGGCGTGGTAGCACCGCCACGCCTCGTCTTTCGAGTACGAGCCGGCGAGCGACGGGTCCATCAACTCCGCTGCCTTGTCCTCGTTCCACAGCTTCCATGCCTGTAGAACGTACCATCATATATAAGTTCAGTCAAGAGTGCAATTGTTAGGAGAGAAAAAAAAAACCCTGCATTTGTGTGTGATTTAGGAGAATGGATTTTAGGAAGATTTTTACATCTTGGATCATGGTTTGCTGGTGCTCCTGAAGGTACATTGCGCCGTTTCGCTGGCCGCTTAGGATCTCTAGTACTAGAACTCCGAAGCTGAACACGTCTGACTTCACCGAGAAAACGCCCTCCATTGCGTATTCTGGTGCCATGTATCCGCTGCATTTTAAACTTCAGGTTAGCTCCTACTCGAATTACGCGAGTGGTAAATTTTGTACCAGATGAGTCATGAGAAAGTGATTGTTGCATTACACTTACTATGTTCCTACGACGTGCCCGGTGTTAACTTCGTTGCCCTCCTCTTCGAAAATCTTGGCCATGCCGAAATCGGAGATCTTAGGGTTCATCTTGTTGTCGAGGAGCACGTTGCTCGCCTTGAGGTCCCTATGGATGACCTTAAGACAAGAGTCCTCATGGAGGTAAAGCAGGCCACGAGCAATCCCCAGGATGATGCTCTGCCGCATCTTCCAGTCCAGTTGAGCACTCTTTCTAGTATCTGATGGCACATAATTGGATCGAGTTATCATGATAGCTTCAATTTCCGGTTTGAGAATTTTTGGATCGAACAGAAACCAATCAGATTAGTTAATTTGAACCATTTAGAACTCCGGTCGAGGTTGCACGCATGAAGCACATGGATGCTACACGACTGTACATGCTACTTAGCTTACCATTGACCTATTTTGCATCGATCTAATAGCTTGATTAGACCTAATTGACTCGCAAGCAGTAAATTAAGCAGATTTCAGAACCCAAGAGTTAGAAATTGGTTGAACCATGTGCATGTCCCATGTGTACTAGCCTCTCACCAACCATTAACCGAAACAAAAGTTACAAAACAATCTGTGCACTGCACACTTCTGCGATACCAATCAAACCTATCTCAACGAGACGCGTGTTCTGTGACTCCAAATACACAATTTCACACGACAATTGCACGAAGAAATTAACTAAAGAGGAAAGCAAATGAACTAACCGAAGAGGAAGGCATCAAGGCTTCTATTGGGGAGGTACTCGTAGATGAGCATCTTCTCATCCCTCTCCACGCAGCAGCCCAACAGCCTCACCAGGTTCCTGTGCTGCAGCTTGGCGATCAGCTCAACCTCGTTTCGGAACTCCGCCGCGCCCTGCCGAGACCTCGCCGACAGCCGCTTCACGGCGATCTCCGCGCCACCGCCCAGAACACCCTGATCATATATATCCAAGAACCGAGGTTTAGTCAATGCAATTTCATGCCCAAGAACAGTATTACTGGAACTAAACCAACATTTGAGACTGTTCTTACTCTATAAACGGGTCCGAAACCGCCTTCGCCTAGCTTGTTCTCCTTGGAGAAATTGTTGGTGGCCGCATGGATGGAGGACAGGTCCATGAGAGGCAAGTCCGAGTTGGACAGTGGCCTCAGGCTCTCTATCTGAGCCCTCCTGACAGCTGCAATAACCAAGAAATGTTCTAAGCTAGTTCGAAAATCGCACCAACTTGTACGACAACTATACAGTTACTAATGTCACAATTTCTATTTAGAGCTCACCGTTGCGCTTCCTCCATCTCCAGCAGTACACACAGTAGAGAAGACTGCAGACGATGACTACCACCAGGATGGAGACCATTATAGGCATCCCATTGGAGCCTGAATGTCCTGGTGCAAGAACACCCCGCAACAATTCAATCACCTTCCCTAACCGAAGAACATCGACATATCTGCAACAAGCAAGAATTGGATGTACGTACCTGGATTACTTGCAGTTGCAGGTGCTGTATCCATCAAACGGCGATGTCGAAAGCGGTACGGCGATCCAACCGTGTCTTCTTCTTCCCGGTGCTGCTCCATCTTAATTGGAGCCCTGAGGATCACAGCGCTATATAGGAATGTATCTCTTGTTGCTATGGGGTTGTTGGAGAGGTGTTGTAGCTAGCCAGCCTTAATCTGGAGATTCGTTACTGCTACTGTTGTGCCGGCACAAATGTGTACAGGGCATATATGTACAGCTTGGTGAGGAGAATAAGATGGATCTGCAGCTGCAGGCATGGGGATGGAGAGGGAGGGGGCGTTGATGGCTGGTGATCGAATGAATTAATTTTCAAAGGTTCCCTTGCCAATATTTTCATGTTTGTCCTTTCAGGATTGCCAAATACGGTGTTTGACCATGCAAGGGCCGTAACATCAAAGGAACCCCTTTTATATTCTGAGTGGAGGCATAGCTTCTTTGACATGGGACGGCAGTGGTTACCTGCATAAGGCTCTTAGTTCTTGGCTTTTGTTCTTGTCCGTTGTTTTCTTAATCAATTCTAACTGACTAGTGGCTATTCTTTCTTAAATTGATTCGGCTTGTATAATATAATGGTGCACTCGTTTGTGATAAGGATCCATATCAGCTCAATACTTCTGGCATGTCCACACGCGCAATTTGGCGCTATCAAGGGGGGCTGATGTGCAACAGAACACCAAACACATTATCTTTTCCTGGCATGTTTGAGACGTGCATGTGTGAACTAGGGGCGCTGAAAGCAGGGTAAGGCTTGTCAGCTGTAACGATTGGGAAGCAGAGGAATGGGAGTGTACTTTGTTCCTTTTGACAAACGAAGCTACCATGGGAATTATTGGAGAGAGCACTGCGCAGCATACGGTGGTGATGTGTATGTCCGAGCTGGGGAGCCTTGGACGCCACCTCATCGGCGTAGGGATCTGTAGTCCTGTGTCAGATGGTCAAACCCAGTAGCAGCGATGCAGGGTGAAAATAGAGGGATGGTTTAAAAGAAGTAAGCTAAAAAAATTACAAAGATTAAGACAAGCTGAATAAATTGAGACAAACGTAGCAATTTGTGCAATCCAAATTCATATATAGATGTAGTATTGTACAATCTAAATTTATACATGAATTGAAGAGAAAAAAGAAATAAAAATATACAATAAAAATATCTCACACAAGGCTACCGATATCAGCAAAGGATATGGCTTAACCTGATGGGGCCTGTCTGGTGGCCACGCCACTAACTCAGGGCCTGTTTGTTTTAGCTTTTTATTCTGGATTTTGGCTCTAAAAACAAAATAAAAAACAAACAGTTTAATTCTAAAATCCGATTCTCACGATATAGCCTATCCATATACACTAGAATCCACAATCTACTTTATATGCACTTTTAGGCCCTGTTTGGCGAGCTCGCTCCATTTTCTGCGGAGTGAATCAGAGAGCTCGCCAAACAAAGATTTCGATAATCGCTCGGGGTGATTCCGTGAAGTGATTCTCGAAATGAACTAGGAGTGAGTCTGAAAAAAAGCGCTTCTCCGATTCACTCCCAACAAAGAGTCGGTTCCCATAGAGTTCATCCTATGGATTAGTTAGAGAATCATTTTCATGACGAATCACTTCTCCGGAGAATCACTTCTAACAGAGAATCAGAATCAGAGAGAGCTCTACCAAACAGGACCTTAGATTTCAACTTTTAGATATTCAATTTCTCTATAAATCATAATTTAGAATCAGTTTTTAAAGAATTTAAAGTGGAAATAAATAGGCGCTCAGATCCCCTCGGCACTTTGTATTAGTGGGGTCCGTGGTGGTGGCGCGCGTTTGGCCTCGCCTTTGCTGGCTGGCTCGGCCGGGCTGGAGGGTAGAAAAACCGGAACGAAGGTGCGTCCTGCAATAGCGATGCGGATGCGTTGCCGTCTCGCTGACACGTGGGCCTGAATAAATATCTAACTGATGACATCTGTATGTCGGCGACTGTGTAACAATTTTAGAACGATGGCCGTACGTCGATGACAGTGCTCGCATAGAAAATTAAGGAGCTCATAACACGTCGCTGCTCACGGGTTTAATTATTTTATGTCTTGTTAGCATCTGAAGCAAGCATATTTTAATAAGCACCATGCAGCTGGTTGGGCAAGCAAGAGGACCAAATCCTCATGGTCCATTCAGGTTGCCCGCGGTGTAAAAAAGCGGAACCGAAGACTCGGAACTAGAGAGTTTAACGGTACAAAGTTAAGGCATACTGAAATTTCAGGCATCCCCACGACCACGAGTACCTTCTCGATTCAGAACGGTTTGCTGTGAGGGAGCAGTAGTACTCCTATCTGACAAGCTGAAGCTGCCTCTAATTTATGGGAGGCCAAACAGAAGATGCAGAGAGCAAACGAGTTGAGCTTCCAAGCCCTAGTAGTTGAGCTGACACATAGTTGCACTAGGTGGTGGAAGAACGCCAGCGTAATAATCGTGCAATTCATCTCAGGTTCAGGCACCAATTCAAGGTACAGAATTCTGAAAAAAGAAATCTCCTTATCGCTGTCCTTGCCGCCACCTGCCAATCGCCGACTGCACAACGCCCCCCGCCCCTCCTCTCGCAACACGGACGCCATGCATCATCCAACAACGAGCAAAAGGATCTGGGTTGGAGATCAAGAGCTGCTGGTAGTGTGCGGTACATGAAGGTGTTGAGGGCGACGAGCAAAACGCATGCCGCTAGCCCCAGCGTCCACTTCCGGCTTATCATCACCATTGTTGACGAGTCGTCTGTCATCATATCGCCACCTCAACCCCCCTCCCCTGCTGTGCTCACGAGGTAGACAAGGCTTGGCTCGCTAGCCACTGAGTCTCGCGCGGCCACCCTGCTCTGTGCTTTCTATCTCAGCTGCTCATGTGGATCCATCCATTGTATTATTTGCTGACTCAATGATACCATCCACATGGACGCCATGTTAGCGATACTTGAATAGGTAGGTACCACGTCAACCAAAAACTAGGTAATTTAGGAGGAGGAGGTGATTTTCATCGGTTTTAAATAGTTGAGGGCTGAAAGTTGAATGGTTGCATAGTTGAGAGTGAAATTCGAACTTTGCGAAGAGTTGCGGATCGAGACAAGATAGGACTTGTTTCTTGCATAAATTCCATGCGTGTTTGAAGGATAGATATACATCCCTAGTCTATGAACTCATAAAAAGGAAGCATTGGCTCCCCATTTTCTGTGCAATATCTGAGGATATAAATTGCGTATAATTGTTTGATTTGTGTGGCCTCTAAATATTTCCAAACGTTATATAGCAACTTGGATGCTACTACGTACCTTGCAAGTTGTAACATGCCCCTTAGCAAAGAAGTTGGCGAGGATCGATGGCAGGGCGGGAGCCGATCGACCAGACTGGTACTCCTCGCCGTTATGTTGATGAGGCCGCACGCGCATAGGAAAGCCGCATCCGAGAGGTGCCACGTGAAAAGCGGCGGGTTGTTGTCGTTAGGGGTGAAAACAGGACAGGAAATATCCGTCCGATCTGATTTCGAATCTGTTTAAAATCCGTATCGATGTTATTCGTATCCGGAAAATCCGATGTAATATGGGTTAAGATATGGGAAGAGCAATATCCGATCCGTATCCGAAAAATCTCATGTAATATGGGTTAAGATATGGGAAAAGCAATATCTGACCTGATATCCGGTAAATATCTGACCCGATATCTGGATAAAATCAATTATTCTTCCATTAATTTGGTTCATTATTGGATAGATAGAATAGTTATTTGATACTGGCACTAAAAAACACTACTTTGTTATTAAACATGAACTTCAACAAATCTATCAACAAACAAATAGAGTGATGACATAATGTTTTTACCTAAATTGATTTGTTCAACTTATTTGATAAACTTCTTTTCTATTCAAATTACTGGAATTAGTTGAGTCACTAAATTGCACCTCTAACTACACTACTATCCTACGTTGAAATAATTATGACTTGAAGCTAATGTTGTAAGGTTAATGCTTCATTTGTTTTTTTACGTACACAATTATGTACTATACTACTATCCGATCCCGACCCGAATCCGTCAGGTATCCGCTTCGTATCCGAATCCCGAATAATCCGAATTCGTATCCGTATCCGGGACATCCGTATCCGACTCCGAATCCCAAAAAAATATAGGTTAGGTCCGTATCCAGCCCGGTTTCACCCCTAGTTGTCGTCCAGGGAAACTACTTCCGCCATGGCAAGGCCTGCAAAGAAATCATCTAGGATGCACGTGAATCGGATCCCACCGAGGTTGAGAAGGCGAAGAGCGCTGATGGTGAGGGCAAAAAGAAATTCTGACAGCGTGCTCCCGCGCAGATTCATGTGTATATGTATATAAATAAAGAGAGCAACTACCACACGCTATATCGTTGGGAATCACTTCCAACGGTATAGCATGGTTCATTAGGTTCACGGGTAAGTTTCGCTACTAGGTTTCACGGGTAAGTTTCATGATGTTTCCACGGATAGGTTTCATGGATTTCATGAGGTTTCAAGTTTCATAAGGTTCGTATTTCATTAAAAAAAAGTCTCATAGATAAGTTTCAACCAAAGGTTTCATCAGACAGCACAATGCTAAACTTTTTTTTAATGAACACGAACCTTATGAAACTTGAAACCTCATGAAACCCATGAAACTTATCCGTAAGACATCATGAAACTTACCCGTGAAACCTGGTAATGAAACTTACCCGCGAACCTAATGAACCATGGTATACCGTTGGAAGTGATTCCCAACGGTATACCGTTTGGTAGACTTTCTGATAAATAAAAGGGACGCCGAAACGATACACCATCGTGCCCAAGCATTATGATATCAAATACGTGAATTAAATTCAAATTTGGATTTATTTTTCAAATATTTTAATTTTTGGGTATATACCTATCTATAACGATTCAAATAAAATGCATACCTTTGTAAAAATATACTCGAATTCAATGTTTTGCAATGATTTTTTTATCACATGGTTTACTGATTTTTATATAAAATCAGCACATACCTACAATCAAACTATATAAAAAAGACAACTCTAGTTTGAATTTCAAGTCAAATTTGTTTTTTGAAAGGAAATGGCAGGAGCTCTGCCTTGCATTAAAGAAGATAGTGAGGGTACAACAGAGAGTTTGTGAATATACTCCAAAAAGCCACATAACACTCGGTGAACCGATTAAAGATAAAAACCACAAGGATTGGCAGAAGACCTAAACGGATCTTACGCCAAAACCGAACCCACAGACAGCAAATAACTAATGAACTCGGGAGCCAATGACTGGATGGGGAGACACCCCCCCACCACCAGAGCTATGAATTAGTAGGTTGCGTTGCCACCCTTCTACTGCGGATATCGTCTATGACGGCGCTAACAACATCATCGATAGTTCTGTATTGATTATTGAAGATCCTGCTATTCCCCTCCTTCCAGAGGTTCCACGCTACATACATGAAGGTGCCATCTGCTGCTTATGGCGTCGACGCCAGACGGTGGAACGGACCGATCGCCACCAAGCAACAGCGTCACGCTGGACCAACGCAGGTTGGATGGCGATGAAGTTTATGCTCATGTAGAAGAGAACCTTTCTCCAAACCTGCTTTGCGAACGGGCACAACAGGATGAGGTGTCTGGATGACTCTGTCTCAAGGCCACACATCACACAAAGAGTGCTATACGGCCATCCTCTAAGGGCTAGTCTGTCCACTGTGAGGATCCTATCTCGTAGAAATAGCCAGGTGAAAAATCTGCATTTAGCTTCGGCGTCGGCACGCCAAACCATCTTGCAATTTGGATCTTTCGTGGCGCCAATGAACTGTGCCCTGTAAGCTGTCCCTGCCGAGTATTCCCCCTGCTGCGTCCATTTCCAAGAGATCCCATCCTGCACGTTCGGAAGCAGCTGAACCTGGCCTAGCGCCTGCCATAATTGCATGAATTCCAGGATTTGGGCGCCGGAGGAAATCCTCCTCAACGGGCGCAACCAATTCCCAGAATGAAGTTCATCCTTGACCGAATCACCTGTTCCTCTAACTAGTCGATAACAGTTTGGTGCGATTTCCCGCGACGACCTCCCAAAAAGCCAATTGGAGTTCCAAAAATTTGCAGTTTCTCCATTCCCTAAGGTGATAGTTGTGCTTGCACGGAAGAGGCTGCAATTGGAGTCGTCGCAAGGAACTGCCATCCCTGCCCATGGCCTGTTACGATCAGTCCAGGCATACCACAGCCATCTAAGGCGGAGCGCTTGTCCAAAAGAGGATAGATCCTTAACGCCGAGTCCTCCCAAGGCCTTAGGCCTGCATACCAGATTCCAATTAACCAGACAGTGTCCTCCTGAGCAATTCTGCTCGCCTCTCCAAATGAAGCTTCTACGAATCCTGTCAATTTTCTTTGCAACCCAAGCAGGTAGCTGAAACACGGTGAGGTGGTATACCGCTAGTGACGTGAGAACGGAGTTCGTCAAAATCAACCTGCCCACCCTAGAAAGTAATCTTCCTTTCCAACCCGCCAGCCGTTTCCTTACTCTGTCAATGAGAGGTTGCAGGTCCGAACGCTTAAGCTTAGTAGGTCGCAGCGGTAGACCTAAGTACCTGCAAGGGAAAGGTTTGGATAAAGCTGGGAAATCCTGAAGGATGGTCACCATGTCTATAGTGTCTATAGTGTCAGGTCAAATTTGTTTTAACTAGTTAGTAAACTAGTTAAGCCTGACATCAAAAAAATTCTAATATTTTTCGCACATGATATCTAAGGTATATACCTGTTTTAAATTATGATGCCCACACACCAAGTTGTCCCAGTTAGTTATGCTAAATAAAAGTAACATGAATGCATGGACCAAATTGCGTTACAGGTCTCTTAATTAGTTTGTACAATCAAGACCGTAAAATTATATTTAGTCTATCTGAACCACTCGACCCGTCTTATATATGTGCAATAAAAGCCCTTGTCGATTTTTTGTTGATTTAAGTTTTATTTTATTAGAGCAATTTCTTATTTGCCACTGCAAATTTTTACTATCCCGACACCAAGATCCTTCGCTGAAATTCAATTGCATGCAGTCGTGGCCTTGTTTTGAAACATACATAGAAGATACGTAAGGGTTATCTCACTTCACAAGACTTTTAGGATCATTCGTACAATGAAAAACGATACTCAAGGCGTACTGACCTTGAGTCCTTGATCATCTCCATCTGCGAGCCAAGCCACCGGGTGACGGCGATGATGGCGAGAAGAAGGAAACGGCTAGGCGAAGCGAGGAGGAGGGTCGTGGAAAGGGTGGGAGGAAAGACGCCGGAGAGCGAGCGGGAAATTGGGCGGCGACGCTCTCAGCCACCACGCCGTCTTGCTGTCTAGCTTGCCGGTGAATGAGTTGATCAGTTCGAGTTGGGTCAGGGATGAGAACAATTGTGCTGAGAGAGGAGAGCAAGGATAATTGGCCGCACGAGGAGGTCTACTGGGAAGGGCTGAGGCGCTGAGCCAACAAGTACTATCACTTTCAGCCTTATATGCGTAAAATAGTACTAAACAAATAACAGAAATACGGGGATTAACAAAATGTTAAACCTCTCTCTTCTTCATCAGGTACGTTACGTAGTGCTAATTGCCTAATTCCCCTTCAAAAGGTATATAGTGCTGTTGATCAGTTGCGAAAGAGAACGAAGTACTTATGTATGTGCCACCTTGTTTATCTTCGAACGAGGTGGCTCCTTATAGATAGTAACTAGCAATAATAGCGCGCTACGCTGCGCCGTTCTATAGAGTTGATAGGACCCGTCGGTAGATCCATGGGGGTCGTATTTTCGGTTTTCATATTTGTTTAAAAAATAGGTCGTTAGCTATAAACCTTGAAGGAATCTACGTTTTTTTAGAAAACCGCGGTTACAACCCGTCGTCTGATAAAATTTATCGAATTTTCGATTTCCACATTTTTTAAATAAAATTGGTCGGTAGGACTCGCTGGCGAATCCAAGGGATATTACAAACTTTCGATGAATCCGCGTTTAATCTACGGGTTACTATAAACCTTCGACGAATTTGTGTTTTTTTAGAAAACCGTGGTTGTCTTTTTACGTATTTCGGGATATTTGACCGTTTCTTTGTTTTTTGTGTTTGTTAAAAAAATGGGTCGTTAGGACCCGCCGGCGAATCTATGGGTCGCTATAAATCTCTGGACGAATCTACGTTTTTTTAAAAAAACTCGCGGTTATGACCCGTTGGCAAATCTATAAGTTGTTATAAACCCTCGACGAATCCGTGTTTTTTTTGGCCGATGCGTGTTTTATTTAGAAAATTGCGGTTGAATCCGCATTTTTTTGGTTTTCTGTGTTTGTTAAAAAAAATGGGTAGTTAGGATCTACCGGCGAATCTACGGGTCGCTATAAATCTTTGGACGAATTTACTTTTTTTTAGAAAAAAACCCACGGTTATGACCCGTTGGCAAATACACAAGTTGATATAAACCTTCGACGAACACGTGTTTTTTTTGTCGATGCGTGTTTTATTTAGAAAATTGCGGTTGAATCTGTGTTTTTGTTTTTTAAAAGAAAAGTGCGACGTTTTTTTATGTATTTCCTTTTTAAAGGTCGCTTTGGACCATGCGAATCCATAAACCGCTATAAACCTTCGACGAATCTGGTTTTTTCGTTTCTTGGTTTTTTGTGTTTGTTAAAAAAAAGGGTCGTTAGGGCCCGCCGGCGAATCTATGGGTCGCTATAAATCTTCGGACGAATCTGTATTTTTTTTTAAAAAACCCGCGGTTATGACCCGTTGGCAAATCCATACTGTGTTTGTTAAAAAAAATGGGTCGCTATAAATCTTCAGACGAATCTACATTTTTTTTAAAAAACCCGCGGTTATGACCCGTTAGCAAATCCATAAGTTGCTATAAACCTTCGACGAATCTGTATTTTTTTTGTGGCGAAAATATTTTTTTCGGGAAAAATGGAGAAATGACCTGAACGTAAGAAGCAGGGACCTGGTTATTATTTTTTTTGGACCTGTTCGCTATCCTGAAAAATGAGAAAAGGAACTGTTCGCGATTTGAATTTAATGGAAGGTTTTTTCGTAAAATACCACGCCAGGGACCTAAACGCGATTAAGAAAAAAAATCTTTCCCTCACAAGAAATCACGAAGGACCTATTCGTAATTCGGAAGGATCTATCCGTAATTTCGAAGAAATGGAGGGGTCTTTTTGCAAAATGGCTTGAAGGACAGCTGGCATGCCTGGTTAATCGGCATTCTCTAGCGCTATAAAGGATGGAATCATTCCTTGTAGTTCGATTGCCCCCACTGCGACGACGACAAGATTGCATCGAACGCCTCCTTCACTTGCGAGATCTCCGGCGACTTGCCCCCTTCCGCCGGTCAGACCGACAGAACTCGTCGGTGGCGATAAGTCAAGAACCTGTATTCTTACGGTTATAACATTTTTCCCAACTGTTTTTTTGGGCGGTTAGGCCGACGAAAATAGAAAAAAAAAACCGACGAAAATGAATTAATTTCGTCAGCCAGGCCAACAAAAATGCATATGCCACGTCAGCACCGAGCACTGTTTGGGTGCATCGACTAGTAATTTCGACGGCCACGTAAGCCGTCGAAAATAAATTTATTTTCGTCGGTTGCCGACGAAATTCACTGTATTTTCGTCGTTTTTGTTCCGTCGGCCAAAAGCCGACGAAAATATAGTGCTTGGAGCCGTTGGGCACGAGCTCCAGCAGGATCCGCAGCCGCTCGCTGATCCTCTCGTGCCGCTTCTGCTGCACAGGCCGCTAACGGTTCGGTTCAGTCTACCGAAGCAACGCAAAGAATTCGCGCATTGGCAGTGGGAAAAACTGCAATTTTGGCACCGAAGTTACCTTCGCGCGCCGCGAGGCGTTGCGGGTCCATGGGCGCGTGGTGGGCACCGACTTGACCTTACTCGCCTTCTTGCTCGCGCCGTTGAACTTCTTAGCCGGCCTGTATGTCACAGACCATTTCGTTTTCGGATCACATCTTGGATAGCTAAAATCTAAAATTGCGGTAAGATTTCAAAATTTTAGACAAAATTTAAAAAGCAAATTTAAAAACTGGTAAATTTGAAACCAAGAAAACTGAAATTTCGGCCGAAAATCAACCGGCTATGAAATGGTCTCCGAGGCTAGAAAAAATTAAGAAATTTTTTTAAAAAAAATCATGCAAATATTTATCTACATTTTCCATTTGTTTGAATAAAAAATACTAAGTATTTGCACATAAAATTCTCAAGTTAGAGTTTAGGCCGAAATACAATTTAAAGCTGATGTTTTGAACCTTGCTCTCGAGGCTAGAAAAATTGAAAAAAACATGAAAAAAATCATACAAGCATTTGTCCATATTTTCTATATGTTTTAATGCAAAAAACTAAGTATTTGCTCTCTATTTGACTAAATCTGAGTTCGGGAAAAGTTTTCATACTTTTCTGAAAACTTACTTCGAGATAGATCCAAAAATCCATAAGACCATTTGGTCTTCACGAGGCTTCGAAAAAAGTGTCAACCCCCAAAAAACTCGTTTAGAGTTTCAAAATAGCCTTTGAAGTTTCGGTACCCGTTTTCGTCGACGACTCACCGTGCAATTTGAGTTTTCTTTCTTTCCTTCTAGTTTTTGTAATCTTTGTTTTCAATTCATAATTTAAAGTGTGCTCAATTGTTTGATTGCTTCTACATTTTTTTAAAAAAAAATTATCAACCCATTCCACTCTGAATGCTCTCAGTTGATTTTGGGTTTCTCTCCAATACAAGCCCGTAAGATGCATAAACAAGTAACTAAACAACTCAACTTGCATTCACTTATACAGGCCAAGGCTAGTTTGGATGGCTCATACGAGACAAATTAGGATGGTGCAAACAACCAAACACACCTTTATTTATTGATGGAAGATACACCCACTAGCACCACCTACATGTAGATTTTCCTGACAGAATCTGAGGCCGGACCAAAACCAATCATGATCAACTAGCCTTAAGTATAATCACAAAATAATAATGCAGATTAAGAACATTAGGTGAACTGACCCAGTGAAGAAGCAGCCGCCATTAGTTCTTTCTGTCGGTTGTTGAATCGTCGGTGAAGAAGATGACACCGACGTAGATGCGTGAGGAAGAAAGAGCACCAAGATCCTCTCGGTGCTGGTAGGGGTCTTCGGTAGCTTTGCGCTAGTGTTTAGATCGGATGGGGTGTCGGGGAAAAAGCAAAACTCAAGATTGATCTCTATATCACAAGTGTCGGGTTCTCCCCTATTTAATCTAGGGCTGGCTAACAAGATCGATACCAAAGTTGGTTGGTGTGCTTCCAATCAAAGCACAAGTAAGGTGGGCCTAGCTCCAAAAATTTCAATTATGTTAGTTCAAGCTGAAGATCACAGCCAACAATTTCATCTCAAGAAAGAACACATCCTCGCACCATTCTCCCCTAATTGTAGTGCTTGGAATAGTCCTAGCACGATCAATTAGCAAAGACAAGCCCTGTTGAACAGCATAGGTAATTGCTGGAGACTGCTTGTAACCATCTGATCCATACTCAAGCATTCCTTGAATCCTAGTAATGATCCTTCACTGAAAGTAGCAGTCCTGTCCTCGAGATCAAATCATGATTGCTCTTGTCAAAAGATATCATCAGGTCAACAAGGTTAAGCCATGAGAGACTCTAGCCTGCTGCTAGAATCGCTTGAGCTACTTTCTTGAAAAACTTCAACCTGCTTAGGAAATATCTCTTTTGCCAAGTATGTAGACAATGCAACAACCACTCCCCAAACTCTTCCCATGAAAGAACAATTTCTTGAAGTATGTTAATTTGTATATGTATTTTTTTTTTTGCAAAATTTTTATATGTATTCCTTGTAAAAGGCATTACAATTCTCCATAAAAAAAATAGAGTGAAATATGGTCCTAAAAACATCAAAACCGTCGAATTTGTGTTAATTTCGGTTCAAAAAGTCCAAAATTTCCTGAAATTACTGTAGTAATTTGAAAATTTTCTTATTCCACCAAGATTTTAAATTTTGACTCCCACCGAAATCCGAAATATTGACCAAGATTTCCGAAATTTCGATTAAATTTGGAACCCTTTCACTGCGTAACAATTCTGAAACCAGTAGCCTGTACGCAGCACCATGACAGCGCACAGGTAGAGGAAACTATGGAGCTAATAACACGTCTTTGATGACGGGTTTAATTTTTTCCGTTTTGTTTTTTTTTCTTTGAGAGAATATATAGAGGACGCTTATTTCAGTCATGTCACATATGCACACACAGGTGCATGTCTACTGCACACTCATGATGGCCTATTGAGGTATGTAAGGCCTTGCTGGGCCAAAATCGATGCAGTGACGGCATGGACTAAACGGTATGTCCAGCCGGGTTAGTGAAGACTGTGTCTGAATACAGAGACCGTATTGCTGGTTTGGCTGTATGTAGCAGCAAAGTGGACTATAATTATTTTTTTAATTACGTCAACCGAGTTTTGAATTTAAGACCTCTAGTTCTGATATCATATTAAGTTACATACATTAATCAGTTCATCTAAAAGTTTAAACTGACGAAAAAAAGTGAACAATTCATTTATACTTCAACACATACAGCCAGTGATGAGTTGAGAGTTGAGAGCGATAATACGAATCATGGGGTTCATTTTGCGCTGGAAAGTGAGAACAATATTCCCAGAAAAGAAGTCCGTAGGTTTACGTTGGCTCGTTCCTCATGGCATAGAACGGTGAATGAACTGAAGACTGCATCTCAAGGAACACCGGCAAGAGTAAGCTGTATTTATACTGAATGTGCTATGAGATGGGGCGTCTTGATTGATCCGTTGCGAAACGTGAGAGACAAAGCACAGGTACTCCTAGCAAGGGTTTCAAATATCATTTACGCTTCACATCTTAGAGGTAGGTAAAATCCAAAATTTCAGTCAAATCTTAGAATTTCAATCGAGATCTGACCAAAATTCCAAAAAAAAAATGAAATTCAAAATTTTTGGACCGAAATTCAGCTAAAATTAACAAAATTTCACCGAGAAATACCAAAATCTTGGCGAAATTCAAATGAACAAAAAATTATAAAAATGATGTTAATTTTTTTTGAAATTTTGTGTGAATGGTCCGGACACATCACTAATATTTTCATAAGAATTTCAGGTGATAATCAAGACTAAGGACTTTTTAAAAGTCTGATGTTCTACTATCCTGATAAAAAGCTGATCGACAAAATTTCAACAGAATGAAAATAATGCAAACCATATTATAAAATTTTGACAATTTTTTTGGATGTTTCTGACGGATCAATAATATTCCCATAAAATTTCAGTTGATGATAAAGCTTGAGGAATTTTTAAAAAATAGGAAATTGCTATTGAAAGATGGCTAGCAAATTTCAACTGAACGAAAAATAGTTCATACCACATTAGAAAGTTTTTAAAATTTTTATGGATGGTCTTGAAGAATCACTAATATTATCATAAAAATTTCATATGATGATAAAGCCTAAGGAATTTTAAAAATTGTGACAGTGCTCTTGTCCTAATAAAAGCTTGATGATCCATAGATAGATTTGATTGAGTAACCTAAAAAGGGTTAAAATTTTTGAAACTTTTATAGAAGGACTCCGAGGAAATACTTAAGTACTCATAAAAATTCTAGATAACGATCACACTCCAATTAATTTATAAAATTTATACAATGATAGTGTACCATTTGTTTTCCTTGTGTTTTTTATTTTTGAAAGATAACAAATAAAGTTCAACGCATACATAGATTTGATTGAGCAAACAAAAAAAGTTTAAAATATTTTAAATTTTATATAAGGTTTATTAGGACATTATTAGGGCCTGTTTGGTAGAGCTCCCTCTGATTCTGATTCTGATTCTCTGTTAGAAGTGATTCTCTGAGAGAAGTGATTTTGTCGCTGAAAGTGATTCTCTAACTAATTCATAGGATAAACTCTATGGAGAAACCGACTCTTTGTTGGGAGTGAATCAGAGAAGCAATTTTTTTCAGCTCCCACCCCTAGTTCATTTCGGAGAATCACTTCACGGAATCACCCAGGAGCGATTATCGAATCAAGATTTGGCGAGCTCCACAGATTCACTCCGTAGAAGCTGGGAGCAGAACTCTGCCAAACAGGGCCTTAGTCTCTCATAAAAATTTTACGTCATGATCATACTCCAAGAAATTTACAAAATTTTGACAAGGTTACTGTCTCACACTCTCATTTATGTTTATTCTATTTTTTATTTTTTAAAGATAAAAAATGAAGTTAAATTATTTGAAAATTATTATGCATGATCCTACACTAATAAATATAGTACCATAAATTTTTAAGATTATTATCAATCTTGTACATTTTTATAAAAATCTAACAATGTTTCTACCAAAATTATAAAATATCTCAAAATTTTGGTTTTTCAACAAATTTTCATAGAATGACTTTATTAAGGGTTATTAGGCCAAATTAGGTCAATAAAAGTCAAAATCTAGTCAACCAACCCAAGATTTCGATGAGATTTAGCGAAATCTCGCTGAAATTTCCCAAATTACTATCGCAATTTGAATATTTTTTCAAAATTTTTTTATTTGGATTGGATTTTGTATCCTATCCCTAACTGAAATCCGAGATCTCGTAAATTTTTATCAAGATTTCATTTCATGCTCCTGGCTCAACGAGCGAAACAATTGGTTTGCCTCAAAGGTCGCGGAGGGGAATGGTATGTGGTCACTACTGTAAATGGGCCTATATAAAATGTCTCATCACAAACGATTTTAAAAAATCGTCTATATTAAAGTTAATCACAAACATTTTCGTTAGCACGGCCATCAAAGTCACAGAATACGCTAAGATGCATCAAGACAATAATTTATCTAATCAGGATTGTCTTAAAATATGAACAATTTCACCTATTTTCATATATGCGTTGGTATGCTCGTATATGTGTTAACATATTGTAAGATCAACCGTATCTTCTACTAGACTGTTTAAAGGCAACGTATCCTATGCACACAGACCCTTCCGTGTACACGCTGTGCACACCAACTAAAAAAAGTCGCGAAAAATTCTGAAAAAAATTGTAGATGTACTTCATAGATGACTCTACCTATGTATAAAGTTTCAAGATCAAATTTAATATATATTGAGAGTTACAAAAAAGAGAAAATTATGATGAGTTTAAAGAATTTAAACTCGTTAGAATTTTCTCTTTTTTTATAACTCTTGATACATAATGAATTTGAACCTACAATTTTATATATAGGTAGAGTAATCTATGAAGTACATCTACAATTTTTTTCAGAATTTTTCGCGATATATTTTAGTTGGTGTGCACGGTGTGTACACAGAAGGGCCTGTGTGCACAGGATACTTTGCCCTGTTTAAAAGGTTATTTTGATATATGGCACGGAACTAGGCCTAGTTCATCTCTCTTTGCATACTTGGGCAACCTGTGTGACCAACCATGGCCATGCATATCCCTCTCAAAAAAAAAAAAAAAAAAAGGAGCAAAGGAAAATGGCATGACGGGATAGTGCCCATCGCCATACAAGATGTTCGTCTTTGTCTCAAGCAGTGCAAGTTGATTAATAATTAACCGTTACATGCCTTGATCTTAATAACTTACGTGAGTATAATTTGAAGAAAAGGGGTGGCTCGTGGTAATAGTACTAGTACACAACAACAGAAATACAAGGATTAACAAAATGTTAAACCTCTCTCTTCTACATCAGGTAGCTCCCCTAAAAAAGGTACATAATGCTAATGATCAGTTGAGAAAACAAAAAGATGTACGTATGCATATTCCTCCTTATTTATCTTCGAACGTGGTGTTTCGTTATTGATTTCTATCATATCCTTATATGTTTGATTCAGAGCTGTCAAGTGCTTTCGTCTAGCTAGTTCAATTGTCCCCTCTGCGACGACGACAAGATGGCGTCGAGCGCCTCTTTCACTTGGGAGATCTCCGGCGCCTTCCCCCCTTGCGCTGGCCAGAACTCGTCCGTCGCAAGAACCTGCAATACGTTACTCTCACAGTTGGCATTACTAGCTAGTTCCATTTGTTCTCTGAATTAGCTAAGCATGCATGCATACACTGACACACGTACCTTGACTTGCAGCTGGAGGAACTTGACGTAGCTGATGGCCTTCTCGAGCATGGTGACCAGGTCGACCTTGGTGCCGTTGGGTACGAGCTCCTGCAGAATCCGCAGCCGCTCGCTGATCCTCTCGCGCCGGTTCTGCCGCACAGGCCGATCGAGAAGAACGGTTCGGTTCAGTCCACCGAAGCAACGCAAGGAATTCGAGGATTGCAGTGGATAAAACTGCGATTTTGGCACCGAAGTTACCTTTGCGGCGAGGCTTTGCGGGTCCTTGGGTGGGGTGGTGGGCGCCGACTTGGCCTTGCTCGTCTTCTTGCTCACGCCGCACTGCTTCTTTGTAGGACTGATGGCTTGCGGCTCCGCACCCTGCGCGTACACGCGCGCACACTAGTGGTTAACTCTCTGGTGAGTCACACGAATCCAAAGCGAAACGGCTCGTGAATTTGGCCGAGGAATTTAGCAGAATTGTAGTGTTCGTACGCACCACGTGGGGCCGCTTCTGCGAGCCGCGCGCCGGTGCCGCGGCGTCGGGCGAGACTCTCGAAGTGCTCGGGAACAGCAGCCCGAACGGCCGCCCAGCGCCGCCGGCTCTCTCCGTCAGGCTGAAGCAGCCCGAGGCCGCGTCAAATCCTATGGCCGGCGTCGCATGGTGCGTCGCCGCGGCGCCGTAGCCGTGGTCCATGGCGTCGATCCACGCGTCGCACTCCTCTTCCTCCGCAGCCGCCGCCTGGGCGGCGCCGTGGCCTTGCGCGGCGCGGTCGAACGCGAGCACGGACGCGCCCGCCCAGTTCGCGCCGCAGGCGCCGGCCGGCTCGGCGTTGACGTAGCCCCGGAACAGCGCCGCCGCGTCGACGTCGAGGAGCGCGTCGTGTCCATAGCCGAGGGTGTCAAACGCAGACGCCTCCCCAGCGTCGAAGCCGTCGTACACCATTGGCTCCCTCACTAACGCCATGATCACAAACACCTCTGCCGCTGCACGTATCTGGCTGCTTAGGTTGGTTGGCACGAGAAGCGGCTATCTCTGTACTCCTAGTTGCCAGCAGACGGTTGCCGGGATGGTGAGGTGTGCTGCCTTCCCGCCATGCGCCGCCTTATATACACACGCCGGCGCGCCCGACCCACATGGGAGCAAGAGGGCTTAAACAAGCCGGTGGCCGGTGGCCGGTACAAACAATAGCGTGGGGAGGATTTATATATATATAAATAAATTCTCACATTAATCGGAAAAAAAGAGAAGGATCTCCATCACTTATTTTGATGTTGCCAGGTTATAACGGTGCAGATTAATCATATATAACAAATACAATTGTATTTCAATAATTAGAAGTATAATTGTACATCAAAGAAATGATCTCCACTACTTATTTTGATGACTATAACGATGCAGATTAATCATATATAAATAGAGTTATATGACAAATACAATTATATTTCAATAATTGAAAGTAAAGTTATATATCAAAGACAATTATATCATAATATCTATCCGTGCAGTTATGCAGATAAATCCACTAGTTATACTAAAAACAAACGCAGCCGCATTATACTAAAAACACTAATTGTAAATCCACTAGTTATACTAAAAACAAACGCAGCCGCATTAAATGCTTGAGTAGCTAGGTGATCGAGCTGCCGATCCTTGCCGAAGTTGTACCCTCTCCTCCTCTGTTTCTGAACCTAAACTCATGGATCTCGGCAATTGGGCCTGAAACGCTATTGGTGTTTCAACGTAAAAATTAATGTGATGTTCTGTTTATACCCTAATATAAATATCTAAATTTATTTAATGTTGTCTACATGTATGCATTAAATATAATGATGATAGATCCATTTTTAGTATCACTTTGCGCTATACGTAAAAAAAAAATACGTATTGTAAAGCGGTGCATGCGGTGTTCATTAGCAGGGGAGGCAGGGAGCAGGAGGCGCGGCGCGGCCGTCGGGCGCTCCCACGTCTCAAGATTCTCGGCTCCTCTCTTCTCACGTGGCCATGCCATGCCATGCAGCGGCCTTGCTCATGCCGCTTTGCCGCGCCTTTATTGCTTGCGGCTTGGACCACCAACTCGTGCAGCGAGGCACTGGTAGTAGTCCGTACAGTAGGAGCATTACTGCATTAGCTCTAGCCCAAACTACCCAGCTTGTGCCATGAGATGCTTATGTTTCCTAATTGTTCTTTACTGTTTAAAAGTGGCCTCTAGTTGTTTTATGGTCTCTACGATTAGATGACCATGGTGATGATGTGATGTTAGTAAACAAGGTGCAAGTGAGCTATGGTTTTGATTCACTTCTCAACAATGAAGCATCTGTACCGTGCAAACACTCAGCTTATTAGTATTGTACTACTTGGGGAAAAGAGAGATACATTGTTATCCAACAATTATACACGGGGAAATTGACATTTACTACCGCTTGTGAAATGATTTTTTTTTTAATTTGTGCGCGCCCTCACTTGGCACTTTTGAATGAATGAATTCGTAAACCTTCGGAATTGTTAAGGGTAGATTATGGCATATATATATGGGCTGTCTGATTTGAAATCGAATCGAAAATAGTACGTTGACAATGAGGGAGGTTGGAATCTCAAGCGTTTAGAACCCCCGAACTTCTTATGATCATCGATCTTGAGCGTCGATTTTCGATCGGAGGGTTACCGCGCTCATGTCTAACGATCAACTTCCTTGCAAGTTGACGGGCCCATGGAATGTTAGCAACCTAGCATATCAGATCGGTATCCTCGATGACATTGAAAATTAGTGGGACAAGATGCCTCGGATACCGTTAATCCCTGGCTATGATGCTGGCAAATCAAGTGCCGGGGGCAATGCTCTGCTTGTGCATGCTTCGCTTGTCCGTGAGATGAGAAACTCGATGTTCCCTTGTTTTTTAAGTGCACGTACACGCTATGTGATTAATGCACTTGTCTTGTGAGCTATGACGATCGACTATACTCTTCTCCACATCAATGCATGTCATTAATGCTGTTGATCACACGCACGGGGTCGATCTCTCTCTAGGATAATCGCATGTTGATCTCAGCCACGGAATAGCTAGCTAGCGTGCATGCACGTCGACGTGTGGATCTGCTCATGGCTAGGGTTATTGGGACTCTGTTGGTTTGGATCTATCCATTGATTCATCACGTACGGATTATTGATTCAGCCCACATCTCCATCCAATTCTGTGCTGGTTTAATTCGGATCGAGTACTTATCACACAAGCACATGCATGCCATCCGCCATTTGCCATTTACTGTAGTCGTCCAATCATGCAATTGGTGCTGGCTGCAGCAGATGAAAAACTGAGACAGTTGTACGTAGCCCAAGCTTATTAAGGTGTTCCTTTAGTTGGTGCAACTTGGTGCTTGTCCAGTTGGTTAAGTACATATACTTAGCTACTGCTGGTAGGTTACTCAAAATCTAGAGTTAGAAATGACTCCTCGGAGCGTATGGCTATTGTACGGTAGCGTGCATTCCCACCGGACGCCACCTCGTTGCGTCACGTTGCAGGCCAGCAACGCGCGCTCACGGTCGACTCCCCCTCCTCGTCTCAGTCAGTGGTCCAGGTCCCTCACCGGTGCTTCTCCCTTCCCCTGCTCCTCGGACATTCAAATGGAGATCTGGAAACTTTCAAATCGTTTGCAAAACATTCAAATCAAAAACTTTTAAATTGATTTGTTCAAGGTTACTCTCAAACTAAAAAAATCTAAGTACACCCTCCTAGAATGTCATGTATCTTCTTCTCCATTCACCTTCGTTGCTCACTTTCTAGTTCCCACCCCTATTTCCTTTCTCTCTAACATGTACAAAGATTTCAAATCAGAAAATTTTAAATAGGAATTTTCAAATAAAAAATTCAACTCAAAAAATTTTAATTTGAAAAAACAACTAGCAGAATTTCAACTCTGAAAATTTTTTACTCGAAAAATTTCTAATCGCTCAAAATTTTTGAGCTAAGTAATTTTCAACTTAGAAAATTTCAATTTAGAAACTTTCAACTTGAGTAGCATTCAACCGGGAAAATTTCAACCGGAGAAAATTCAAACCAAGAACTTTCTACTAGTAAAATTTCAACTCAAGAGATTTCCATGAGAAAGTTTTCAAATGGGAAAATTATAGAATGGGAAATTTTAAAACTTTTGGTTAGATAACTTTTGATTAAAATTTTTTTGTTTGAAAACTTTCGGTTAAAAAAATAGTTCAAAACTTTCGAGTTGAAAAAAATTTGGTTCGAAATGTTTTGGCTTGAAAACTCTCAGTTCAAAAAGTTTCAACTCAAGAAACTTTTGGTTCAAAATTTTATATTTTAAATTTTTCAAAAATGGTTTAAAAACTTCTAATTCAAAAATTTAGAGGAAAATTTGAAAACAAAAAATTGTTTGAGATTAAGGGAAAGGGAATGAAGGAATAAAATAGAATGGAGGGGATGCCAATAAGTTTTGCGACGAGAGAAACTTTGAGGAGGAAGCTAGAGAAGTCGAGAAGAAAGAAGGTGCTACTATATATCACGGTGAGAGAGCACCAAAGATTTGGTAAAAATGTTCTCATATTAGCAATTCTGATTACATTTTACTACCGCTGCCCAGGTTGGTCTGAAGTACTCCCACAGTGCAACATTGGAGCCCCTTGCTAACGTGTGTTACCCCCTTTGGTGGTCAACTTGACAAATCCCTAGCTAATGTGGGCGGATTAGGCAATTAATGGCGTACGTGCCAACCTGCATGCAGCCTACCAAACTAATCCACGCATGTGGGGTTCATTAATGAGGGGGCAACTTGCTCTTAACCCCCTGACCAACTAACCTCTCGCATACATAGGCCATATTTGGATCGCCTAGGACTAACTGTCAGTTGGTTAAAAATTAGCTCTACCATTAACCAGCTAAAAATTAGCCCACCTATTAGTCTTTCTGTTTGGATGGGCTAATTGTTAGCTCACTCTCACTAGCTAATGGGCTAATTGTTAGCTCAGAGGTTGGCTAAAAATTAGCTCTTCCTATTTGGATGGATTAGGATTAATTTTTAGCCAGCTAATAATTAGCTTAAGGATCCAAACATACCCATAACCTTACCGATTTCAGCTGGGTGCACCACCACCACGGAAGCAAGCTGGATCGATCGGATTTAAGTTACTCTACTATTCGCTCACCAAAATTAGAAAAAGAAGAACAGCTGTTGGAAAGGAGAGGGCAAGCGTGAACCGACCGTCTGACACAAAATTCGTAAGCGGTTTTGCTACCTCAACTGAGCGTACGTGTGGAAAGCGTTGAGCCGAGCGTGCTCTGCTTGCACACGTGCATCGCTGACATTTTGAGAATGGATCGGACTACGAACGCACGGCGCGAGTTACATTGTTCACCAAGTCTGCACCGTCGGATCCGTTGATCGGGCGGTCAGGTAATAGTTGTAGCTAGCGAATTATTTTTTAAAATAATATTTGAAAAATAAAAAATTACAAAAATAATATACTAAAATTTAAAATTACAAAAATAGCTCCTTGTCGCCATTTGAAATGACGACAAAGGCCTACCGTCAAACTTCCATTCCTTTCTCCTGCGCTTACTCGGTGGAGATGAAGCTCTCTGTCGCCATTTCAAATGGCGACAGAGAGTATCTCATCATTTTAAGTGGCGACAGGTGCTCAAAAGTGTTATTTTTCTTTTCGGCATATTATTTCCGTAAATTTCTATTAAAATAGTATTTTTTTTAAAAAAAAAGCAGTAGCTAGCGATCGATGTCCGGACTGATGTATTATTTGATCCAAATTAACGGAGGATACTAGCGGCCATAGTATGTTAGTGGAGTATAATATATGTGGAGTACTAGAGTAGATAATTAGTACATGGCATGTTCTGCTTTGCACCAGTACTACTTCGAGTACTTGTTTTGCCTTAAACCAGGGCATTGGGCCGTTCGTTGGCCTGTGAGGCACACAGTGACTGGAGCGAAGGATATTATTCATGGCTTGTGACGGATGGAGCTGTAGATCGATTGAATGCGAAACTTGGGAAAGTATACATGCTTATTTTATTGGAGAAAACGCTGGTAACATGCTGGATTTGTACTTGAGATATGACTTAGAATTGTATGTGAAGCATAGGTTGCGTATATACCTCATTGCCCGAAATGTCACCTATTCAAACTAATTCAAGTACGATTTGCAGTTGAGATAAGGATTAGAATTAGTACGTGAAGCATAGGTTCGATAGTTCATTGCCCGAAATGTCAACTATTCAAAGCATTCAAGTACTACATCTTGTCCCAAACTCCCCAGCTAGCATTTCAAGTATACCTAGCTTAGCTGGAAACAATTCATTATCTCCATTCTCCGCGGCTGCTAGTTCTGGAGCACTGCTCGTAAATTTGGACAAACTATTTTTTTTTTGTGAAACATTGCTTAATATATTTGGTTGCGTAACTCGTTGAATACTACAGTATTATAAATCCATTTCTCTGAATGTGTACATTGCTATATAGCTCAAGTATTCAACAGCAGTAAGGCCTTAGGTATATCAGAATTTACTTGCATATATGGCCACAGGCCACCGTTGATCGAAGTATACATATTAACTGCATGTATGTGTCACCACTGCCTTATAGTCTTTGCTCAAATCTGAGTTAAGTTAAACCATTCAAATATATATAACTGCATAAAGATCCTAACTACTACTGCATCATTTGAGTAAATCGACTGCATGGATGCCCCGTGTGGAATCTAACACTTGTGCAGATAATTAATTATTCAGCTCTCTCAGCATTCACGCAGTGTGGAGATATCACAAGAACATGAAACGACATGTTGCGCACTCATGCATGCGCGCGGTAATATATGCATAGTCATTTTAGCTGCCGCTCATGATCGATCTCTTAAAAAGCTTTGTGATGTCAGCTAACTTCATTAGCTAGTGGGGCGAGCTTGTCTGGCGCCAATTTAAGAAGCTAGTAGGTGTGTCTAATTAGTCAGCTAATATTCTGCTGCTAGGAGTTTCATTTTTTTATGCGACAAAACTAGCTGGTGAAATGCACATAAGAGAAGAACCCTCATAAAATAGAACAAAGCAATCATTTAATTCCTCAGTCTTGAAAAAAAAAGGAAGAAAAAATCGGCACGAATAGTGTCATAGCTAGATGCATGGGCTACCAATTATTTACTCTTTGATTTAAGTTCGAAGTTTTCAGCAAAGGTCGGCCGA
This sequence comes from Guadua angustifolia, assembly GCA_036346375.1. Classification (NCBI taxonomy): domain Eukaryota; kingdom Viridiplantae; phylum Streptophyta; class Magnoliopsida; order Poales; family Poaceae; genus Guadua; species Guadua angustifolia. The sequence continues at coordinate 10,077,252 of CM070503.1, forward strand.
ATGGCAGATCGCCAGATCGGTAATGTGCATGGATTCATCAAAAAATCCTCGTAGTTGTGTATGGCAAGTGACACATGACATACACTGAAACATACTATACAGCTCAATCGTAATAATGTTCGCCGGCCCGGTCGACAAAACGTAGAGAAGAGTGAAGATGAGAAAATAGAATAGGCTGTCTTTGTGTAAGAGACAGTCTGATTATACAAATCAACGTAAATAATAATAGAGTGGGAGAGAAAAAGTGTGATAAAAATAATATAAAATACTCTCCAATCACAAATAGTTTTTGTTTTAGATATAGTTACAGTCAAACTTTTGAAACTTTAATTGTCAATATATTTTTAATTATTTAAATTAGATACGTGAAAATCATATGTGTAGATTTATCTCAAAAAGTACTTTCATAATATCATAATTTTATTGGGCATTATAAGTATATTATAATAGAAATTAGTGGTTAAAGATGTGTTTTATATACTGTATCGACGTCCAAAACGGTAACATATGTGACTGGAGAGAGTAGTTAGAGGAATTGTTTTAGTTATGAACTTGGTACCACCAGAATTTGGCCAGAGTAGTTGTCGATGTTTAAGACCCAGAGTCTATTAATCGAACTTATGAAAATATGATTGTAGCTTCTTGTCGACGATCGGGATCGCCTGACCGCAGAAATGTGGGAGGGTTTAGAACGTATGAGGGACCCAGAAAGCGCTTCGGACAACAATGGCGTAGACGAAGGTCGGGTGAGGCGTCAACGAGCAGGAGACAGGAAACTATACTGGTTCGAACCCCTGCTAGGGTAATAGCTCTACGTCCAGTCTTCTCTGAGGACAGAGGAATTCACTAACTGTGAGTACAGAGGGTCTTTTACAGCTCGAGATTGAACGCTATGTGTGTACGTATGGCTACTACTGGTATGTTCCTGTCTTGTACTTGCGCCTTGCGAAGCCTTAAATACCCCCCGAATGTTGCCTGCAATGGTCGGGAGAGATTCCCGGGAGAGTGGCTTCGTGCGCATTGAAGGTGGGTTGTAACCGCTCCGGAAATGTCGCCCACTCCTTCCTTGACGCCTTTACCCAGGCCTTGGTAACCGCCGGATAAATGCACGTCCCATGTCCTGACGCGAAAACCGCCCGACCAAGAGCTAACCTCACGACCTCGAGCTTGAGGGGGGTGCTGAGGCAGACCCCGACCGAGGCAGGCTCTAGGTCGTGCGAGGCCGCGCGGACCAGGTCGTGGTTGGAGGCTCACGAATCGCCTCGGCGGATACCTGTTGACCCAGCGTTGACTGCCGAAAATCCTCCATCCCGACACTTCTAGTAAACAAGATGATAGGAATGATATATGGGGATTACTTCTTTATTAGCCAAGCGACTCAACAGGGTACACAAATTTATAGAATTTGTGAATTACAATTACAATTGCCAATCTCAATTACTTATTCTTGTTGCAAATATGTCTAACAGTATGGATCAGCTCCCTATTTATATCTATTGAAGAGGCGGCAGTTGATCTAAAAAAACATCGTAGAACTGAGAGATGTCTTCCTATCAAACGGTGTCTTATCGCTAAAGAATGCCTTTTTTCAAGGATAACTTATAGGTAGTTATGCGTATCTGTCAGATAACTGTCCGCATGGAAACATGTGCAGGGATAACATCCTGTCCCCGACTAGTTCTTTGGTCGGGATGACTATTTCACTAGTGGATGATGATCAGTGTGAAACAATGCTATGGACTGCTTTGACTGGGCTGATCGGAGGCTTGTCCGTTCGAATAAGTGAAGAATTCGTTCTAAATTATGGGCTTTTGTGGGCCAATTAATAGAATATGGTTTTTATCCACTGAGGGCACAAATAAAAAGTAGACTTTTTAATCCTCGTTAGTAGCCGATTTAGGAAATAGAGTCCAGATATGGATAGAGCTCTAGTATGGATAAAGGACCATAGTCACCGGGGACGCGGTACGACACGGTGTTCCGCGTCCCGGGATCAGTCGTCCCGAATCGAGGATCGGGGTCAACAAGGTACGTTCTCTGGGTTGATACCAGGGACGATACTGGGGACGTCGTCCCTTTGCCTGTCGGGACATCTGAGAGATTTGAGGGGGATTCGAACGATTTTCGCAGTCTGCAAATCCAAATCGATTGAGAACAGAGAGCTTACTTGCGTGCTTGCATATCTCGGTCTTCAAGATTGGGGAGAGGAAGCCATGAGCCCATGACGCCCTTCCAGTTGACTCGTCGCCAGCATCCACCAGACCACCACCGCCGTGGACACCATCCTCGCTTCCTCTAATCCCACGGGGGGCGTTCGGGGCGAGAGATCTTGAGCCTGGAGGAGGGGACTCCACGGAGACCACTGGAAAGGTAAAGATCTAGAGGAGGAGGAGATCTAGAGAAGGCTCTAGAGACTGGACTACTGGAGGAGGAGATCGCGCAGTGGGGGTAGGGATCTAGAGGAGGAGATCGCGATTCGCGCGGTGGGGAGGAGTGGAAATGGGGAATGGCGGCGTGAGAGGCGAGTGAGACTTCGAGAGGCCGAGAGCGACTACGTCTGTGTCTTTACGAGTGAGAGCGATTCGGTGAACGGTGTAAATGGACTTGCAGCCCAGGTGCTAGTGGGAAAGGCCAAAGCCCTAACCAGCCACAACCCTCTCGATGCCCATTTCTTCTCTAAAATTTGGTCATGTAATCTCCAAAATTATCTTAGTCAATATTTATGTATATACCTTTTTAATCATCCTATAATTATTACTGAGTGAAGAGTGGGCAGTCTAAAAACTTGGGATTGTGATCTTCGTCCTGGACGGCTCGTCCCAAGCTATCGTCCTGAAAATAGTTGGTTCACGTTCCATGTCTTGAACCATCGTCCCTAAGAGGTATACACCCTTTGTACCGGGAACTTAGAAGATGTCGATCCCCGCCCCGCGTACCCATTCGTCGACCCCATCATACCAGGAACCTTGTGACTTAGTAAAGGACTAATTGATATAGCTTCAAGGATGAGTTTGTATTTCAGAAATTGAGGCTGATATTGTCAACATTAAGATTTGAAAATATATGACCGATTTGTAAGGCTAAATTAAATTTGGATATCTAGTCGATGTCGGATAAAATAAGGAGTTTTATCTTCAAAAGATGGATGCTGATACGGTTCATGGTTTGCTACGGATTGAAGAAGGATACGATTGGCCAACACGATATAAAAAGCGAGCCAAAAAATAACCAACACAATCAAACAACTCGCATACATTTTTATTTACTTTTTATGACTAGAGTAGTTTCTTAAATGTAGATTCTTTTTGTAATTTGTTTCTGATAAATAAAGTTGCACATCGCCGATTGTTGATCATCTTCGATTACGTCAATTTACCCAAGTTCGCTTTTCTCCGATCTTGTTGCACATCACCTTTTTAGGAAAATCTATCTTTATCAAACCATCTGATCAACCGTAATAAACTGTTTAGACTTATCATTACATGTAATCTAATTGGCTAAAATAGTTGTTTAGATCATAATTTTGCTGATTGCGAGATCAAATTGGTCGGCACGCCTGTACTCAAATTGAACTCGGTGTTCGAGTGTGTTTGAGCTGATCAATCATTCATCATATTTTTCGATGCTAATGGAACTATAGAAGACGTTGTCTCTGATTAAGTTGGAGTCCTTAGAGAGAACCTTTACATATAGACTATTGTACATGTCCAAAACTCAAACTAAATGTCCTAGACTTCCGGTTCCCTTGAGCAATGGAAACAGACGCGGCGCACTCCAGTGACTGTTGGAGAGTTCAGAGTTCCATTCGTGTGCTCCCCGGATGCATTTACTGCACTGCGTCAATAATTGACGGCCAATGACAGTTCGTTCATTTTCAATTGTTGATGGTGGGTTTAAGTTATCGTTTAGGGCAGTCCTAACTCTTCATCTCAGCTAGTGTCTATAGAATTAATTACGCTGCCAACTAAGCAAAAATCTGATGTGGTGAATTAAGGAAGGGAGAGAAGGAAAAACAAAGAAACCGTGTCTCATGTAAGAAACTGGGTCGGTACGGATACCAAGACGCAAGAAACGAGCAAAATCGGGGTTGGACGTTTCTGCGCGCTTACCAAGCTGTGTTTGTGGTGCATGCATTGGTTTATTGCTCTCTCTCTCCTCTAGACACTGCTCATGGAAACCATAGGTTGGGAAACTATGCATTGGTTTATTGCTTTCTCTCTCCTCTAGATATTACTCATGAAAATCATGGGTTGGGACTGCCCTTATCTATCCAACACCTGACTGCGCATGAAGGTTATGTTTACTCGCCTAACTTAAGAACTATTACTGTTATACTACCTAGAATAGCATACTTGATCTGGGGCTTTAAGATAAGAATTGTTATTTGCCATTGTTTCTTTATCAACGTAACCATTTGCCATTAATTCGATCCACATGCATTAAGATTTAACAGCCTTGCTTATTTAAGGGTGTGTTTGGTTGCTTGTATCAAGTAGTGGTACATGCATGAGATGGTTCAAGAAAAAAGGTATCCGTGTATTTAATTGCTTGAATGAAACTATCCCGTCCTGAATAATAAGATATAAGTTTAAAAAATATTTTCTATAAAGATTGAACCATTCTATTCATCCAAAATAATAGAACTAAATAGTATAAAACCATCCTATTCAAATTCAATTCAACCTCATCCTAATAACCAAAACACCCAAAATGTGAAACTCTTGTCATCCATTGCGATCTTCTTGGTGCCCAGTGGATGGATTCCGAGGCTTCTGAGCCAATCCGTAAAAAAAAACGTTCTAGAGACTTAAAAAACTAAATGAATTATCGTCTCCCTGTAGTGGCGCTGTGGGTTTTGGGCCGGTGTGTCTGTGCCCCACACACACGCACGAGGTACGACTACATGAGAGTGAGACTGCTCCATTCACTTGGTTAGGCACGGAAGGAAAAGCCCAGTGGCCGTGGGATCCAGGTCTGCTGGGAGCCTGGGAATCGTACTACCCCTATGCCATGCTATTAATTTTTTTTTCAGGACTGCACTGAATATTATAATTTTCTGTGTGTGCGAGATTGGAAATTTTCCAGTGGTCTACTATAGTTGAATTCGACTGATTTCCAGCGGTAGTAGACCGTTGGAATCGCTGGCAGAATTTTTTTACCTTTTTTGCTCTTTGTGTTTCAACTGATGTTTTTTTTTTTGCAAATAGCTTGTCTGGCGATAAAATTGCAAGAATAGCACACAACATGCAATTTTGTTTTGTTCAGCCAACAATTTTAATTTCACTCATTTCAAGCGGCGTGCGAGTTATATGAACATGCATGAATGCATTAACGAGAGCTCGGTCGTTTTTGTAATTCACACTTGCATGCATGCACTAATGAGGGAAATAACAGCTGAACCAGATGTGGCAGTTATTTGTATCGTACAGTTAAAAATTCTAGCGGTATTTTTTTACGAAGATGGCTCCTGTGTTGATGATTTTACGAGTGTAGCTTAGTATAGTGAAAATTCAGTGGATTTAGCATGCATTTATTTCCTGCATTTGGGGCCGCCAAGATTGTTCTTTTGTGGGGTTGCAATACACTGGAATTTTTTTGCGTGGTGTAAAATTTGCCTTGGCTGTGTTCTTCTCCCAAAAATGGCTATTTTCACGACACGCTGGATATTTGTTTCTGTTTTGCAGCACACCGTGTATTTTAAATTTTCATTGGAAATAAAATTGTGCGCTAAGTCCACTGAATTTTTACTGTACTAAGCTACAATTGTAAAATCATCAGCACGGGAGCCATCTTTGCAAAAATATACTGCCAAAATTTTTAATTGTACGACATAAATAACTGTCACATCTGGTTCGGCCGTTATTTCCCTTATTAGTGCAGGCATGCGAGTGTGAATTACGAAAACGATTGGGCTCTCGTTAGTGCATTCATGCATGTTCACATAACTTGCACGTCGCTTCAAATGAGTGAAAATAAAATTTTCGGTCGAACAAAACAAAATTGCCTATTGTTTGCTATTCTTACAATTTCGTCTCGAGACCGGCATTTTTGAAAAAAAAAGGTCGGTTGAAACACAAAAGGCAAAAAAGGTAAAAAAAATTCTATCGGTGATTCTAGCAATCTACTTGATTCTAGCAATCTACTACCGCTAGAAAAATATAAATAGTTTTTCAGCGGTTTCGGTCCGCAGGAAATAAATTTTGAAAAAATTTCCAGCATCTTCTGACCACTGAAATTGGATGCAGAGGGCTACTTCCACAGTTTCGTCATGAGCGTAGCTATTTCAAAAGAATTATCCAGAGAACTAGATCAGTAAAAAATTCGTTAGTCGTTCAGTACTTCGGGGGAGTGAAAAAAAAAAATGGTTCGCTCGCGTGGCGAGTCATCTCTCGAAAGTAAATCGGCTACTACGCCATCATGTGTAAGATGGGCTGGGTGCGCCGGTCGTAAGGCCTGTGCTGTCATTGGATCCAAAACGGCAAGTGTACCTCTCCCCCTTTTCTCGAGTGGGTTAAATACCGAAAAAGGGTAAAGAGCAGGAAGGAGAGGCCAAGAAGTACACTTCAATTTACGGTAGGGAGAAAAAGAAAAGGAGAAGACGGTTTCCCGTCAAAAAAAGACACGCTCCATTCTCCCTGAGACTAATGTTGCCCTTAGATTTTACTGGTGCATTGGAAGGAAGTGTGGTAAAAAGGTGAATCGTGCATCCATAACTAGTAAGCAGCCGGTACTAACACTGTACCAGTACCACATGATCGCTCTTAATAGCTGTATTAGTACTAGAAAATGTGTTTTACACTTCGCCCAACGCATGAAATTGCTAGAAACGTGCATGCGAACTTGATATTTTGTACTGAAGTACTATAGCGTATTGTTCTCTCGTCGCGGTAATATTCCATCTTATCGTAGACAGTTATCATATTGAACATAGGTACTGTTCAACTTTTAAAACTTTAATTATTAATGCCTTTTAAAAATATTTAAATTAGATAAATAAAAATTTTACGCATAGATTTGTCTTGAAAAGTACTTTCATAATATTATAGTTTTATTATATTTTATAAATATATTAAATAGAAATTAGTTATTAAAACTGTGTTTTAAATACTGTATCGATATCTAAAACGACAACTATTTTTTGACTAGTGAGAGTAGTTTTTAGAGAGAACAAATAACGGCATTACCGTGGATCATGGTCTCGGCTTGTCCCAACTCAAAACCTTCCTCCTTTGAGCGTTGAAATCCACACGAGGCTATGCATAGTTGTGTATATAGCACATGGGACCCGTCTCAACTAGGGGTGGGCGTTTTTAAAACCATCGGAAAACCGAACCGAACTGTTTAATCGATTTTTTTGATTTTCGGTTTGGTTTTTATTTTAGTGTTGTTCGGTTTTCGATTGTCAGTTCGGTTTTCGTACTCTAGAAACTAAAATACCAAGTACCGAAATATAGTCGGCCCACTGCCCACTCGTCCAGCAATTGCCCCATTACATTAGCCCAGGTAGCGTCGCGTGAGGTGAGGTCTTCTCCTGAACCTGAAGAGGCGAAAACCTAAACATAATCCCCATTCCCGATCGAATCGCCAAATCCTTTGATAGTCCTATCCCCAAATCCTCCTCCACTCCGATGCCTCCTTCTTGGCTCCCTCGGCGCCCCGACGCCTCCTCAGCTCCTCCATCGACCCTCGGCGTCACCCCGAGACCCCTGACGCTGCCTCGGCTCCTCCCTCGGAGCCGTGGCCACCGCACAGATGTCTCCTCAATGCCGCCTTGGCGCCACCCTCGGTGTCGCACTGCCGCCCCTCAGTTAATCCTCCATCCTTGCTCGATGAGGGTTGCCTTCTAATCTTGCTTTTTATGCTGCTGATTGCAAGATTGGTGCCATGTTCATCTCTACGCAAGACGAAACAACGTTCGGGACAAAATGAAGAGGTGACCAAGCAATTGCGTCATCTAGCTAGCTCTTTGCTTCATTTTATTAAATTAAATGCAATACAACACGATTGCGACATCATATATTCCTACTTCTTTGCATGTTGTGCTTCAGTATTGGTTGCTGCTCATTCAGTCATTCTATGTTGTTGTGTATTGGTTTTGCACATCTGTTGTGTTGATTATTAAACTTTAAAATGTGCTTACTTTGTTATGGTGCGCATACGAAATTCGGTTAACCGAAAAACCGAATTAATCGAAGCAAATTAATTCGGTTAAATCAGTTCGGTTTTTGGATTTTTTTTTCGATTCAGTTTGGTTTATAGTTCTTAAAAACCGAATAAATCAAACCGATAAAACCAAATGAACCGAATACCCAACATAGTCTCAACTCTGAAGCTCTCGTGTCATCAAGCTGAAGTAACGCCAAAAAAGAAGAGAAATAAGTGTGTCTACCATGAACTACCTCCTACCGTGACATAACAGAGAGTGGCAGACAAGTGCTAGTCCTACTCAGTTTTTCTTTCTCTATTTTCCACTTGACAATCTTGTAAACAAAATCACGTCTTCAAGAATTTATCTGCTTTTTTCTTTCTCTCTTAAAAAGAAGGCTTTCTCTGCTTTTTTTTAGACAGCTTGTTTCACTAGAAGTTTGTGCTGTCGTACAGGTCTAAAAGGCTCCTTTTTTTATTCACCAGAATTTATAATTGTTATCACGAGATCTCCATGGGAGGAGGATCCTTTCTCTTGCCTTGCGCTAGCTTTGCAACAGCTAGTTGGCCAACTAAGAGAGACAAAAGCTTCTGTCACTGGGCCTTTCTGAGGTTTGCCATGCGCTGAACTCAATAGTCCAACCAAAATCTATTTTTTTTTATTCCAAAGTGCAAGTTTGTTTAGTTTGTGGTTATAATTCAAACCATTGGGTTTTAGTGTTGAGCATACTGTAGTTGTTAGTACCATAGTGTTACTATGAACAAATGAAAAAAAAAATTACTTCGGTTCTTAAAACCGGTGTAACTTTGTGCAGAGTTGTACCCAAATCATTAGTAGCAGTCATTAAACTCGATACATCAACATGTACCATTTTAGTTAGTTACCAAATATGGTTATTCATTTTTTGGGTTTTCCCTTGCTTACATAAAAATTAGCATCAATTTTTTTGCTAGTGTTGAGAGCTCTTTCGCTCATTTTTTCTGTTCCTTAATGCCAGTCCTAATTTAGAATTATTCGTCGTCGGATGGGCTATATATATTTTTTTTTGAAAAAAAGAGCTTTTATATCCGTCGAAGGGAACCAGAAAGATGCTAACTTGCCAAGCGGGATTAGCACAAAAATGATAAAACAGAGAAGATTGACAAGCTGGGAGTTTTAATAAGAAGAATAAACGACGAAGAGAAATGATGCGTATACGGTGTGCACCGCACCCTCGAAAGCCGACCTCTCCGAGACATTCCCAACACCCTGGCGCCTTGGGACACCACGCTGTAAAGCGCATGTGGCCATTGATTGGGCGATGACACGTCTGCCAACCTCCCGGTGGTCCACAGGTCGGAGAGAGATAGCGCGGAGAGGCGGGTGCATTTACTATGGCTCCGTAGCATTACGCACCGCGAATATTCGAAACCCTATCCCGATTAGTCCCGGCCACGACGCAATATCGCCGTGCGGTTTTACGATACTACCCTCGCTTCCAGGAAGCATCCGCGGTTGTGTACGCTAGTAAGGCGGCTACTATGCTGATGTTCTATGAACCAGATAAACATTTTCAGCCTGACAAAAATTTAAATAGAATTTTATTCGGACCTATTTAGCTAAGGTCTATCTAGTATTTTAGAAGGGCTCACTTAATCTGGCTATATTTCTAGCTAAAGAGAGAAAAATACACTTTATTCCTTTATTTAATATAATCGATCGGCGACCGGCTAAAATTATAACTAACCTTTCCAATCAGTAAGTATACACTCCTCAGAACAGAGGGTAATTGGTTGGAAACACGACGATTTACCACGCGGTTGTTTAATTAAACACATGAGAGCAGTTAATAACGATTCTAGCAGGAACACAACTGTTCAAAGCACAATGAAGTTACCGACGTGAAGGTAGCAGACACCTATTACAGAATTAGCTATCATCTCTTAGATATAAATTAGGGGATTGATGGGCCTCCAAACATATACCGATTTCATTCATATTCATTGTAAACCTTTTTTCACAGTAATAAAGTCTCTAGGTTTGTTATTGTTCCTGTATTATTATTTCTATAAGTTTGATAGAGGGTTCTGAGCCCGCACGGCAATATTTTACTACTTAGGGAACATAAAATCGATCTGGCAGTCAAAGTCAAAACATGCAAGACGTCCTCTAAATTCTCTTGCATCTCGAACATATTTTTCCAATTATATCGGGATTAAATCAATGTTTCATGCATTTATCAACATCTTTTCTAAATTATATGGTGGTTTGAGTTGGGTACCTACGATTGTGACACTGGCATAATTTAGTGTGGTCACACTTGGGGCATGAACCAAACATGTTGTAAGTCGTTGCACTTGCTTATTGGCATTTGGTTGCTGCTCTGCTATTGCATTTGGGGTTGACCGAACTGTTGGGTAAACATCGTAGGTAATACCACTGGAAAATACCGCAAGTATTTCCCCCCTGACTAACGTTTGCCGGAATTCGATCAGTAAAATACAAATATCGATGCATATAATCATTTGAAACAAAGGCAATGGCTGCTACGATAGTACAGGAGGACTTTGAGATAATTTGTCAAATTGAGTTGGTAGCCTGTCTGTTTGTAAGTTGATTATTCTCTTGTTACCGTTACCAGTACCGGAGTACCGGGTATGGAACCCATGTTTAAAGTTGTGCATTTCTCAGCACTTACTACCAGAAACTCATTTTCACCCCTTACTAAGACAATGTCATGTGACCTCTTTACGGGTTAGGGCCTGTTTGTTTTAACTTTGGATTATCTAAAAGCTGATTATGGATTGTGGTTGTAGCGAAGCTGATTCTTTAAAAGTTGGAATCCAAAAGCACATATGAAATAAATTGTAGATTTAAGTGTATATGGGTAAGCTGGATTGTGAGAATTGGATTTTAGAATCGGGTTGTTTATTTTTTATTCTGTTTTTGGGGCCAGAATCCAAAATTAAAAGCTAAAACAAACATACCCTTAATGCCTTTTGGCCTTTGGTCGATTAGTCCCACTAAAAAAAAAATGAATTCCAAACTGCCTTCTTTTGTAAAAGAACAAAAAAACCCTATTCATACTGCTATTTGGAACATAAATTTTTGTTGCACTCTTAGGCTTTCCGCCTTGGCCTAAAGTTTAATGGTCATAAACACTATATTAAGAATAAATGAATGATAAAGTTCCCTTAATACGGATTATACTCCCTCAGATTACAAAAAAAATATTTATTTAGCATACGTGCAG